>VWZE01007833.1:23409-45380 GCA_013396675.1 Eubucco bourcierii
CTGACCCTCCCAAAAAAAAAAAAAAAAATCTGCGATGGTCAAAGCTGCTCCTGAAAAACCTGGAAAACATTCTGCCACAATATTCACAATATTTGGCTTTCCTTGCTCCTATGTCCACTCCAACTAGCTATGCAGATTAGACAAGGTTGTTTTGAGAGACTCAGTTGTTATGTCTTCTTTTCAGCAGCAGAAGTTAAGGGGAAGTGGAAATCTAAGGGCCAGAAAATTATCAGTCATGCCAGTTTGTTCCTTTCTTGCTATGCAGGAGATAGCAGCCTGGATAATGTGACAAGATGAGCTTGAAATCGTGCCCTACTATACTCCTGTGTTGGACTTAGCAGAAAAGGAGGCACCACCTAGTTGCCAGGTTCAAGGCTTCTAAGACTGTTTTGAAGTCCCTAGGAGACCCACCTAAAACTACCTTTTCTTGTCCATCCATCCTGAAAGCCACTGACATCTCAAAAGTCACTACTCAGTTGTTTCTGGGCAACTGAAATGAGCCCAAAAAATCAAAGTGGCAAAGAGGCACACATCTTCCACCTAGAATTTCATCTGAACTCATGCTTCCACCTCCAGATTCTAGTACAAAAGAGAAATAATGGTGTGAGCTTTTCTCAGTGTTCAGATACACAGAGTTCAGCATTACTAAATACACAGATTCATTGCAATGAATATCAGTGGAAATATCTCTGTGACACTGACTTGAGTCTGATTTGAGAGGAGGCTGACTGGGGTTACATACTCTGTGGAAAGGGAATTGTATCTTTGGCATAGCAATACCAATAAATGACAATGATTAAGTGCTGAGCAATTCACTTTAGTTCCCTAAAGGAATGACTGGACAATCTATTTAAAATGAAGACAAACAGAAAATTGGAGCAAACACTGTGGGAAGGCTTATGCATTGACAGTGGAGTGACTCTCTCTCATGTTGTCTGTCTGGAAGTCTGCCGGTCTCATACTGGCAGTTCTTTCCTTGATTGCTTTCTGCACAAGCAAGGCTGAGAGCAGCTTAAGACGTGTAAACACAACAGAAAATGCAAGGAAATTAAATTTGCAGTGTAATCTTTGCTAGAGGCCCGTATCAGGAAAAAAATGTAGTGAAGCAGAAGACAAGGTAGAAGAGCATGAAGTCCAGGACACTCCCTTGGAGTGGAGAGAGGTACAGGTAAAAGTGGAATAGTGTATATGAGCATACGACAGCAATGTATATGAAAGACAGGTTAGCCAAGGGAGAAAACCACCAAAGGGCAGAATTAGTGGACATGGAGCTGAGATTCTGTTGTGATTTAAACTCAGCTGGCAACTAAGCCCCACATAGCTGCTTGCTTTCCCCCTCCCTTCCTGGGACGGTAAGAAAGAACTGGAAGAGTAGAACTGAGAAAACTCATGGGTTGAGATAAAAGACAATTTAATAGTTAAGCGAAAGTCATGTATGCAGCAAAGCAAACCAAGGAATTCATTCACCACTTCCCATCAAGAGGCAGGTGTTCAGCCATCTCCAGGAAAGCTGCACTCCATCTTATGTAGCAGTTGCTTGGGAAGCCAAACACCATCACTCCAAACATCCTCCTCTCCTTTCTTCAGCTCTTTTGGCTGAATGTGATATCACATGGTATGGAGTATCTCTTTGGCCAGCTGAGGGCAACTGTCCCTGACCTATTCCCTTCTTGTGCACTCACAAACTACTCACTGGTGGGATGGGGTGAGAAGTAGAAAAGACATTGGCTATGAGAACACCACTCAGTAACAACAAAAATATCTCTGTATTATCAATGCTTTCCATGACTAAGTCAAAACGCAGCCCCATACCAGATACTATGAAGAAAGTTAACTCTACCCTAGCCCAAACCAGCACCGCTTTGTGTCATGAAACCTAAGATCTCTCACAGTTCAGTCATGATTTACATTCATGTGAATGTAAATCCCTTCCTGCCCCTTATCTACCAGCTTTTAGATGTAAGACTTACATATGTATATGTATATATATATATATAGCAAGGCCCCTCTTCTGTAGCTGTATGAGGATTGGCACAGTGAAGTCCTGATCAGTGACATGAATTGCAAGGAGAAAGCACAGCTGAAGAGAAGCCTACCTCTTGAAAGGATCTGGGATCCAAAACAAGCAGGAGGTGGGTGGGAGTGAAGAAGTGTGGAAGTGAAGAACAGCTGGTTGTAAAGGGTCCCCACCTGGTTCAGAGTACCAAGATCGCTGCCAAACTCATGTTTCAGGAGACACCTGGAGCCTCCAAAGGCAACAGTAACCCTTGGCAATAAGTCAAAAGGGTTAAAGTCTCCAGAGTGCCTTCAGAAGGCCAGGAGAGAGATAGCTTGCTTTTTACTTTCTCGATGTTTCTCTGCCATGCTGCTATTTAAGTAGCTGTTGCAGCAACATGAGAAAGTCACTGGGTAAGGAACATCACCTCTGATAGGAGGGGTGGTATTTACCTATGGAGAAGTCTAAAGGTGACTAAATGTGATGGCAGACTGCTCTCCTGTCTCTGCTTGTGCTGTCTTCCCAGGTCCTTCATTCTGGAACTTGCTGTCCACCTGTATTCTAGGCTGCCTACATCATGTGATTTTAGAAACCTCCTGAGGTGAAAAAAAAAAAAAGAAAAAAAGAAAACAAATGAAGGAGGTTGTTGAAAACATTACAGGTCATCATTTTAATAAATGTTGACTCCTGTCACTATGTTATTTAGTATTTGTAGTTTTATATACTGCCAACAGATCCGAGTGTTTTGTCTTCTTGACTAACATTTCATGCAATCATAAATTAACTCATTTTTCAGCAAAATCTGACATCAGCAGTTAAGCTGTCAGTATATGGAAGTGCTAGGGTTGGCAAATCCTCACCTCATAATGAAAACAAAGAGCTTCAAATACATCCCAGACAGTGAGCTAAGTGTGCCTGGGCTGAGTCTGCTATCACAGGCCACATTGGTCACAGATCTGACAGACAGATGCAGCTCGTCCATCAGCCAGAATGCTTCTCTCAAATGTTAGCCTTATTAAACATCCTGTGTAGGTATGCTAGGGCAACCCTTGGGCTTGTGATGAAGTCAAGGAACTTAAAGCCTTTTCATTGTTTCCTGCTGACTTGTGTAGAGCTCCATGTGTTGCTAGTTTGGACCTTAAGATTTAGATAGAGTGTTAATTAAAAACAGGCTACAGACTGGTAGAAGAATAGTTTATTTCCTAATTGAAAAGTGTCCTACTGATTGAGTAGGACACTTGGGACAGATAGATCTGCTGCCACCTCTTTTGAGGAAAATGCAGAGGTACCCTGAGCCATATAGAAGCTCAGGAAGAGCTGTTTATAGCTATAATCCATATGAATAATTCACTCCAAGCAAAAGCTCATGCTGAAGTAAAAGCAGTAGTTCAGTCTCATCAGCTGTTCTGTTTCTCAGTCTTCTTGAATAGCGGCCTCCACAGAATCCCATGGGGGCACATCCTGCCTGCAGAAGCCTGGTGAAGTGTAGTCCTGCTAGGCACTTCTCAAAAAAGGGAAACACTTTACCTTTCCAGCACTCCAGATCACAAGGTGGAAACATGTCTTACCTGCACAAAGATGGCAAATGAAATTATAGCTATGAATGGCTTCTTGAAAGAGCTGGGGCAGAAGGCAGGAGTGAAGAAAGGCACCTAGGCTACTACCAGCACAGTTGTAGATGATGTGAAGGTGCAGCAAAGGCCACTGAAACAGTGCTTGGCAAGCTTGAACAATTTAGGTGCCTATAGGCTCAAATAAGTCCTTCCAGAAGTCTTGATCTTAGCAGGTATCACCCAAAACCAGACTTGACATTCTGAGACTAAACTTGAGCAGGACTTTAATCCCATTTCCAGATAGACATCTTTTACAGGAAATGGTTGATGTTAATACAAGGGAGTAATGTACTGAGAGAGTCCAGCTCACATTGCCTTGACGTCAAACTGGTCACATGTGTGCCAAAGCCAAGGCCTATGAGCATGCTAATGGATTTCTTGGGAGGCTGATTTTCCTACCTTGGGTATGACACTGCACCAGCACATTGATTCATAGCAAGGTTAATTGTGAACAGGACAAGGAAAATTCTGTTTACTGCTGTATGTGGAGAAGGACTGCCTGTTTCATTTGGACTGGTAAATCATCTAGGTCACATTTAGGAGACAGTGTGAAGGGATGTTGAAAACACTCCATTCATGCAGTAGACTTTTTGACACATCTCACCAGGTCTCTACTGGGTCATGAATCTTCCGCAGGATCCATGTCATATCTGTGGATGTCTATGACATGGTAGGGCAATTCACAATGCTTGCAGAACTAAATGAAACCTTGAAGTTCATGGAAATACTATGAAAAACCTTCACTGTGCTTTGGAGCTTTCTTTTAAATGACTGGAGGACCTGTGACACAGGAACATTCTTCACTGAAGAAGAGGTTTCTATAATCCTCTCTTGACTTCAGATTTCTGCTTGCATGGGGAAGAATAAAGTGCTGACTTCCTATTCTGAAAGTTGATATAGAGCCAGGATCCAACCCACAATAGCCCCTGTGGATGCCCTTTGTGTTTTCCAGCCTATTTGCATGGGGACTGGTTGTGACAGTTTAATTAAAATCAGGCAGTGCTCAGTTTATACAAAGTTAACTGTTAAATTAAAAAAAAGAGAAGTGTTTAGGCTTTGACAAGTGGCAGCCTTCAGGTTCGCTGTTGACAATAAAAGCAGTACCATGCCAACGCCTAGCATTTTTTTGTTCAGTGTTCTTGCTTCAGCTAATGTCTACTCTCATTCATCATATCTTTTCAACATTTTGGCTTTCCTCCTAGGCAGGATAGGTTTGATTTTATTTATTTATTTATTTTCTAAAATAAATACAATGTAATAGAAACTATTTTTGTTTACTTGCAGTAAAATACACAAGGAGATAAATAGTACTGGATGAGACCACAGGTCTTACTGTATAAAGATCTAAACACTGCTTCTTTTTCTCTTCTTATAAAGTGAAAATAAATAAGTGGCTCTTTAATCATCTGAAAATAGTTAGAGACGTGTGTTCAGATGAGGGCTTTGTTTGTTTATCAGTGTCTCTAGTATGCTGTGTTCCTCCTGTCTTCACTTGTTCAATACAAAGCCTTTCAAGATCTCTTCTCTCAACTATTTGGTTGAGGACTGCATGGAGCACTTAACAGAGTGCTCAAAGTGCCACTGAAGTCTCACTTATGCAGTTGCAAATGAAAAACTCTGATGTTTTTGCTTAAGAAAATACAGGAAAGCAACATGGAAAGCAGAGTGTAAGGATAGGTAATAACTTCCCCTAGCAGAGTTACTCTAAGAGCAGGTTTAGTAGGTCCTCACAGCTTTGGCTCCAGTGATTCCAAATCTTCACTGACTTTGAACTTGGCTGAGAAACATTTTCACCACTTGAGTTGAACTCTGGGCTTCTGCTGTGGATTACATAAGAGAAAGATGAGAGTGAAGCATCAGAAAAACATTCCTTACCTGAGCATGAGGTTTTGGCACCAACCTAATATAAGAAAGCTTAGGCTGTCTCATGTAACTTTGTGTTCTACCTGCTCCTTAACTATTTCTGGGTTTTGGTAAAGTGAACTTCAGCTCATTTTAATAACACTGTGAATTTAAACTTGGAGGCCCCACTGCAGACACCAGACATTGCCCAGGTATTAATCCTACATCTTTAGAAAAATGATCCAGCCAAGTGTAAAAGAACTAGCAAGAAACAAAGACAATCCTGGTTTATTCATTACCATTTCCCCTCCACGATCTAGAAAGCGTGGGAGTATTTAAAACTACAAGTGGCTTTTACTCTTACATACTGTTTGTTTGGTTTCTTTTCACGACAGGTTTGTGATAGATAGATTTATGGACTATTTAATTGTGGAGAAAAAATAGAAACAAAAGAGACTTGTCCTGGTATTATACATGGCGGGAAAGTAAGCCTATTCTTCAAATTGACACATTGAAAGTCAGAAATTTCTCAGGATGAGTCTGAAAACATCAAAGCAGCTGGGACTTAACCACAGGGCTAAGCCAGATCCAACTGTGTTGCACATTCAGTGAGTCAGTTGGGAAACTAGACTTGCACTATGGTCAAGAGTACAGATAGTCTCTAACATTGTGATTTCTCCTTCCCACCCAGTAAATCTAAGCCTGGTTGTTTAATCAATTTCCTATATTTTTATGCGTCTGAGCAAAATGCCAGTCACAGCTTTCCCTGGTCCTCTGTTAATGGTAAACATGAGGAACCCTTAGCTACACTATCCCAGTGCCCTGTTTGTTTTGGAAATCCTTGCAAATCCAGCTGTCATAATCCTATCTCCATCAATTATTCTTGAGTATGTGTTTAAATGCTTCCCTGAAATGGGATTGTTTCCTCAGCTGGGCTCAAGTGACTTATCTAAACGCAGACTGTACAAGTGGTAAAAAGTTGAGGTAGTCTAGGTTTTTTTCCCAGCCTTGCACAGAAGAGAATGCAGCAATAATTGGAAATGCATTGCATAAGGGGATTAAAAAAGTTCATTGGCTGATTAGAGAGTTCATTGCCTGGTTGCACCAAAATGAACATAAATAATTGGACCAGACTTCTTGATTCAACAAGTTCTATTCCTTACAACTATAAACAAGTATATAACAAATATGTAGTGTAGAAAAGTCTGTAAAATATTCATCCCACTTTCTTTCTCAGGCCAATAAACTATTTTTAACAGTCTACCAAGAAAAAAAATCAAATGCTACCACTATAGTATGGCATGCAAAGGAGTCCTTTTCCAGGACTGTACTCAGAGGAGGAAGCAGGCAGGAGGCAAGCAAAGTGCTGCAGCCAAAGACAAAAACTAAGCTCCAATGCTCTACATCACCCTGATCTACAGGGCATATGCCCTTCCTCAAAGATGTGCATGTGTCAGTAAGACTCACAGAATCACAGGATATCTGTGATTGGAAGAGACCTTCAGGATCATCTAGTCCAGCCCTTGACCCAGCACTGCAAGGTCAACACAACACCATGTCCCTAAGCACCAGGTCCACACACTGTTTAAATACCTCCAGAGATGTTGATTCTACCAGTGCCCTGAGAAAGCCATTCCAATGTTTGATAACGCTTTCAGTGAGGAAATACTTTCTACCATCCAGCCTTACCAGCAAAGAGACAACTTATCACTTATGCTTATATGTAACAATCTGCAGTGATTCAGAGAGGTAAAAATCTTCCTCTAAAACATCCCAAGAGACAAACTATATCTAAGAAGGAAACAGTTCCCCCACCATCCCTCCATAGAGCTGGCAAAAGCCCTGAAGAATGATGATGATACTGTATCCAATGGTATAGGCTTTCTTGTCAAACCAGTGGCATCACTTGAAAGTATCAGCTTTTTCAAAGGAAGCTAAAAGGAACGAAGTTGGCATCTAAAAAAGAAATGAGGGAATAAGAGGAATGAGAGGTGCAGAAATCTACATTTGATGTGTATGTCCAGATAATTTCCACTCCTGTTATGTGTATACTGTGGACAGATGCTCTGAGAAATAGGGATTAAATAAAGGTAAAAAAACCCAACAAAACAATAGTTACTCTCTGGATTATAAAACAAAACTGCTCAGTGGTGTTGCAGAGGTAAAGTTATACCATGGACATTTTAAAGGTTCACATATGTTATGTGTGTTCATTACAATGTATTTTCAAATACACACCAAAGATGATCAGGACAGAAACAATTTCAGAAAGTTCCTATCAGTGAAGCAGCTCTGATTAGAGAAGGTTATAATGAAGTTAATGAGAATAACACTTTAATCATAGATATCTGCTGTTATGGGAGTATGATAGCCATGTTATTTAGGCTGGATTTTTGCTCTGACAAGTACAAATTTAGATCATAATGGTCAGATGTTTGATTCCCAATTCTCAGCTGAGTCAATTAAAAGTAGAAAGACTAGGAGAGTTCTTTCCGGGAGATGAATGGACCCAAACTCTTTTGCTCACATCTCCACGTACTGATTTAGGAACTTAACATTGGCGACCGAATTTGAATTAGGAGCCAAAGATACTGTTTCTCTTTGAGAACACAATTAATTAATTAAGCTTCCCAGTATGCCCTTAAGGTAAGTAACAATCATTACTTGAATTTTAAAAATGCAGAAAGCTAAGGCCAAGTAATCTCTGAAGAATCCATCAATGTGCCTAGTTCAGGATATCTACATTTTCATTTTCTAGAGGCTTGTTCAGCATTCTGCTGACAGTAAATGCAGAAATTAAGCCAAAGGATAAAACAGGAAAAAACACCATAAGTATTTCCAATTTAGGCATCAGAGGATGAAAAACTGGATATCTGTGCACCCTGCTGGGTGAGGAAAAAGAAGTGTGTGCCTTCTAGGATCCCAGTAAACTCAGTGAGGAAAGGTTACCACCCCTGGAACAGACAGTCACACATAAGCTGGCATTAAACAGCCAAGTGGTGTTTGAGGAGAGTATGTTCTAGTATCTGCTGTAGGACACATATGTCTGAATCAAGCATGTAGCTTAGATGCCTCCACCTCCTCGGGGTCCCTGGCTGAGGGAGAAGTTGCAATGCAAGAAGGTTTTTCTCCTTTTGAAGGTGATAATATGATGAATACCTTATGTAATGAACAGACAGAACATCATTGAAAGCATTGTGCATGTTGCACCTCAGCCTTCTTAATCTTCAAATACTGGATCATTGAAGAGAAAACCTTAATCATATTTTTCACTGCAGCTAGTTCACTGTTCAGTTCAACATACTGTTCAGGTCAACATACAAGAGGTGCTGGAAGAGAAGTTGAACAATGGGGTCATCTTGCTACTTCTGTTTTAATCAAGAATTACCTAATGTCATGTTCATAGAGCAGAGTCTGGAAATGACTTCCCTTTCAATACAATTGAGACTTCTAATATAGCAGAGACTGAAGACAAATTTCCTTTCAATACAGTTGAGACTTTCAAGCAGTACAACCAGGAGGCCAGCCAATGTGGAAGAAATTATATACCCCAGATCTGAGGGTGGTGTTCCTCCTACTCACATGATCTGGAGTTAAACCTGAAGCTGCAACAGTTACGCCTTGCATCAGAAATCTCTGTCAAAAAGAAATGCAATGGAAATGTTGAGCTGGTAGAAGAGAGTCACCTCCCCAGTGCAAACTTATTATCTGTTAACTATAAATATATATATATTCTGAATGTTATGTATGATATCCAGATTTTTAGGAGTGTGGCAGCAAGGGAAAATTGAAGTTGTGACAGGAAAACCTGAGAGGAAATTAAAAAAAGCTGTAAGCATACATGCTTACTGTTTTCCTCTTAAATGAGTCAGCAGCTGTTTTTGACACAGCCCAGTACTCATTTGAATGATGTTCATAGAGCACAGTTTCAAATAAGACCTGCTTAAAACTCTAACAAAAGAAAACATTGGAAGCAAACGTTTTCCTGCTGTTCATAAAGTTGATGGAAGACATTGAAGTGCTTATTCCACAACTCATCTCAGTAACAGCAGCTGGTGGTTTACCCTTTCTTCAGTAGTGATACCAACCTACTGCACAGGAAAGTTATCTTTTCAGGGCCCACATGTCCCTGCTAAGGTTAACAGTAGTTCTTTGGTAGCACAGACTGTCCTGAGGACAGTAAATTTCATCCTTGTCGGATTCCATTACTTACATTTTAAAAAATGATCTTTTAATAGTGTGCATTACTACTGCCTACCTTCTCCACACAATAGCACAACAAGAAATGGAAAAGTACTGAAAGTCTTCCAGAAATATGCCACTTCCTGGATGAGAGAAGGAAGCAATATGAAGAACTCGGTGGTCCTGCACAGCTGTCTGATTTGGCTTTCATTGTTGAGCTGGCCTCCAAACATAAAGACCTTAATCTTGAAATTCAAGGTGAAGGGGAAACTGACACAAATTACTTCATCAGTAAGTGCTTTCAGAACGAAGCTTGAGCTTAGATAACCTACTTCAACAGAGATTTCTTTTCTCAACGTTTCAGAAGAAAGTCAGAGAAACAGACTTCCCTAATATGATGCAGTTGGAGTATTGGAAAATCCAAATAAGGAGTTCAAGATGTAAGTTTTTTTTCTTCAGCTGCAACATATATCTTTGTTAGCTTCTTGGTTGTTGAACTTATATGCAAAATTTCTAATCAGACTGGAAGTATCTTGAAAGTAAATGTCAGTGCCCTGTAATGGAAATTATGACCTTGCAAACAGATGTGCAATTAAATGCACAGCCAAGTCAACCATATTTTTAGTCATTACTGGAAAAAAAAATCTCAACTTTCTGAGTGGAGTTCCCTTTTGATTAAGTGCATGTTTCAGGTCAACACATCTGAATGAAGGAGAAATTTCCATGACAAAAATATCTAAGTCCAAATTCGGGTCTGTCTTGTGAGATGACCTCCTTAATGACTTCAGACAAATATCAGTGACATGTTACATATCTCAAAAGTTGGCCGAGAATATACAGCACATGAGTTCTCTGAGGGCAATTTTAATGACACTGGTAGCTATAGGATAACTGTAGGCCTATGATAACTGTAATTTTTGGACATAATATTATGAGAAATTTAAATGTATATAAAATGCATTCATTATTAGCTACATATTACTTAAACCTCCCACTTCTGTGCAAAGTGCAGGTCTTATTGAAAAATCTCACCCTGGCGTTGTCTGTAAAGGGGAACACAGTGGAGAGATACCCCAGCAGCCACACAATGCAAGAAGAGGTTGAGAGATATTCACAGATGTCTGTGTTGAAATAAATTTGTTAGTGCTAGAGCTGAACTGGCATTTGCATATACCCGTGCTGGGGTTTGTGGACAAAAACAACCCACCAAAACCTGCAGAGATGTGGAGACTGGGTAATACGTCAGTCAAGAGAGCAATGCTGCCTGCCTGGAGTAAGCTTTTTAGAGCTGACCATCAGCAGTCAGATGGTGTGGTCTGTGGACATCTGTGAAAAGGTGAGTCTTGAGGGAGGGATCTGGAGGACACAAAAGTGGTGACTGAACACTTCAAGATGATCTCTTTGGTAGGAAAATGTGACTTAGGAAGAGAAACAGGTGTGATTTGATTGTTGGGCAGATGTACGCAGTATGAGTATCTATGTCTTGATTACAGTAGCTATACCCATTTGATTTTTAACATGACCTGGGGGTGTAGCTCTCTGAATTCTTCAGAACAAAAATTTTTTTAAACTCAGATAACTTTTTCTGAAGTAGGCTGAGATACACACCATCTGCTTTGCTGACAGGTCTGAGGAACCAGTAGTATCTATGGAGGTGGAAAACTGAGCCTGCAGGGATGGTAATCTTTACCTGTGTGGTACTGAAGGTCCCAGGAGGACAGCAAAAATTCCTTCTGATTTTTCTTTTTTCCAGGTAAGTGACTCAAAAATCTCACTATGTCTGTAAACAGGCATTTCTATCTGTATCAATGTCACCAGAACAAAGTAAAACAATTTGAAATAAGCCTAATTTTGCCTCCTGAACAAAAAGGCTCCACAGACAGTTGTCAATGACCCCACCAGTTTGACAGCATCTGTTGTTCTCATGGAAGTGCTCTATTAACTCAAATTTCTACCGAAATGGGTTAGTCCCTCCTTGTTTCTCCTTTATGAGCTGTTCCAGATTAAAAATACCTCAGTAATAAACACCTGAGGTTAACGTCAGTGTATGTGTTGTGACCATACATTAGGAACTGTCGGATAATGCGTTTTATGGCACAAAGCAACTTTCCAAGAAATTATGAAACAACCCCATCAAAACCCATGTAAGTGATGACTCTTCACATGATCATGGCATAGCAAGTTTGGAATAGTTTATTTTCCTTTGCTGAACAACACGAGGCTGTAAATATTGCTCAATGACTAGCACATGACAGGCTGTGCAGCGATACAGTACCTTACCTCTGTGTGGATGTGGATGCAATTATAGCTTTAATCTACCTCTGAGATGGGTCTTTGGAGAACAGTGACTGGCCCCTGCTATAAGGTATTGCTGTTGAGCCTCCAGCTTCTGTACTCTACATCCAGTGTACGCAGAGCTGAGGATATGAATGAATTTCAAGGTCCTTTACTGTTCTTCCATCTACAGGGAACTGTTGTTTTTATTAGTGGATTTTTGCACGTTTGCTGCTTTTGGCCACAAAACATCAGGATCTCAGCAGAGAACCAAAATATTCATCTTAGCACTGGTAAAATATGTCTCATGATGTTTCTTTAAAAAGGGGAATGTGATCATTGACTGTAATTCTTATTTTCTGTGAGAGTGGAGGTAACTGGCTGCTTTTGGTGAGGATCAGTCAAGTGTACTTTCTCCACAGCACAGCAGAAAGATGTGATGTAGCAAGCAAATACACAATGATGGATAGATTTTAAGATACCATGCGGTGTCTGGAAGAGCTGAGCACTGGGAACATAACCTGGGAGGTCACCCTTTTGTCTGAACACTGTCTCTCCAAGGAAGAGCAAGAAGCAATTGTTGGAAGGTGAGATTCCTTGTAATTTAGTACAGTACAACACCTTCAAGTCTATCAGCCATTTCATAAAGAATGTACTAAAATATAGATGCTGCCCCAAAAGAATTACAGTGAAAATAGCCTACACACAATATTACTGCTGCTGTCATTGTCTAGAAATGATCAGCAGGGCTGGTTCAGCTGCTCTATGTGTTCAGAGAGAGGAAAGCAATTGCCTGGACTTGTCCTGGAAGGTGGTGTAGACCAACAGTCATTCTAGAGAAACAAAACAAAACAGAACAAAACAAAACTGGCCTTTTAAAGCCAGTAAACATATACTATTGATTCACCCTGATCCCACACCTTTTGTGAAGGTGGAGAAATGGAACTTGAGAAGAGTTATCAAATGATCATAGCATCTTTCTGGTTTTGCACATTCTGCAATGCAAGCAGGTTAGCCATGCTCTTCACTGTCTTAAGAATTTCTGGGTGATCTTACTGATGTAATTAATTTCCAGTATGTGATTTAGAAAACATAATTTAGAGGCATATGAGCTTGCAAACAGTCCAGATAGACTGGTGGGTCTCATGCAAATAGGGGGTCAGGTAGATGCAGTCTTGAATGGGAAGTTGCTGACCCCTGAAAGATATTGTATTATTCACTGTTTTGCCTGAGTGAGGTCTAATGGAGTGCTCCAGCTTTATGCTAATGGTGAATGCGTATCACCCTGCGAGTGCGACCCACTTGTATGCAACAGCTAAAGCTAAGGTCAGGGCAACAAAATCCCTTGTGCTCTTTTTTGCAGGAATAATATATGTGGCTGTTCTGTGCTGATGAAATTCCAAGTTTTTGTTACCAGAAAGCAAGCCTGAGGGATGGAAAGTAGTTTCTCCAGCTTCCTAGCATGCCTGTCCCTGCTATGACTCTCCCTAGGTGCTGGCACGTTTTCCTTGGTGCAGCATTACTAAAAGGCTTCTTGTTTGACCTCATCATTAGGTTTTTATTTTACTTTTTGATTGTAGTGACTAAATATAACAATAAATTATTTAAAGAGGAGAGACAGAAATAAGGGCTAGAGAAAACAAACAGCCTCCCCCCTGCCAAAATACTGAGTGGCACAGCAGTGAATGGTTGAAAGAATCAGATTTAATTAGGGTTCCTTTCAGCACTAAAAATTCCATTTATGCACACTATTAAAATAATCTTCTGCATTAATACTAATTTACATCATCAAAATAGCACTTCATCTATTATTCATATGGCATTGTAATTTCTCCCAACTGAGAGGGTGAAGCTGTAGTAAGACTCTTCTGTTAAATGCTGCACAGATATTAAGATATCAGTAATGGCTGCGGTTTTTAAATACCACATTAGATATCCCACACGGTTTTCTCACTTCTCTGATTCTGTGTAATGAGTGCTGAAAAGATCATAATAATTATTATACACACCTTCTATGCCTCCTGTGGCAAAGGGTCTCCTTTTCACAGGCATTCTTGTAAAACCAATCTCCCTTTGCCTGCTAAGCGCAGCCTCATTCAGGGGCGGGTGCAGCAGCTGTGTAAGCAAAAGAGCAGCTCTTGAAAGAGAATAAAGAAAAATATAATTTTTAAATTTTTTTTTTTAGTTTAAAAGCTGACAGGAAGAGTCATGTAGTCTTGTCATGGAGATGCCAGCCTCTTCCTTTCTGTACAAAAGCAAGTGATTGAAGCTACTTTGCAGTTTTCACTCTCTGCAGCAGGTTCTCCAAGTCTACATATGTCTCTGTGTGTAGTTTGTTGGTGTAGCTTCCTGTTCTCAGTGGGCATTGTCTTGGAGGGGTGTGTGTTGTGTTTTGTGTCCGATGGGTTTTTGGTAGTGGGGAAGCAGACTACTGGTGTGGATCCTGTAAGAAGCTTTGTGAAGAAACTCTTCCTCCAAGCTGGCCCTACGTCTTGCTGAATATGAGCCAATCAGCAATGATGGAAGGTTCTCTGGGACAGCATATTTAAGAGGGATAAAATTTGATTTTGTAGAGGAGTAGAAAGCAGGTGAGACAAATATACATGTGAGACACTCAGGTCAGTGAGGAAAGAGTGAGGTGTGCTGGAGCAGACACTCTCCTGCAGCCCATGGTGAGATGGCAGGCTGAGCCATTTCTGCCCATGGAAGTTAATGGTGGAGCAGAATCCTGCATGCAGTTTACGCAGGATGGCCACATCTGTGGAGGACTTTCTCCCATACTTCCACCATGCTATGTTGAAGCAGAGGAGAACTGTGAGGAGTTTTCCTTTTAAGAAGGAAGGAGCAACAGAAACAAGTGACAAATGGACTGCAGCTCCCATTCCTTGTCTCTCCTGTGCCATGAGGGGAATGAAGTAGAGAACTGGGAGCAGAGTTGAACTTTGGAAGAAGGGAGGGGTGAGCAGAAGGTGGTTTTAGAATCTAGTGGTATTTCTCACTGTTCTACTTGGATTCAAACAGTACATTGATGACAGTTTTGTTATTTAAATTAAACTGATTTTATTTCCCTAAATCAAGTTTGTCATTGGCTCATGACCATAGCTGGTGAGTCAGTCCTGTCTGTCCTTTCTCTCAGCCCTCAAGCCTTTTCTTATATTTTCTCCTCCCTATGCTACTGAGCGGGTAAGAGTGAGCACGTGGTTGCATGTTTCTTTGTTGCTTACTCTGTGGGTTCAAACCGTGATAGGTCATCATGACATGCAGCTACCTCATGCTACACTACTTGCAAAGCTTCTGTCTTTCTAAGAAGCAGGTGCTAATGGACATCATGACGGCTTTTGACTTTGAGCCTAATTCTCATTGTGCTAAGACAGACCAAAATTGCCTTCAGACTACTGTGTCAGTTTTGAAGTGTCTTTCAACAACGTAGTTTTCATTTTCTTGAAATCGTGGTACCCTGAAATATTTACTGGCAAGATTCTTTCTTCATCTGCATACTTCTGAAGTGAAAATAAAATCTTCTAAATCACAGGTTAAGAATAAAGTTTCCTGATAAAGTATCTATGGGCTGAAAAAGGAGTAGGTATAGATGTTTGAGCATTCACTGCATTAAGCATCGTCTTATAGCCTCTGCTCCAGTAGAGGAAGAGGCAGATGACCTAGCAGGACTTTCATATTCTGCGGTGGAGTGAATCACTCTCCTCTGACTGATTAATACAAAAAAAGAAATCATTGTCTACAAAGGCTGTTGCTAATCACTGAATAACAAGCTGGTAGGATGAAGGGAGGTAAGTGGGATACAATTTTATTATTGACAAAGAAAGGAGTAAATAAAAGTTTCATGTGTCATCTGAAAATGGAAAAAAGACCTCACATGACATTTCTTGGTTTTGGGACTCGAGGCCTTTCTACTGCTCTTCTGTTTAGGGTGTGCAGCAAAACACAGTATGTTTACTGTGCAAAGTTTAAGGAGCAATGATCAGGTAGACTTGGGAATCAATAACTAAGACAAAGTCATTCCAGCCTCAACAACCCTAAGTATCAGAAAACATATAAAAGAGACTATTTTTCCCCATAAGTTGAAAGGTCTTACTTTATTACCCTTGTAGTTTTATTAATCTCTATACATTTTTTTATTTTTTAATTTTTTTTCACTCTATACTCAGGTTGATGTTTAGTAATTCCTGTTTGTCACATCCTTGGCTTTTTAGAGTAGATTTGGTACTGTACATCAGATGTAGAGCAAAGTGTGATTAAGCCTTATTAATTATCATGAAACTGCCCGTGGTAAGGATATTTTGATAAAGGCTTAAGCGTGGAGGGACTGTTGTGCAAGTTGGATTTTCAAGACACTTAGAAAAGTATGGACTAACATATGTTATGGATTTTTTTTCTGCATGTGATCATAACATAATGAAAGACCTCTGACAGAGTAAAAATTGAGCTTCAGAGTGGATTTATATGATATAAATGAATGTATGAAAAAACTCCTTATTTTAATGTACTCCACATTATCTCTCACAGTGCGAGTTCTGCGAACTTCATGAATTCTCTTATAATTCAGTGGTGCATAATACTATAGCAAACAAGCAAATCAAGGTCCTCACAATAATGTATTCTGCACTGGTTTATTGATCAATTGATTTTCATAGCCAAGACTTTACAAATGCAACAGAAAAGATAAGCAGATAAAAGATGTGTGAAATGAGTTTACTTAAGCAGCTGGATGTGTTGCAGATGATATACAACTGCTTTTTGCTCAAGGTTTCAAAAGGTGTTTGTGGAAATCAGAAGTGGATACTTGGGAAAGAGATCCAAATCAGTAGTAAATTTTGGTTAAGAAACTGGGTTTCACAAGGTTTGGTTGTCTTGGAGCTGTAAAGTCTGGGTAGAAGAGAGCTGTTTTAGAAAAGCAGAGCTGCCTCTAGCATATGTCAACATATATGACAGGGAAAGCTTGAACAAATGGTTGAGCTTTCCCTAGCTCATTTTGAGAACTTTCAATGAGCAGATGAAGGACAGTGACCTCACATTATATTCAAGATTCTTTGTGAAACTAAGGATTCTTATTTTCAGCCTTTCAAAAGGTTTCAGCATCAGGTTGTTAATGTAAAATATGCCCAAAGAGAGTGTGTGTGTGTGTATAGTCTTCTAGTCTTGAGGTCTGTACTAGTCTTGAGGTCTGTACTAGTCCTAGTCTTGAGGTCTGTGGTAATGGGTTGGGCTTGATGATCTTTGAGGTCTCTTCCAACCTTGGTGATACTGTGATACATATATAAATATATACATATGTATATATACACACACAGACATATTGGAAATAAATAGTAAAAAGGAAAGAATTTGGAAGCCACCGTCTAATCAGATACTCTGACCACAACAAGGACACCCAAGCCATCTGCTGAATTGTTAAGCAGGAAAATGCTGCATACTGAACCTCAACCTCAGCTCCAAGGTATGACTCTGAAAAGTGTTACTATTTTCCTAGTGTAGCAGCTTTTAAAGACAGAAGGAACTATAACAATTATCTGGTGTGAAATGCATAGGCCAAGCCATAGGATATGCTTTAGCTGCTTCCTTTTTCAAGCTCATTATCTGTCCTTGAGTGGTGATGTAACTTTCAGAAAAACATCCAATATTGATTAAAAAATTCCCAGTGATAGAAAATCTGTCATAGCTGTTGGTAAGTTGTTCTGGTGCCTAATTACCCTGCCTGTTGAAATTTCATTACTTATTTCTTGTCTGAGTTTGCCTAGACTAGGCTAGATCTTTCTGCAGGAATGCCTCTCAGGTAGAGGAATGTTTAATTCACTTCAGTTTTGTAGGTGGTAACTGGTGGACAGCTTAAGTTGCTCATGTGATTTTCCTAATATTTCAATACCCATCCTGAAGTGTAGTGACCAGAACTAGAAGGAGTAATCCTACAGCAGTGAAATCTTAACAAATGGAGAGGCTGTATAATTTCTGTTCATACACTAAGAAATTCTCAAATTTATCTAGTCAGGAGTCATATTAACCCTTCTGACTGCATTAGACTCAAAAGTGTTGAGACCAGCACTGTTTAATATCTTTGTTGGTAACATAGACAGTGGAATCAAGCACAGCCTCAGCAAATTTGTAGATGACACAAACCTGAGATGCTAGCCAGAAGGACTTTGACAGACCTAAGGAGTGGACTCATGCAAAACCTCATGAAGATCAGCAAGGCCAAGTGCAATGCCCTGCACCTGTCAGAGCAATCCTCAGTATCAATACAAGCTGGGCAATGAGTGGATTGAGAGCAGCTCTGCAGATTACTCGTGAGTGCTGGTGGATGAAGAGCTGAGTATATACCAGAAACATGTGCCCACAGCCCAGAAAGTCAAGCACATCACCACTGTGACAGCAGGTTGAGGGAGGTGATTCTGCTCCTCTATCCACTCTGGTGAGACCTTACAACAGTCCACAGAAAAGTTGAGGAGGAATTCTTTATCAGCAGTACAGTGAAAGGACAAGGGGTAACATTTTCAAACAGAAAAGTGGAAGATTTAGATTGGATGTTAGAGTGAAATTTTCACTGTGAAGGTGGTGAGACACTGGAAGAGGCTGACCAGAGATGCCCCATGAAGTGTTCACAGTCTGGTTGAACAGCCTTTGTGAAATCTTACCTAGCAGAAGATGTCCCTGCCTGTGGCAGGGAATTGGAACAAAATCTTTAAGGTCTGCTCCAACACAAACCATTCTACAATTCTATGCAGTCATAATATTTTCCAAAGTCTAGTGACTTTACAAGAGAGAAGGGGCTAATACATTATTACTTCATGCATTACTTGACAGTTGATAAAGGCACAACTTGTGTAAGCCTATTATGTAGCTCTGTCTCAATGACCTCTCTTTTCAGTACCGTCTGCTTAGAAACCCATCTAAATACACACACTGGTTGCAATTACTTGTCAAAGACTATCAGTCAAACAGTTGCAAAAAGTTCAACATCTACATATTCATTTCATATGCTCCTACTTCTTGTACAAGTTGCTTCTGGTATAAAGTCACATGCTATAGTAATTTCTACTGTTTTGACATTATTGTCTTTTTAATCCAAGCCTGCAGCCTCAGGAAAAGATACACTATACCATTTTAGCAAGATCTGGTTTTACTCTTAAATTCTGATTTACATATTGCCATCTTTAATTCCTTAATAACAAATTTTCATATTAGGAATGATATTTTTCCTGTCCAGGACACATATCAGACAAAACTTTAATCTTAAAATTGCCCATATGTTTAATTTAAAATGTTGTGTCATATACATTTTATGCCAGTTCTAAAATATTTTGAAAAACAATTAAAATATCATCTGAACAAGCATATTCTCTTTTAAGATACTTGGATGCAACAAATGTGGCCCAATAAAATTAAAATAGTAGGTAGCCTTCCAAAATCCACCAAGACTAGCAGTGGAGTTTTTTTCTATTACTTATATAAAGAACTCAACCATGCATAGCTTTTTAGCATAATAACTTTAGATAGCTGAATTAATATACATATCGTTCTTTAATGCCAAGGAGGATGGTTCATCACGACATTAATAGTTCTTAATGGTCATGGTTTAATGATCAGGTGCTCTGCTATATTTCTCATGTGTTCCTAATACTTTGTTCATTAGAAGTAGGCTGCAATTTGATGTACCTTCATGCAGTACTGATCATAAAAAGGAACTGTGCTTAATAGGAAGTTAATAGATGCTTCTGTATTTTTTTCATTGTTAATGTACTTTTTATTTTATTGATCAAGAATGAATCAGAATAAAGTAATAAGGTTTTAAATGGTAGGTGATGAATATCTGGTTTGCATGATATAATCTTTATTTCCTGAGAGAACAAGAGAGACAGAGGTAAGCTGTTCTAGGCACTAGCCTGAGTTTTTAAAGATTCATATGTGCTGCCTGCAATGAGATGGGGGTCAGATGTTCATAACTCTTGTTCTGTAATACTTTTTTTTTTCCCCCCCCACTTCAGCAGATATGTTCAATCATTTTTCTATTCATCTGCTTAGTACCTTGAGGACAGTCATCCCCTGGTATAAGCAACAAGACAGATTTTTGATCAGAATATGAGAAATGTGAAACTGTGAGCTCCTACATGATGTGACAGGGGATGTATTTGCTGATTTAAAAATAAATAGGTACTATTAGACAAGTTCCTCTGACTTAGACTAGTTGAACACTTGACCTTGATTACGCCATTACAAACTACTTTTCCTTCCTGCCTTTCTCTCTTTTCTTCTATTTCCCTTTCTCGATTTTCTTTCCTGTTTTTCACTTTTGCCGTAGAATCACTAAAATTGAAAGGAACCAACATATGTCATCTGGTCCAGCTCCCGTACTTAAGAGCTAGGTACCAAAAGTTCAGACACCTTTCAAATATCTCAGAGAAGGTGACTCCACAACCTCCCTGGGTAACCTGTGTCTATTGAGCCCTGCTCTTTGCACCCTCCCTTCTGGTATTTGCATATGTTTAAATAAAGCCTTCTCTTCTCCTGGTTCAACAGTCACAACTAACTCTGGTTCTCCTTTCTTTTTTTGGATCCAAACATCAAAAGGACTTAAGCATAATGAATCATTATATGTTATAGAAGAGGCCAGTTACAGTGACTAGAGAGTTACAGCAGCCATGCCTCAATTATAAAATAATATTAGAGACCCACTTAGAGACTTGTGAACTCAAGATATTACTCTGCTATTTCAGGTAAAAAGGGATGCGTTTTCCCATCTGTTCTTTCAGTCCCAGTAGTTAAATAGATTAATTACTGGCATGATTCCAGTACACTAGGGATTGATTTTCCTGGATTTCTTTTGTGTGTATGTGTTATTGAAGGGCTGCAAAGACATGTACAGTATTTATACAATAAAAAACACTAACCTGTAAGCTCTAGAGAATGTATTTCAAATCCATTTTAATTTACTAGACAGTCACTATCTGAAGCACATCCTTAATGGGCATTTACCAGCATACAAAACTACCAGCAGATGATCTGTTGCAATGCTCAGAAACTCCTGAGGGCTGTAACAAGACAGAGGGCTGATAGCCAGGTTACAGTGAAGACATTTTACTTTCTCAATATTGTTGTCTTCTAGTATGAGAATTCAGCTGAAGAATACACAAAAAGCAGCCAACTTCTCTAGGATATGCTAAAGAATTACATATATTGCACAGCAATAATGTAGGAAATGAAGGTATTCTTCTATGATTCTGTGCATGTATTCACCTAGAAGGGCTTAATTCTGTTTCAGCCACTTGCTCAGTTCTCCTAGCCGTGATGAAATTCTTCAACAAGGCTCTTTAATTGATTGAGATCTCGATCTTGTTTGTTTTTGAAGACAAACATCTCCCTAGAAATGACCTGGGCAGATCATAAACAAAATTTAATAATTGCAGGCAATAGAAATATATTCTGTAAAGAAAACTCTGAATGGGCAATGGGGATCAAACACAGTGCTAGGCTCCATATAATACTGAAAAGTGCCATACATCCAAACACCAGTTGAGAACTGCGCTTATGAAAGCACACATACGAAAACAAAGCCTGGAAGTTGTTATTTTGATCATGACTGTGCTCAGCACTGGTTAGGCCACACCTTGAGTACTGTGTCCAGTTCTGGGCCCCTCAATTTAAGAAAGATGTTGAGGTGCTTGAACGTGTCCAGAGAAGGGCAACAAGGCTGGTGAGGGGCCTGGAGCACAGCCCTGTGAGGGGAGGCTGAGGGAGCTGGGGGTGTTTAGCCTGGAGAAGAGCAGGCTCAGGGGTGACCTCATTCCTTTCTACAGCTACCTGATGGGAGGTTGTAGCCAGGTGGGAGTCAGTCTCTTCTCCCAGGCAACCAGCAACAGAACGAGGGGACACAGTCTCAAGTTGTGCCAGGGAAGGTATAGGCTGAGTATTAGGAGGAAGTTCTTCACAGAGAGAGTGATTGGCATTGGAATGGGCTACTCAGGGAGGTGGTGGAGTTGCTGTCCCTGGAGGTGTTCAAGAAAAGCCTGGATGAGGCACTTAGTGCCATGGTCTGGTTGATTGGCTAGGGCTGG
>VWZE01007834.1:0-13045 GCA_013396675.1 Eubucco bourcierii
GGCGAGGAGGTTGTGGCAAACTTCAGGTCAGCGTAGACCACGTTCTGCGCCATGTGGGCAGGAGCCTCCCTGGCCAGCAGCTGTGTGGGGATTCAGTTCTGGCTTGCTCTGCTTAGTCTGGTGTGAGGCTATGGCGAAGACCATGTGGAGTGCAGTCTTTCCCCTTGTGCAGAAAAGGGGAAGCAGCTGCTTCATTTGCAAAAAGTGGGTTTATTTCCAGTAATCTCAAGCTTCGGTGAGTGAAGGCAGTGAACAAGCTCCATGGGGTCAACTTTTTCTCCATCCCCCTCCCTAGGGTGTGTAGAACCCTAAGAGCCATGTGTTCTGGCCACAGCAGGGCCGTGCTGCCCCAAGCACCACATTCACCCTTTCAGTCTCTGCTCAAGACAGAGTACAGTCATTGAGGAGAGCTTGCTCCTCTACGTGTTCCAGAAGGGACTCCAAGGATGTCCATGCCAGAGTTGTGTGTTGCTGACACAACCCTTGAGGTCTATATCAAAACCATGGCAGCCCCTATGACCAAGCCCCTTCAAGCTAATTCTCAGCAGGCCACTTAGGCTCTCACACACCTTTCAGCCTCAAAGTAAAGTGAGGGCATTTGCTGTGGCCTCCTCAGACTGGGCAGGCACTAGGAGACAACATGCTGCCCTGTCCAAGACCCCTCTGGGACCTGGGAGGCAAACGGTCACCTCTCAACACTCTTTCCTAAGAAGCATATGTCCCAAGCAGCCACCACAATCAGAAAGCCCAGATTTACTCCACTCTGCCACCTGACCACAAGGATACTCAAGTCCATGCTGACTCCTAGTGCCATGACAGCTGCCATTTCACATCAGGCAGCAATGAAACCAGCTCAGTTTTCTGAAGGATGCATCTCTAGCCCACCATCTTCATCCCCCAAGGGCAGCCACAACATCCAAATACCAGTGTTTACTGGCAAAATGCAGAGATCCAGGGAGACAGAGAGGTCTCAGAGAGGGGGCAGTAGCACCCAGGGATGTCCAGATATTGGGGTTGGGCAGTGAACAGGGTGGTGGGACTGGCTGGAGGTCCCCACAGTCATCAGGACCCCACACAGGTGTAGGTGGTGTTTTCCCAAAGGAAGGCAGGCAGAGAAGACTGGAGCCACTGCAGAGTGGTTGCTCTCTATTCACAGACCCACCCAAGGGCTTCCCTGCACAGACCACCTGACAGTCCCCCACCCTGCCACAGGCCAAGAAGGAGCTGGTGGAGCACTGGACTGGGAAAAGCCTGCAACGAGACAGTGGGCTGAGATGGGATGGGCAGAAAGGGCTGATGGCATCCCATCTGCAGCTCCTCCAGCCACACACTGGAGGCTGCACAGAGATGCTGTGGGGGCAAAGCTTGCCTCCCCCATGGAGCACTGTGCCCTGCTACCCTTCTTCCAATTAGGATGTATGCTCTAATCTGCCCTGCCCCCCAGCTCTGCTTGCTTGACAGCAGGCCCCAGCTCTCTTATTCACGTAGTATCCTCAGATTCCTCCTGGCTAGGATCAGCACTAGCTCCACCAGGTAAACTTTGGAAACCTACTTTTGGGGAACACCCCCAGCCTCTCCCCCAGACATCTGGGACATGTCCCTGAAACCTTCCCTCCCTTCACTAAAATGCCTCAGTAGGGCCTTAGGAAGACAAAAGATGGCCAAAAATATGGACCATATCCTTGTATGCCAGTGGGCTGCCTGTCTCCCTGTCACCACCCCAAGCCCTGATGCTAGACTCTCTGCAGCCCTGGCTGGGGAAAAGCTGACAGTCTCACCTCTTTAGTGCAGTGCCATCCAGCTACTTCCAGGAGCCATCCCGCTTCAGTCCCATGTGGAAGACCTCCATGTTTGCTGTATACACCAGGAAAGTCTAGTGCAGGAGAGGATCTACATGAGCTCCACCAGGAGACAGCCAGCCTCAGACAGGCAGTTAGTTATGTGGGCTGCACAGTATGGCCACAGCACAGCTGTCTCCCTGCTTGGGGGTTTGGCTGGGCTTTGGGTATGTGAGCCAGAGCTGGGAAGCTGTGATGATGCTGAGATGATGCTGAGTGACTGCTGAGAGACCTTGAGGTGGTCACCAATGCAGCCCGATACATGTAGGGAGCTGGATAAGCCAGGTTGAGTGCACTTACCAGGGTGGTGTTGGCTCAGATGGTGACCAGCCGTGCCACTCCAGTGCAGCAGTCCTCTCTGCTTTGCTCTCAGCTCTTTTTGGTAGAGGAGAAGTAGTAGCACTGCCCTGCATCTCAGAGCCAGCCAGATGGGCAGAACTGTCATTGCCCTGCACACCAAAAGACAGCCTATGGGAACAACTGGGGCAGGGCAGCCAGCAGCCCCTAGCTCAAAAGACAGGAGGATGATGAGGGGCAGCAAGGGTACAGACCATTGTCCTCCTATGGCTGCCTTGAAGAGAGGACATTCTGCATGCCCTTACTCTGGAGCCCAGGTCACACATCCCAGCCTCAGGGATGATATGTTGTTTACACAAAGGTGCCAGTATCAGGCAAGTGGGGAAGGAAGAAGAGCTCCAGGTTTGAGAAGTGTGACACAAATATCACTTTCAAATCACTGGGAACATAATCAAGAGTTTGGCTTCACCAGAAAGACCAGTTGAAAGAAATAGCCCAGGGCTTCTGGTCACACCACGTTTGTGACAGCCATAAGCACAGTGTTAGTGGCATGCCCAGCATGCCAAGCTCTGCTGGTGTCATCTCTTCCAAAGGTGTACCAGCAATGTGGCCCGTCCAACAGCAGTGGGGCAGCTCTTCATGCCATGAGGGTGAAGGAAGACTTGAATGGGGAGCATGTTCTGGAGTAAGGCCAATTCCTGCCTTTGAAAAGGGGCAGCTAGGCCCTCTTCAAACCACACAAAGGAGCCCACCAGGTTCTCCTACCTTGCAGTGTCTGTTGCCCATAGCAGGGGTTTTCCTCCATGCTCCAGGAACCATGAGTGCAGCTCACCTGTGGTCCTAACTCTAGAGAAGAGCAGCACAGGAGTATCTCCGCCAACTGCTGGCTCCTGCTTCCATGGGAACTCAGTGCCATCTCCCATGGGACAGCTCCACAGTCACAGATGAGGGTGTCCCTCCATTTAGGTGACTGCCAGACAAGCCCACCAAGGTCCTTGCTGTGCCTGGGAGCCCATCACACAATAGGCTTTTGGGGAAAGTACTTCTGCCTTTCAGTTTCAGTGTCACTGTCACTGTCACTCTTCTCTTCATTTTGTCACCATGCAATAGAATGGGATGCCCCAGGACTGTCCCTGAGCCCATGCTATCTCTCCACCTTCTTCTCTCAGCTATGCACATGAAGTATTGCCTCACCACTTTTTCTGTATGTCCCAGAACCCACAATGCCTTTAGCTTGAAGCAGGAAAGCCCAGCTTCACCGGGTAGCTGCAGCTCCGTACAAGGGCCCTATGACGCCAACACCAACCCAAAAACCTCAGCTAAAGAGGTCTAGGAACAAGCAGGTACTCACAGCGGAAAATCAGTCCAGCAAGGATGATTTGTGCTAGCAGAAGCAGTAGTGAGAGAAGAGCAAAGCTGAGGACTGCCCAGCACCAGGACAGCCACACTGACTCCTGAGAAGCTGAGAAAGGGAGTTAATCTGGGCCCTGCAGGCTTGGGGGGTATGGTAGCCCAGGAAAACCTGGGCAGGGTCTCAGGAGGCAGCAGTGGAATCCAGAAAACTGTGGGCAAGCCTGTTTGCAGCACTTTGACCTTCCTAGAAGTTGTCTCCCTGCAGACAGTGCCTGGCACAGGGCAGAGAAAGTAGAGCAGCCTGTGTGCACTTGTGGCACTGAGTTGCAAAGAGCATCTTCTGCCCTTGAGCCCTTTCCTGCCCCCCACCCTGAGAGCAGACAGCAGGGGTCTGGAGAGGACCTGTTTGGGAGAGGATATCCAAGAGGAGAGAACGTGGGGAGCAGGGTTGGAGGACCACCCTGCTGAAGTCAAGGTGCTGCAGAAGGGCAGGGAACCTGTGAGGGGTACTAGGGGCAGAGAGCAGCATGCCATTACCTGGTGTGGGAGGCAAGCACAGGTCAGTATACGTGACCCCCTCTTCCACCCCTCCCTTGGTCTCTTGCTCTGTGCCCCACAGGGGAAGTGGCAACCCCCTCCCATCCCCCTGTGGCAGACGTGTGTGATGCAAAACGGAAAGTGTCAAGTCCTGGCAAGGTCCCCAGAGGCACCACCTGGCCTGCAACCCTGGGGAGTCACAGCGTTGTCTGTGTCTGAGTGAAGGGGGAGTCCTGGCAAGACTAGCAGCCAAATGTTCCCAGCATGAGGAATCCCAAACCCCCAGCTTCAAGACAGCAGGTGGTGGGGATAGATGCCCACCTGGACATGGCCAGACTGGGCAACCACAAGGAGGCTGCTTTCCCTGCCCTGATCCCTCAGTGCTCTGCAGATCTATGCTAGTGACTGTGCAGGGGACCTGGGCATTTTTGGGAGCAGAGCACCTGGCTGCGAGGCCACAATACTTCTGCTCACATGTGGTTTCTGCTGCCTTTTTTAATAGAATCACAGAATGTATCAAGTTGGAAAGGACCCCAAAGGTCAGCTGGACAACCCTTCTGCAGTGAGTAGTGGAAGTTACTCAGGGCCCCATCAAGTTTAACCTTGAATGCCTCCGGGGATGGGGCCTCCATCACATCTCTGGGCAAACTTTCTCCTAATGTCCAACTTAAATCTACCTTGCTTTTGTTTAAAAAAACATTGTCTCTGATCCTATTGCTACAAGTTCTTCTAAACAGTCCCTCCCCAGCCTTCCTGTAGGTCCCCTTCTCCAGGTTAAACAGACAAAAATCCCTCAGCCTGTCCTCGTCGGAGACGTGCTCCAGCCCTCTGATCATATTCGTGGCCCTCCTCTGTACTTCCTGTCGTGAGAACTTCAGAACTCCACACACGGACGAGCGCGGTGTCAGCTGCATCTCAAACCTGGAATGTAGGAGGTGCTTTCTCCCTGCCCCAAGCCTCGAGGGCTGCCGTGATGGGCACCTCCTGGCCTCCGTGCCCACCTGCCCCCCAGCGGCCGGGCCGGGTAGGCAAGCCTGCGGGGAGGCAAATACGCCACTCCGCTGAGGTGGTGCGCACGGACTACGTTTCCCAGCGGCTCCTCCCGAGTCTGCACATGCTCGGTACGACTCCCGGCACCTCCCGGCGCGGCTACCGGTGTAGCGCAGGGGCGCTCCTGGTGCAGCCGGCGGTGTGGCTCCCGGTGACCCCCGGGCCTGCTCCTGGTGCAGCCCCCGGCGGCTTCCGGTGCAGCTCTCAGTGCAGTTTGCGGCAGTCCCGGCGCGGCGCGACAGGTTCCCGGCGCGTCCTCGGAAGCAACCGGCCGAGCCCCGGGGTTGATTCCTGCCCATCCTAGCCTCACGGCCGGCCCAGGACTGACCTTTGCCCTGGCACCCCCGAGAAGCATGCCCCGTGGGCGAGCCTGGACGCAGGCGGAGGTCAGCAGCCTCCTGGCGCTGGTGGAGGGCTCGGGGGAGGCCACTCTGCTCATGGCTTCCACGTCCCGACCCAACGAGGCTCTGTGGCGGGAAATCTCCCGGGGTCTGGCGGCTGCCGGCTATGGGCGCACCGTGGCTCAGTGCCGCTCCAAGTGGAAGGCGCTCAAACAGGCTTTCCACTCGGAGCGGGAGACACGCCGGAGGGCAGGACACCACTCGCCCCGCTTGCCCCCACACTACCAGGCCATGAAGAGCATCTGGAAGGCGGCTGGGCGGCCCGTCTTTGGCGAGCGCAGGATGCCAGGTAGGTGCCAGGGACAGGCAGATGGGCTTGGCACAGTGGCTGGATGTATAGGGGAGGAGCACTGGTTTTACATGGGCATTCAGAGCCTGTTGATGATCTCTTTCTCTGCTGCAAGACCTGGTGAAGCAGCTGCCCAGGAAGCACAGGTCAACTCTTGCCGCCCCTTCTCCATCCTCACCAGAGCCTGCAGGTACTCATGGGCTCAGACAATCAGAGTGCAGCTTGTCCTGGCTGTCGGGCAGCAGGCAGCCCACATCTCCTGGTTATTAAAGCTGTTTTCTGCACCTCCTTACCCTCCTTCTGCAGAGGATGATGTTGGCAGGGATGTCTCAGGTGTGTTGCTGTCCCCGCTGCTGCAGTGTGTGAAGGACGAGCCAGACACGTGTAAGTACCAGTCTGCCCCGCTGCACCAGGCTGCACAGCCACGGCTCCAGCCCAAGCCATGACAGCATGATGGGAATGGAGGGCTTAGGGGGTCAGATGTCCCATCACAAGTGCTTCAGAAGGAGTGCTTGCCTATGGGAGTGCTGGAACTTCTCTCTCCAGAGGCTTTGGCTCCAAATCAGCCCCAGAGAGTGAGGGAATGAGGATGTCTGAGATAGACCAGGAGGGGCTCCCAGGCTCTGACCTAGCCTAAGGGTTTGGCAAGGCTGCTGTCTATCGCATGGCTCAGGAGCCTCTCAAAGGCTGTATGGCACTGTGGGAATATGACTCCCCGTCCTTTGGCATGTCCTGTCTGCCCCTTTCCTGAGCTTCAGATGACTTAGGACTGGGCTTGAGGGCCAGAGGTGCCTGCAGCTTCCCTGCCCTGCAACCCAATCAGGAGTGGATCCTGCACCCTTCTCACTGTGCATGCTTCCTGGAGGTTTGGCACTGAGGTGATGCAGGAAACGTCCCTGGGTCAAATTTGCATAGGTACACCACCCAGCATCCCTCACTGGGTAATTACCTTCTGTCTCCCTAAATTCCCCCTGCAGTTTCAAGTGGATGTGGGATTCTCCTTGACTTCCAGTCCTAATCTGTTGTGTAGCGTTGCTGTGTGCTGCTATGCCGCTGCTGCCTTCCAGCCCAGAGCTGGCTGCATTGCAGTGGTGGGTGAGTGACTCCTGCTTTTGTGTCTAGCTCATGAAATGCTTTGGGGCCCTGCAGGGTGCTGTAGAGCTGTGGCTAGGGCATGTCAGGCTGCGGGGCTGGCTGGGGCAAGCCAGGCAGATTCCAGGCTGGTGGTGACCTCCTGACAGGTCCTGTCAAACGACGCATCTCTGCTTTCTGCTCTCTCACAGCAGCCAGTGGGGAACACGTCGCTGGAGTGCCACCTACGCCCACTGTTGTGCCACGTAAGGCTTTCCTTGCCCCACTCAGCTCAGTAAACTCCTTCAGCCCCACAAGCAGGGCCTGATACGGTTCTCATTGCAGACACTGGTTGCTGCTTCCTGCCTCTTCCTGTCCTGGGTGAGTACCATGCCCAGGCCACTGTGTTTATACAACTCAGGGCAGAAAGTAGCTGCAGCTCACTAGCTGTGTCTGCTTTCCTTCCAGGTCACACTGCCTTAAAGCAGGAAAGAGATGAGCAAAAGGCTAGTAAGTGTCTTCAACTTTGCACAAGTGCCCCTGCTCCAGAGGACAGCTCTGTTCTCCCAGCCCACGGGGACAGAGGGCAGGGGCTCATGCAGGCCATGCCCTCCCAGGGCTCTGCATCAGAGTCAGGCTGAGCATGGGGCTTGGGTGGCTCCAGCACTCTGGTTGCTCCCACCATGCCAAACCACTGTGGCAGGTTTTCCTGACGAGACATCCCCAGGGATGGGAACAGGAAACCATATGCTGCCAGTGGNAAGCATCGTATTCAAGCCTGCATGGTGGGTCCTTCGTGCAGCAGCTTCCTAGTATCCTCACTGAGCTCTCAGAGCTATCTGTGGTGAAAGCTGCTGCCACTGACTCCTTCTCACTGCAGGCTCTGGCGTGACAGGCTTGCTCCAGAGTGTCCAGCAGCTTCTGGTGCAGATCCTGCAGACGTCACGGCAGCAGCAGGCACTGCTGGAAAGCCTCGCCAGTGACACTGTCTCCCATCTCCACCTCCTCTCCCACAGCCTGGTGCAGGTGGGAGAGACCCTGCAGCAACTCCTGCTCTGTCCACAGATGCATCCTAGCCCCTTAAGCCACTACATGCCCCACATGTCCCTTTTTGAGGGTGGCTCTGAGGTGCCCTGTTCCACTGACACTCCCCACTCTGATCACAAAGAGGAGCCTCAGATGCCCCCTACCACCAGCTGCACATCTCTGTGAGTGCCACCTGCCACAGGGCCGACAGCTTTGCTATGCAGATGTGACAAATCTTTATAGCAGAGGCCCCAGGTATTAATAAAATTACAAACAGCTTTTGTACCAGTGACGACAATGGAGCAATTCTTTCCCCCTCTCTGGGAGATGTTCCCCTTCTCACTTTCGAGATGAGCAGAGGGGAAACTCAGCTGCAGCCTCTGAGAAGCTTCAGGGCCACAGACCACAATGCAGATGTTCTCTGCCCTGGCCCTCTCCTCAGTGGCATTCATCTATGCCAGCATGACCTCAGTCTGGACAACGTGCTGACAGGCTGGGGAGAGGAGCAGGGCTCTTGGGGCTGAGGAGGGTAGCCCTCGTCTTTCTGCAAGGGTAGGTGATCCTGGCAGCACGGAGGCTGGGGAGGCAGCACATGCTGTAGCTGTTGTTCCTAGGTCCTTAGCGGGTCATTCCCTGGTGGTGAGATGGGGCAGCCACAGCTGATGGTGAGGACTTGCAGCACACTGAGGTAAGCCTCCCCTCAGGGATCACCATCAGGTAACAATAGTTGCAGACGTGTTGTGCTTGGCAAAGTGGTCACTAGCTCTTGCATGTACCCATCACCTCCACCAGAATACCCACATCTACCATGGGGATGGGGCAGACTTGTTGACTGCCTCTAGAATCTCCACTCCATCCAAGGAGAGGATGCAAGCCATCCTGCTGGTGTAGGACAAGCAGACTTCAGGACAGCAGTCCTGCCATGACACAATACAACTTGCTGGGTGATCTGCCACATCTCCCAGAAGAAGAGAAACAACAGATTCCAGTCTATCCCGGGTCAAGACCAACCAGGGAGATGGGTGATTGAAACAGTTATTACTCCTCTTGATGTGGCAACGCCAGTGCTGTTGTCATGCACAGCCACCAAGGTGTTTGCAACACATGTTCCTGTAGCTCCCCAGCAAGATATCCCTGAACTACTGCCCTTCTGCACACTGTTGCCTCCAGTATATGGATGCCCCAGCAGAAACACTGTCTGCCAGGGTCTTGACAGGGTACCCTGTGTCCTCTAGATGTACCTCACTTGTGTCTGAGCCATGGAAAAAGGTGTGGGGCATGGTCCATGGGACTCGCCAGCAAGCTGGCTGGGTGATGGCAGGTGTTGTGATACTAGTAAGCAGCAACATCACAGCCCAGCCAGCATCTGACAGAGGGGACCTGTGGGTGAGCAGTGCATGGAAAGCCTATTAGGTCCTGTAGCAGGGTCTCTTGTCCCATGCCAGCTGTGCACCCTGGGTCAGAAAGAAGGGATATGCTGCACTGGCATGCTCACCCCATGACACAGTGGGCATGGAAGCAGGCCCCTGTGGGGCTGATGCTAGGACAGGCACACACAAACCATCATCTCTGCCAGGCAGTTAGCACAACATGGCAGGTTGCTGACCAAGGAGCTCTGGCCCCAGAAGTCATAGCTTCAAATGACTCTGTTCTGGCTTTTCTTTGGGGCTGATTAGAGTGAGTGGGTGAATCCAGGAGAAAGGTGGGTTGTCCCTTCTTGAGCACCACTGCTTGCAACCATTGAGGCTGCAGGGAGAGGTGAAATTTGGGCTGTGCTCCCCACTACCCTCTGTGATCATCATCTTACCACACTCCCCACCACCCTTCCTTGCCCCCTGCCATCCTGCTATGCTCCCCAGTGGAGGCTGCAGACTCCTCCTTCCAGTTCTAGGATCCCATGGCTCCTGATCACCAAGCCCTGGGGGCAGTGTGGTAGTGGGGAAGGTTATTCCCACAGACATGGGGATGCCCATGGGACATGGCCACAGAGTCCATGGCTGGAGATGAATTGCAGTGAGGGGTGCCCTGGGATGGGATGGAGCTGGCTGCAGAAGAAAGTGTGCTTGCAGGAAGGCCTTCAGTAATGTGTTCTGAGGAGTGCAGATCAGGGGTATATGGGGTGATATTGGAGGTAGCGTGGAAGACAGCAGCATGCAGGTACCAGGCACTGGGAAGGTTAGACTAAATGTGCAACAAGGCACAGTGCAAGTGCAGATGCAGTGCAGAAGGTGGTGCAGTGAGGGTGCAGCGGGGTGCAATGAGGATGCAGTGCAATTCAGTGAGGTGCAATGGAGTTGTACGGGGCAGCTGTAAGGGTGCAGTGAGATTGCAGTGGAGTGCAGTGAAGGTGCAAGGCGGTGCAGCGAAGTGTACGAGATTGCGCGGACCATGCGCTGGCAGCGGGGATGGCGCTAGTGAGGTTAGGAAGGGATCGCGGGGGAGAATCAGTGGGGCGCAGCAAAAACTAGAGTGACATCACGGTAGCCAATAAGAGATCAGGGTGAGAAGAAGGGGCGTAGCCGAGGGGCGTTCTACCCAATCGCAGGGGGCAGGCGGAGCAAGCGCCCATCCCAGTGCAGCGCGGAGGCAGGAGGTGGGTGGCGGTAGGTGCCCTTGGGGTCTGGTGGCGGCCCGGTGGGCGGCTGATATCCGGCTGGTTCTTGTGCGACTGGGACTTAGCACGCTACTGGTTCTATCTTGCACCACGGCTGGGGTATCGCCGCTCCTCCCGCATTGCCTGCCGTGATCAGGGAGTCGCCCCCTCCATGCAAAGCGAGGGCAAAGCTCTCCATCCTCCCTCCGCCTCTGTTGCTTCCCCCATCCTCCCCTCCCGCAGTGCAGGAGGGCGTTGAGCGGGCTGCTAGACTGGCACGGGGTTGTCCTACCAGGGAGATGTTGTGGCACGCAAACTGTGCCATCTGCTCCTCTCGTACCTCTGAGGCTCCCTATGCAGCATGCCTTGGGGTCCTCCCTGTGTCCCTCCACTAAGCACCCGCCACAGGGGCAGTGCAGCAGGGCTGAATCACACAACCCTTTCCAGTGAGACCCGCATGCACTGGGCAGTTTGAGCAAGAGAAAATGGGCTGGAACCCAAAGGCACAGAAGGGGAGGGTCTGAGACAGGCAAAACTGTCTCCTGTGCCTGGAGGTGGCCATTTGAAACAACTCCTGTGGCTGCTGAGGTCAGTTTTGCTCCAGATACAGCAGGCCTGGGCAGAAGCTGGCAGGCTCGTTTTGGAGCGTGTAAGGCTTTCTCCAGGCTGGATCCATGAGCTGAGGCCAGTTGTATGAAATTCAGCAAGGTCAAGTGCCAGGTCCTGCATCTGGGTCACAACAACCCTATGCAATGCTACAGGCTTAGGGCAAAGTGTCTGGTAAGCTGCCAAGCAGAAAAGGACCTGGAGGTGTTGGTTGACTGCCAGCTGAACACAAGCCAACAGTGCTCAGGTGGCCAAGAAGGCCGACAGCATCCTGGTCTATATCAGGAATAGTGTGGCCAGCAGGATTAGGGAAGTTACTGTCCCGCTGTACTTGGTACTGGTGAGGCCACATATTGAGTACTGTGTTCAGTTTTGGGCCACTCCCAACAAGAAAGACAACAGTGTGATGGAGATGATCCAGAGAAGGGCAACAGAGCTGTTGAAGAGCTTGAAGATCTAATGAGTAGCTGAGGGAACCCTGGCTTAGTCTGGAGAAAAGCAGGCTGAGGGTTGCAGCAAGGGCAGTGCTTCAACCTCACCCTCTGCAACCACCCAAAATAAGGCTGGAGCAAGGACAGTGTTCACCTGGTCTCCCAAGTAACAAGTGATAGGGTGAGAGGAAATTGCCCTCAAGTCACAACAGGAGAAGGTTAGGTTGAGTATTAGAAGAAACTTCTTCACTGAGAGGGTTATCAAACACTGGAATAGGTTCCCCAGGGATGTAGATGAATCCTCGTCCGTGGAGATGTTTAAAACGCAGAAATGTGGTGCTAAGGAACATGGTTTATCAGCAGTCTTGGTAGAGTTAGATAATGGCTGAACTAGATGGTGTGAAATGTCTTGCCCAACAGAAACGGTTCTATGACTGCGAAATGGAGGTGGAAGCTGCAGCGACTCCCGGCAGGATTTCATGCTGCCATCTGCTGGCTCAGGTACTGCAAGGGTCCTGCTCTGGACAGCTAGGACGTGCCGCTCCTTCCCCCTCCAGCCTGGAAAACAGCTTGCGACACAGCAGCTGCAGCACGCCAAGCAGCTATATGACACCCCTTCCTCCGACCCCTCCCCAAGAGCGATTACAGTAGACCCCTGCAGTGATAGGGACACAGAGGAGGAATTTTTCCCTGTATTTGTCCCACTCTGAAGCTGTTCAAAGCTGTTCTTGCCCGACAATGTCCTTCCTGTACATCCTGCCCCAACTCAGAGCTATATATGATGTCTGGAGGAATTGAAATCAGAAAAGGCTTTAACGTGACCGTGGAGCAGGCAATGACCCTCTAGTCCCTCTGCCCCACTCCCAGCCATTGCCAGCACACCATGACATGGAGGTGGTGTGTGCCCACTGACTCCATGGAATCACAGAATCACAGAACAGTCTGACCTGGAAGGGACCTCCAAAGGTCATCTTGTCTAACCCCCACACTGCCAGTCATCAGGGTCATCCTCAACTAGATCAGGTTGCCCAGAGCCCTCTTGAGCCTCACCTTGAATATCTCCAAGGGATGGGGCCCCAACCACTTCCCTGGGCAATCTGTTCCAGTGTTCTACCACCCTCATAGTCAAGAACCTATTCTTAGTATCCAATCTAAATCTGCTTTTCTCTAGTTTGAAGCCGTCGCTCCTCATCCTATCACCACAGGTCTTTGTAAATAATCTCTCTCCATCCTTCTTGTAGCCCCCCTTCAGGTACTGGAAGGTTGCTATTACGTCTCCTCAGAGCCTCCTCTGCTCTGAGCTGAACAACCCCAGCTCCCTCAGCCTGTCCTCATAGCAGAGTTGCTCCAACCCCCTGATCATCTTTGTGGCCCTCTTCCGGATGTGCTCCAACAGGTCCATGTCCTTCCTATATTGAGGGCTCCAGACCTGGCCTCACTACTCCAGGTGAGGTCTCACCAGAGCAGAGTGGCAGAATCACATCTCAGGGTCTTCTGCCCATGTACATTTTGGTGCAGCCCAGAGTGTGATTTGCCTTCTGGGCTGCAACCTC
>VWZE01007834.1:17616-31947 GCA_013396675.1 Eubucco bourcierii
GACTGGATTGCACTTGCTCCAAATCCATTTCATTTTAGCCAAAATATTCCTCCTTGAAATGTGGAGCCCTGGATATGGTGAAGCATCTTTATATGAAGTAAGATTAAACTGTAATATTCCCCGTGGTGTAGGCACAACTCACACTCACAACAGTGAGATTCAATGTGATTTCTTTAATACAGCTTCCACTGAGAGCACTGTTCATACATAACAATGTAGTGCTTAGCACTTGCTTACCTCAAGGGAAATTTTAGTGGTATTATTTGAGTGAGGAGAAATGGGGGTTTTATGAGCAAACTTTAATCTGCAAGCCATAAAGGCAACAGTGGCTTTGCACCCCATGGAATATGTTTTCAGCTTCCACTAACATAGTTTTGTCTTCCTCTGCAGGCTTGTTTCTTGAGACGAATTTATCCAGGATTGCATTTGGTGTAACAGCTTGATCTCTGTTGGTGCAAGGCTGATTTCTCATGACAGGAACTGCCTTAGTTTCCTACAACTTGACTGCAAGCACAGACACACTTTGTACTTGTAGACTTTGTTTTCACAGTCTCAGTCTGCCAGAGGTCCTTTCGTTTAGTGCTGGTTGTGAAGCACCAAGGCTGCTCCCTTAGCAGCATCCCCCTGTGGTGTGAGTATATGGGCCATGGATGTCTGCACCAGGAATAGAACTGCTTGGATTTCTTGTCCTAACACAGAATGCAAAGGCTTGCAGGACATGCAAGTCCTACCTCAAGATTCATTCGCAAGAGGTAGGTTCAGGTGCACTCTAGTGCACTGCTGGGTACCCCTGCAGCCTCATTGCTACAGCAATTCCCCACAGTCTGCATTGCAAAATTATTTGAAGTATTATGCCATTGCCAAGATCTTCCTCAATGCCTTTTCTTGAGGGGCATTTTGCTCTGATTTTCCATATAACTTCATCCTCTTTTCTTGTGCTCTTCATTCTGACAGTTCTTCTCCTTGAGACATGACCTTTCCAACCCACTTGCCCACTTCATTCCACTCCTCGGCTGCAAATCTTGTTATAGGACACATTAATTTACTGGAAGTCTCCACTGTGCTGCTCTGAGCAATTTTCATGGTGTCTGCAGGAGTTCTTCCCTCCTGGATGCTCTATTAATGTCTTTCAGCAAGCTTCCTGATTTCTATGCAGTTACCTCGATGAAGTTAAGCATGACTCAAGTGGCTTTTCCACTCAGCAGAACAGCTCTTCAACAGCCCCTTTCTAAATTGCTGTGGATCAAGTCCCAGATTTGGCTTTCCACCAGGTTTTGCTCCCCCAGCCTCTCCAAGAAACTCAATTATCAGTAACTGAAAGTCATGGTGCTTTACATTTGCACCACATTTGCCTAGCCTCCCATGTCATGATGTCTCCCCTCCCTGTCTGCTGCTTCCCTCCAGCCGTGTGACTGTCCCTTGACACTCCAGTCCCTGCAGGTACAACTAAACCATGTGTCCTCCTTCTCTGTGACTTCTGAACCCATAACCTCGTGCAAAACTAGGTATGCCCTGCCACCCTGCTGCTTTCTCATAGCCCTGGTTGTTGTGGCACAGGGAGCTGCCACAGCAATGCTGTCTCCTGATGCTCCCAGTCCACCTCCAAGCCCATTAGCTCTGCTTTAGGCTGGCTTTGTCATGCGCAGCTCTGTCTGTCAGTGTGCTACCCAGGACAAGGGACGTGGGTCAATACTTCATGGCAGGAGCAATGGAGGATCATGAAGTGAGACTGGGCTTGCTCCATTTGTAGCTGTAGCTCCCATTTACAGGTGCCTGGCTCCCACCTGGCCCTTGCCTAGCACCCTGCAGACTGAAGCTGAAGTTTTGACATAGAATGAGATCTGGGGATGTCAGTGGGAGGGTGAGATGCAGAGCTAGGGGATGGGAAAGAAGGAGTGGTGAGCAAATGGGCTGTGTATGGGTTACTACAGGGAAGCAGGAAGCCTTTGCATGCTCAGAGCTGCTCCCTCCAGGCTGGCCTTGGCAGGGCCGCTACCTACGGGGCTGAGGGACAACCAGAGACAGAGCAGGGTAGGCAGCTCCAGTGACTGTGATTTGTGCAGCAGTGCAAAGTGTGGGTGATGGATGAGTCCGCACGGGGAGAGCAGTCGAGGTTTGATACTGTGATGAGAAAATCATCGAGTGGCTGGAGGCTGTGTAGGGCAAATTGCAAAAGAGAGCAGCCAGGCCATGCTCCCAGCCTTCCATCATCCCCAAAGCAGCACAGTTACAACCATGCCCAGACAGGGAACAAGTTTTGGCTGCACCCACAGTGGGATTTATGTTGAATGTGGTGGAAAGGCTTTGTCTTGATGGAGCCTGGCAGCAGACTGAGAAGGGGGTGTGAGAACATCCCAGGGCAGCAGTGGGGAATCTGCTGACACAGGCCATGGGGTTTCATGAAGATACAGGGAGAAAATGCCAATGTGGGAACAGAGTAGGGTTGTGCATCCCTCTCTACATACCTGCTCCTGCACCTTGCAGAGATAAAATCAATAGACCAGCAATCCCCAGGCAACCAAACTGATAGTACCAACAGCTACCCTGCCATCCACAACTCAGTCCCCTGGGCTAGCAAGAGGCACAGCACCCTCCTGCAGCCCGTGAGACCCCAAAGGCTGGAACCTCTCACCATCCCCCACCTTTCGATGCCTATTCAGGTATGCAAGAGTAGGGCAAGCAGGAGAAATTATGAGTTCTGCCTGCAACACACAGCCTGCTGCAGGGCTCAGTAATTCAGGCCTGACATTAAATTTGCATGGCATGTGGTAGCCATCTGCACAACAGACAGCATCAGGGCTGCTCACTGGCGAGTCTGGTCTGGCAGACATGGGTGGGCAGTGGCAGGAAGGCCTGGCAGCCCCACAGATAGGGCAGCAGGCAGAGCATTGCTGCAGTGGGATTTAGGAATCAGAAGAAGTTGTAGGGAAAAGCATGATCGTGGCCTTTAGGATATCCATTTCTAGGAAGCGTTTGCCAGAGAAAGGAACGAGCCCAATGGCACCCACAGCTCAGCCTACAGGACAGGACTGAGCCCCAGGAGGCTGAGTTAGCATGCTGCTGTCCCCAGGGCCACCCTCTTCTTCTGCAGCCTCCCTGGCAGGACAGAGGCCAGGAACCTGACCATAGCCCTTCCCAACTGCATCTGCTGCCACATACCTGAAGCCACCTTCCCTTGTGGCACTCTTAACTCCCTCATCCATCCCCACACCAAGGAGGTGAAGCTCTTCAACAACTGTTCCGGGATGCGGTTGCCATGGGGATGTCAGATGTACCTGGTTGTCATAGGGATACTGTTGCCATGGTTATGCATTTGCTGAGGGTGGCAGAGACAGAAAGAGCTTGAGGAAGGATGTTTACAGGGGAAGAAGGGGAAGCGGGGTGGGGAAGGGGAAATAGAAGTCATAGAGACCCCAGCACTCTGAGCAGGAAAGGAAGGCAGAGTCCAGCCTTTGCCCCAGGTACATCACCACAAGATCAAGGCTAGAGACCGTGAGTGCACCCACAAAGTTCACTCAGCCCTGTAGCAATAGACAGGCCAGTACTTCTGACCCTGTAATGAAGTGCAGGGGGCTGAGGAGACACAGGACACATGGAGCATCCCAGCATGCTCCCTGTCAGGCTTGGTGGGAGAGATGGTGCTGCATACCCTGTGTCCCCCACAGGGGAGATTGGCTTCACCGTGCTCAGTGCCAGGACCTTTCAGTCCTGCACTTACATAACATCAGAATGCCCTGCAAGATGTGTCAGCCTCCTGGGCAGAGGGATGGATTTCTGCACTGCTGGGCCTGGGGGGTGAAGTGTGTGTGTGGGATTCCCATATTTAAGCAGGCAGCACACAAGCCCCAAGGGATGAGCTGGGCTAGCAGAGAGTGCTTGGATCCCCTCCAGTGCTGTTTGGCTGAGCTCTCTCCCCAGCAGCACTGTCTGCTGCCTGTCCTTGAGGTGAAAAATGCACTCACAGTTTTAATTAAAACGAGTGAGCACTGAGCTACTCTAATAGCCTGGAGAGGCAGAGTTCAGCAGAGCAAACGTGTGGCTCCTCTGGGCTTCCCTGGGGAGCTCTACCAGCAAAAAACCCTGCACACCTCTGCCAGAACCCCCCAGGAATCTGGACTTGCATGTGTCACTCCATGATGTCTGCCATCGGGCAGGCCAGGGACTGCTTGCAAGGAGAATGCACATCCCACCACAGGCTAGGTAGGATCTGTTATTTTAGAGTCTACATAAACTTGGCAAGCAGCAGGTTTGCTCTTCAGCCCTACAGCAGTGAGAAGGAGGATGAGGGAGGAGTAAGAATGCTGCATGGAGTACTGACATCTGCATGAAACTAGGGTGTATTTGGGTAGGACTACCCACTGGGTTGGTGTGCACACCAGAGTCACACAAGCTCGCTGCTCAGTGTGCACCACACTCCAGCATGCTGCTAAAGCTGAGCTCCGTATTCTGTGGGCCCTGCTGCTGCTAGGGGGATGCAGTTGGCCTTGGTGGAGTAACATTTAAAAGTAAAAAAAAATCAAGCCTCATTCAGCCACCTGACTGGACCACACACGGCATTTTGCGTGGCAGAGAAAGGGGTGGAAGGTGAGCTTCTCGAGGAAGGAGAGCAGCAGTTGCAGGTCCCCCAGAATAGTGACCACGGTCCTTCTCTGCCACCCAGGGCTTCCTGCAAACACCAGGCTAGCTTCTTGTGGTCATCATCCCCGACAAAGCCTGAAGACATAGGTAACAAAGCCCTGAGCCTACAAACACCACTATGGCACTCACCAGCTCACTCCTCCGTCTGTTCTATCCACCCCATTCCTGCTTCCTCCTGCAGCCATGCCTGCTCTGGCCCACTTCAAGACAGCTCTTAAGCAGCAGGTTTAATTAGATTGCAATCCTATTACATAGCTGCCTGCCCACCCACAGTTGCTAATCCTGTTAGGCATCCAATAAATCTCCCTGTGCAGGGCTCTGTACCCGAGGTACAGGGAGGAGAGCTGCTGGTGGGTGGGCTCTGCTGAGGCAGGATGTGACCTCTGAGATGCAGAGTTTTGCCTGGTGACTCACCCTTGAAGAACCCTGTGGGGCTAGGAAGAGCTCAGAGGGTTGAAGCAGTCCCTATCAGGGTAAGAAAGGACAGTAGGGTTTCCCTTCTCTCTGATTCATCTTGCCCACATTGAATTGCAGTAGAAGAGTGGAAATGCACTGTCCTTGAGACAAATGCACACCTTGGGTGTCTGCCACCACATCACAGTCATCACTGGCTCCAGTGGGTGCTAAGCCCAAGGGTCTGACAAGGAATGGGCTGAGACAATTGTCCTTGCAATTTGCCCCCTCACTAATGCTCAGTGCTATGCAGAGTTAGGGCAGCTGCTCACGGGTGGTGGCAATAGAAGGGACATAGGATCACTACTGCACTGCTCCTGGGTGGTTGCACCTAAGAAGGGCACTGAGGGAGGCTGCTATGGATATTGGGGTGGTATCAACAGTCTGTGGACTCCTGGGGATGTGTCCTTTTCAGGCAGTGCTTCCTCAGACTCATGCATCTCCTTGGCAAGGATTTTCAACACTGTTCCCCCATGGTAGCTACCCCAGGGCTATGGGCTCCCCGCAGTCCTACTGGCTTGCAGAGGCAACCTGGCGGCCCTGGCACAGCACAGCTGCCTGGAGTGAGGCATTACAGCCATCCTGTGACAGCACAGTGCTACAGCAAAATCATCCCAGCTCTGCACCCTGACCTGCTGTGAGCCAAAAAACTGCAGCTCCTGGCCCCTCACCTCTTACCAGCAATTTTGCTCCATGCTGGAGCCCGTCACAAAGCAGAAGGTCTAGCTACAGATCCCTGAGTGAGAGCCAGATACTTTTGCTCTTCATCTCTAAGCACCTTGCCATGTCCCCTGGACACCTCCACGGTCCAGCAAAAGGACGAGCAAGACCCTAGCTCAGACTTGAGCTCTACCAGTTGTGCACTGGACTGAGCCACAGCGACTCCAGAAGACAAGTTCAATCAGGTTGTAATTGCAAGAACAGGTCAGTGTGGTCATCCACGCAGTGTGCCCATTCAGAGGAGTCCTGGTGCTCACAGGGATAGGTGACTGGGAAAAAGAGTAGGTGCCACCTCCACGAGGCTGCTGTCCATGCCAGAGAAGTCCAGGCTGCTATTGGCATCAGCTGGTACAAATGCTGTTGATGGAGGCCACGGCAGGGTCCACGAGTCCCAGCTCCTCTTGTTCATTTACACAGAGCTGGTACCCACAGCCCTTGCGCCGGGGCAATGGCCCCAGGTGCCCACTGGGCTTGGCACGGGGTGGCAGCAAGAAGCCCACACTGCCAGCAATAAGCAGGTGCCAAATGCTGTGGATGTAGAAGTAGTTCTCCTCTGTCTCCACAAAGGCATAGAGCAGCACAGCAGCTGCTGCGATCATTGCTCCTGGGCACAGGTAGAAAGCCCAGCGCTTCCAGGTCGGTGGATAGCAGTGGCGACGCCGGATGGTGCGAGCTGTCTGCAGTAGGGAAAGTGAGTGGATGGAAGAGGCACCCATGGCAGGGATGGGCACAGCCCCTGTACCACAGTGCTCCCAGGAGAGGGATTCATGGGGAAAGATAAAGGCAGCAGAAGAGATATGCTGGCAGGAAAGCAGGGCTAGATGGTTGGGCAGGATGCTGAGCACAGCCAGGATGGGAACATAGGAGAATGGGGGTATAGCAGGACAGGGACATCTCCTTACCCAGGCAATGGCCATGATCCCTAAGGCAAAGAGGCTGGGCCCCAGCAGGTTCCAAAGCCCATGGCGGTCCATCTGCAGAGCCATGGAAAGCAGCATGGCCCCTAGCAGGTACAGCACCTGTGGGGCAATGGGGCACCCATCAGGATAGGGCCCCTCTGTGCCCACTCCACACGCCCCCTCCCCGCACTTGCCTGCTTGACCACAGGCTGGAGCCGAGCCATGGCAATGACGGTGACCCAAACAGACATGAGGGATCCCAGGAAGTCACAGAACTGCAGCACATCGTACTCCATGATGCAGAACACCACAATGCCTGGCTGATCACAAGCATGGTAAAACTAGGGTAGGGAGGAAAGGGTGTGAGATCTGTCCCACACAGCCCTGGACCCTTGGCTGATTCCCCAGTCACCCCCACTCCATGCTCACAGTGGAGAAGAACATCGTGAAGATGTAGACGGCAGCTTCCAGGAGGTAGTGGCTGCGGACGGCAATGGCCACAGGAGGCACGAACATAACATTGCTGAGGCACAGCAGCAGCGTGGAGAGGAGCTGGAAGCCATAGGAGAAAGCCTCAGCGTTGTCTGTGCAACCCCAGCCGTTCCATCCTGTGGCCAAGAAGAGCCTCCATCACCCCTGCAGCACCTGCAGGGGCTATGGGGGTAGCAGGGAAGCCCCTTTCCAGTGCCCTTTGGAGAGCTGATGGAAGGGTGCTAATGGGGTTCGCAACTCCCAGAGAGGATTCCAGGCAGGTCCCTGGGTGCAGTGGGCACCATTGGTGCCCAAGACAGCTCTCACCAGCTTTGCACTCGCAGGCAGCATACAGGTAGTTGTTGGTGCGCAGCAGCTTGCACTGGCCGTACATGCCACAGTCATTGATACAGGGCGAGAGGTAGGCACGCAGGTACACCTCAGCTGTCACATTGGTGCAGGGCTCAAACCTGCCACGTGGGAGAAGAGGGTCAGTCCTCACCCTGCAACCCTCAAGCAGCTCCAGCCTCCTCCAGAGTCACTCATCACACTCAGACCTGGCAGGTGAGGGGAGACTCAGGGACTGGGCAAGGATGGAAATTAAATGCTTTGGTGCTATGTATGGCAGTTGAGAGCTGGTCCCTAAGGATCTTGGTTGCTACAATTGTCTGTGCTATGCTGGGGAGGCAGGAGGGACATGGCTACACTTTGACCTCCTTTGCCTTTAACAACACAGCTGGCTCCTTTTTCATTTGGATTTGGCTGTGCAAACACCTGTGCCCTGCATTGCCTGCACGGTGTTGAAGAATCGCCAACTGCAACTGGCAACAGCATGAACTAGAAACTCAGCAGAGGAGTCAGAGTAGGCACTGTTGCCCTACGTCACCCATGGGCAGAGCTCTAAGCACATCAGGACCTCAGCAGCTCCAGCATGCAAGAGCACAGATAGGTCCATGACCTGACAGCACTCACTGTTGCCTGTGCACATGTAGGCACTCCAACATGTACAGACACACACAGGGCACTGTGCATACAGGTACAGAGCATGTCTGCATGTGTGCCTGCTGTCCTTGTGCATGCTCAGACAGAAAAATCTGGACACACATGCATGCAAAACACAGGCAGCCCTGTTTGCTCACACAAACTGGAATATGCCATCCCCACATAGGCACTGAACTCACACAGTGCCACCTGCCTGGCATGGCCCCACATAGGCTCTTGCACTTGCAGATACACATACAACACCATCTCCTGCTCAAGCCTCCCAAGTGGACATACAGGCCAGAAGCAAAGCCACAGACATGGGACCAATCCGTGGAGATGCTGAGGAGAGCAGGGGCACATCAACCTGACCAGAGCTGTTCCCTCACCACAGCCAAGCACCATCCTCACAGTGACAGCCCAGTTGCCTCCTGGGCACTGGTACAGATGGGCACTTCATCAGAGATAGGCAGGCACCAACAGATGCACAGTTTTCACAAGCTGACAGGCACTTCCTAACCATGAGACAGAGGGAAGAGCAACAGGGACCCACAGATGGTCAGGGAGGCACAAGACAGAGCCATCCCTGCCCACGCATGCAGGCGCTCACATGGCGACAGAGCTTGCAAAGCCATGTGCACACACGTGAGCGGTGACGTGCAGTGCAGGGGACATACACACACACAGGCCCACAGTGCACATGGATGCAGGCCATGGTGGGGACATGCCCTCCAGGCCTGCAGAAAGGGGAACCTGTCAGGGTTCTTACCCATGCTGCGTGCCACAGAGCGAACGCAGGCTCAGGTACCAGCTGCCCGTCTGTGGGTAGGGTATCCGCAGGCGGCTGAGGCTGGCCGTGGTGTTAACGGAGAGCAGGAAGCCTGCCAGGTGCTCTGTGGGCCAGGAGAGCTCCGGGTGAGCAGGTCAGGGGGTAGCCTGGGACAGGGACAGAACACCCTGTGCCAGGCTCCAGAGCCAGATGCCCCCACAAGCTCTGCCATCTCACACCCAGCTTGCCAGACACGTCAAAGGGTGTGACCCCCCGCACAGCCACAGCAGGGTGGACATGCACAGCCCAGCCTACCTGTCTCACAAGTAACTGATGCATTGTCACCAGAGGTCAGTGGGACTTCATGGTTCAGACATCCGAAGACTGTCACATTCTCACCACACAGGGAGCTCTGACAGCATAAGAGGACATGGCTCAAAACCAGTGTCAGGGATGTCTCCTGCTCTGCAGCACACAGATCACAGTACACCACCTAGTATTGCCCTAACCCACGGCCCATCACCCAAAACCACCTCAAATCCAGACCTTCATCCTGTCCTTGGAGCACCCTAATCTGTGGTACATCACCCAAACCATAGCACGTGAGCCAAGAGCACTCCAAATGCTATTACTTGTCCTGTTGCAGACTTGGCATCATCCATCTCCCAGCTCACCTACCCCAGGATGCCCAACCCCACCCAGGGCACAGTGTGGCCAGCTCACCACATTAAGCCGCAACTCTAAGTTGAGCACCCCACCACTGTCCAGCACTGGTAGGAGGTTGATGACGAAGACAGCAGGGCGGTCAGGTGGTACTGATACATTGGGCCCAAAGAAGATGTAGAAGTGGACGGAGAAGGTGTCCAGCTCATTGCGCAGCGTGGGACGGATCGGCCAGCACCGCTCACCACTGGGGGAGGTGATGGAGACCAGGTGCTTTGTGCCATTAGGGCCAGTGGGCAGGCTGTCTCCCAGCACCAGCCTGCCTGCAGAGCCAAAGGAGTGGGGCATGTTCATGGAGGTGCTGGAAGGCAGGAAGGGTGGCCGGGCCAGGTTGGGTCGAGAGCAATCTGAAGGGCAGAAATGTCAGCCTGAGCACAACAGAGCTCTTCTTTTCTTAGTTCCCACCTCCCCTTCTAATTCACCACTTATCTCCATCTGCAACCTAGCCCAAACACATCCCACTGTACCCATCCCAGTACAGCTGAGTAGAACCCTGTCCCCAGCTGGGGCCAGACACTGTGGAAATCATTTACACCCCTACATCAGTCACCCATACAGAGTCAAGACCATTGCCCCCCACTCATACCCCCCCAGGCACCCTCACCTGTGAGCTGTACGGTGACCTGGAAGGAGACAGTGCCCAGCACCCCCGGGTGTTTCTCCACCAGCACGTAGTACCAGTGCTGCCAGAAGGGCAGATCCAGCACCAGCTGACAGGGAGCATGCTCCCGGCAGTCCAGTGCTGTGGAGTTGTGCAGGGGTGGAGCCTTGGCCCGCACACGCAGCCAGAGTGGGCAGCCCTCGGCCCCATGGCACCGCAGCACCTCCACCAGCACTTGTGATGTGTAGCTGGGCACAAACACCCTGTGGGACAGTGGTGTCAGGTCTTGCCCCTCAGCATTGACCCTCAGGGCTGAGGAGGCAACCCCAAGGGATGGGGCGCCCTCAGCTCCCTTTGGGACGCCCCTTCCTCTCACACTCACTTGTAGAGGCAGGAGTGGTTGTGGGGAGCCATGCTTTGCTCAGTGAGGTGACCAGGGTACAGTACAGCGATATTCACCAGCCGCTGCACAATGAGCTGTGGCTGGAAGAGATACTGGCACTCTTCATAGAGCCCCTGCACCAGCAGGATAGTCAGCATGGGGCAGGGGGCACATGGCACTGTTCCCACCTGGGGCACCTGTCACAGGCACTGCCAGGCCAGAACAGTCAGACCCCAGTAGAGCTCTACAGCAAGCCCTGCCACCCTATGATCCCCCCAAGCCCTTCACCTTGACAGAAATCTTGCCCTCATCTTTGGGCAGATGGGCAGCCAGGAACCAGTCTCCGGGTAATGGGCTGGTGACATTGAACACTCCGGTGGTGCGGTTGGGCAGGGTCCAGGTGAGAGTCACTGCAAAGGAGCCAGGGACAGCCGTGTCCCTGGGGAAGTGCGTGTGTAGTGGGTTAATGACAGAGGGAGCCCCTGAGCGAAAATACCTATAAGAGAGAGAGCAGTTAGCAGGCTGCAGGCTGGGCATCATGGCAGGGCCAGCAAGCCCTATGCTTAGGGATCTCTCTCGTTCTATTAGGAAGCTCAAGAATGCCACTGGAAGACATCCATAAGCCAGAGCCTTGCTGGAGATTGTGAATTTCCATGGGTGAGTGCTGAAGCAGAACTATTAATGTATGAAATCCACAAAAGAGTGGAGCCTGCAATAGTCCTGGGAAGATGAATCACAGAGAGTGAGTGAGCATGCATGTGCGTGTGTCTGTCTGCATATACATGCACACACACAGACATACATGCCTATGGGAAGCCTGCCATATGAAGGAAGGCTGAGGGAACTGTGAGGCTTAGAGGAGACCTTATCACCATCACCATCATCCAATATTTAAATGGTGGCTACAAAGAATATGGAGAGTCTTTATCTTCAAGGAGTCACACAGGTAAGAGATGGGGTAATGGGTACAAGTTAATCCTGGGGAGAGTCCATCTGGAAACGAGAATTTTTCATGGTGGGAACAATCAACCATTGGAGTAGTGTCCCCAGGGATGTAATGGAGTCCCCAGAATTGGAAAAAAGATTCGTCTGGACAGGATACTGGGCCATCTTGTCTCGAATGTGATTTTGCCAAAGAAGGTTGAGGTTCCTTCCAATCTGGTATTCTATGATTCTATGCACATGTGCACATGCAACCAAGAAGTAAACATGAACAGGCAGGCTCCAGGAAGGGGACTGTGGGGGCAGGCAGCAAGCAGGAAAGAAACAGGGGAGGTTTACTCACACAGTGATACTACGGTCTGGGCACTGATCCCCAAAAGTGCCACCCTGTTCCTTGAAGGTGATGAGGTTCCAGACAGCGATGACTGTGTCTTCAGGAATGTGGAAGTGGAAGAGCTCGATGCTGGCAAAGGAGCGGAAGGGGCTAAGCTTGCGTGGTGTGCGGGTGAAGTAGTCAGTCACAAAGAGCCCATCTGCAGAGAAGATCCAAGGGGCTTTCAGCATGGTGGAGGACTGAGAGCCTGGAGGCAAGAGGAGCTGGGACTGGGACTATGCATTTCATCGAGTCCCAGCTGCATCTCCCAGCCCTGGCACAGTTTTCTTTGTGTCTGGTTCAGTATTGCCTTGAGCCCAGTTCTTTTAGCTGTGGGCACTCATCATCTGGAGCCTGAGGAGCCCTCAGCCCTAGATGCTCAAGTACTCTATTCAGTCCATTTCTTTCAACTCGTCCTCTTTAGTGAAGACCTGCCATTCCTCATTGCTTCAGCCCTGCTGAAGCTCCTACAGTTCCCACAGGGACATAGATTCCCCCCATCTCTGCCTGCCAAGGAAGCTCAGCAAAAGTACACTGTAAGCTGCAGAGTCCCACATATGAGCCATGAAAAGATAGAGCAAGCAGTGCACTTACTGCACAGTTTCCCAGCTCTCCCATGGTTCACAGAGGAGAAATGTTACACACGTGTGCACACATGCATGCATGTATGCACACGTGGGTGCTGTTGGTATGCAAGGTGGGGTGTGTTGATAGCCACATGCATGGCTGTGCATGGCTGTGCACAGCCCCGTGTCTGCAAGACACTTTCTGCAAGCCCATAGCAGGTTCTGAGACTGCCTCCCCCGACCAAATATATGACAGTTTGATATCCATCGATTTCCAACAGCTCCAGCAGCAGAGGGGCAGCCACTTCCCCGACACAGTAGAGACAACAGAGACCTGGTCTCTAGAGAGCAGCTGTAACCCCACTCTACCATTGTCATAATTCCCCAGTGCCATCCTGGGAGACCCATCCATTATTCCCCAAAGATGCACCAAGGATAAAAGGCACCTCCACACAAGCTGCTGACAACTTGGATTGTTGGATCAGAGAATGGGTTAGGAGCCCAAGAGCCCTTGTGCCCAAGAGCCCTTGTGTGAGATAGCTGAGAAGAAGGGCTGCTTTGCACAGCATGTGCCTTGCTGAGAGTGCAGGCACGTGCTTGTGTGCACGTGTGGTTTTGCTGCATGTGTGCAGCCCCAGTTGGCTGTACACTGCCATGCATCTGCTCCCTTGTCTAGAACAAAGGCAGCTCACCCTCTCCTTCATTTCAAGTTGACACAAGTCAGGTATGAATTACATGCCTCAATGGAAGAGACTGATACCAAATCCAGTGCCAGTTTTCCCACCCTGAACCATCAAGTCATTCCTTAGTTCCCCTCTCCACATGGGAATACTGTCCTGGTAGGAAATTCTAAGGGAAGAAAGGTAGTGGAATACAACTCTAGAAGGTGGCACGGGGGCTAGGATTCAGAGCTTCCTGGTCCCAGTGAAGTTCCTTCCTTGCCCACTTGCCCAGGGCAAATGGTCAGTCTGAAGTGACATGGTGGTGTGGCCAGAGCAAGAAAGAGTTGTTGGAGGACAAAGAGGGATTTCCTATCCATAGAAGGGGAGAAGGAGGAAAGCAATTGTTGCTCTGCCTCAGACCAGCGGCCGCAGTAGTGGGACAGCTCACCAAGGTGAACACAGGCTCCCAGGTTGAGACCGCCGATCATCACAGCGAACAGTTCCCGCTTGCTGCGGTCAGCACCGCGGACAGCTCCTTCCACCGCCCCATCGCTGCCCCATCAGGGCCCCGTCCTCGCAGTACCGGTAGCCACCTGCTAGCTGCGCCCCTCCAAAGACAATGCCCCCTCCAAGCTTCTATGTACCCTTCTGTGTCCACATCACCAAGCTAGCTCCACGTGCCCCACAGCTAATCGGCTCACATGGTCCCGACGATGTCCTGCCTGTACACCCCGATGCTTCAATATGCACACATCCCCACCTCTGCAAGCTGTCCATCCCCGCTGCCCCTCCTGGCACAAACCACTGTGCCGCACATTTATCTCCATGCCCTGCTACATGTGTACCTCCTGTCACACAGCACGTTTATCACCATGCCCCACCGGGCACACATCCTTGCGTCCCATCACAAAGACATCTGATACCCTCTGCATATGCATCCCATGCCCCATTGCACACGCATCTCTGTCCCATCACACCCACCTCGTGCCCTATTGCATATTCACCTCCTGCTCCATGGCACACACACCCTGTACTCAACTGGCACGCCTCCATGCCCAGTTGCTTACATGCCCCAAACCCCGCTCCTTGTTACACAGACTTACCATGTGCATTCTGCATCCTACAGCAAGCAAACACTGTGCCCCACTGTA
>VWZE01007834.1:41216-59491 GCA_013396675.1 Eubucco bourcierii
AGAGGCAAGCGGGCAGCCCACGATCTTCAGCAAGATCATCGACCGCAGTGTGCCTGCCACCATCCTCTATGAAGATGACAAGGTAGCTGGCACATGTCCCCAGCGGTGTGGGACAGCCGGGTGGGTGCGGGGCTCACTGGTCCACTTTCCCCTTGGTAGTGCCTGGTCTTCCGCGACGTGGCTCCCCAAGCCCCCGTCCACTTCCTGGTGATCCCCAAGCGCCCCATTCCGAGGATCAGCCGCGTGGGTGTTCAGGACACTGAGGTGAGTCAGCACAGGATTCTCTGTGACACTGAGTGGCACAGGGAACAACGGTGACCCTCCCACTCTCGCAGCTCCTGGGGCACTTGCTGGTGGTGGCAGCACGTACTGCGCAGGCAGAGGGGCTGGCTGACGGCTACCGCCTTGGTGAGTTGGTATTCCCTGCCGTGTCATGGGGAGGAACCTCCGCCCCCCGGGGTGGAGGTGTTGCATTGGAGTTGCCTGACGCCCTCTTCCTCCACTCACAGTAATCAATGACGGGAAGCATGGTGCCCAGTCTGTCTACCACCTGCACATCCATGTGTTGGGGGGGCGGCAGATGGGCTGGCCCCCAGGCTGACACCTACCTACACGCTATGGACTGCTGAACAATAAAGCATCTCGTTTCTGGTGGCTTCAGTAGCTTTATGTCAGGATGCCTCTGCTAGGGTAGGAGTGGCTGGCCTGGGACAGCAGTGGCTTTGGGTGGGACTTGGTGCCCTACTTCTTGGAGGTGAGAGGTATGTCAGGGCTCCCAGCAACCCAACCTGCCCACATTTAAGATGCAGTGAAGCCCCCCAGTTGGAGTACAGTTTTTTTGAGAGCTACATCACACACTTACAGAATATTAGGGGCTGGCATGGACCTTGGAGATTATGCAGTCCAACCTCCCTGCCAGAGCAGGATCACTTACACCACGTCACATAGGAATACATCCAGGTCAGTTTTTAGTCTCTTCAGAGACAGATTTCGCAACTCCCCTGGGCAGCCTGTTGCAGTGTTCTGTCACCCTCAGTGAAAAAATTTTTCCTCATGTTTACATCTTGGTGTTGGGCAGAGGGAGAGCAGGCTGGTTGTCCTCAAGCTGGGGCATGTCCCAGGGGTGCCAGCAGTGCCCCATGCCCTGGGCTACCTGTTCAGCCCCACTGCCAAGATGCAGCCCCACCTCTGCAGCACCCTCTGTGGCTCCCATCAAGTCCCTAAGTGCTTTCCAGGAGCACTGTTATGTTGCTGCACCAGGCAGTGGAGTTTCTGTGCCTCACAACAGTGAGCTAATGCACTGCGTTGAACTAAGAATGGTAACTGCACATTTACCTCTCCTTGGGAGTTTCCAGGGCATTGGGAGCTGAGCGCAGTGCAGGATGTGGTGGGTACAGTTCCTGCTGCACATCTATGTAGCCCTGTGCCATAGCACTTTCCACAGCACTTGTATGTGCACTGCTGTGCAAAACACATCACACTGCACACCCTAGACTCCCCAGACTAGCACTGTGCCAGGCAGCATTGCACACCCCAGAGCTGTGTTTACCCCATGCTACAGGAGACACAATGAGGCTGACAGTGCAGGAACACCATCCACCGCTGCTGTGAATGCAGAACACGGGCAGCCCTGTACAGGCCCAGCAGCAGGCGCTTGCCCCTGTCTACATGCTAACCACAGACACGTGCCTTCATGGGGCCGCATCCACCCTGTGAGGGGGCCCACGCTGGTGCTGCCACGTGCTCACTGCCAGTGCCGTGTTGCAGTTAACACAGCAAGCTACTTGCTTGCCACCCACTTACCATCCAGATGCTCCCTGTTTGGTGCCTCCCGCTCCCACTGCGCTGCTGGGACGCAGCCGGGCACCATGGCTATATTTAGCATCGTGGGGCCGGTGCTGGCGTGGCGCATGGCCCACCTGGCACTACCGTCAGGGCTGCCTGGGCCCCTGCCAGCCGCCCAGGGGACCGCAGCCCTGCCGGGGAGAATGGCAGCTCTGTTCAGCCTCTGGCTCAGTGGCGCTGGTGGTGGGGCCCCCCGGGAGCATCATGGAGCTGTGGCAGAGCCCAGTCACTTTCCCCACACACATACACTGGACACAGAACATTTTTAGGGTGCAAATAACAATGTTGGGTGCTGCTGCTTCCCACCCCCAAGACCTACTTGAGTGTCAGCAGAGGCTAGGGGCAGTTTTGGACATCGGGTAGCTCTGCATTAGAGCTAGGGACTTCAAATTGGGGCTGGGGGTTCCTGGGGAGGTGAGTACTCCAAAGAGGGGCAGGAGGTCCTTGGAAAAGAAAGTATGCCAAAGAGGGGCCAAGGATCCCCAGTGCATCATCTCCCAGGGCTCACCCACAGCAGTTTCCCCCACCCAGGGATGCCTTGCTGGCAGGGTGTAAGTGCTGGCATGCAAGGTCGGGTTACAAATGCCTGCAATCGCATTTCCTGCAGCAGTGGGTTTATTTTGTCAGTTCCCTGAGCAGCGCTGGGGCTCCACAGCAATCACAACTCCGTGGGGTTGGGCCTGGCGGGGCGGGTGGCCACAAGCTGTTTTCATTCCTTAGCTGAAGACTATCACAAATGACGCAAGTTTGCAAAAGAGCTGTGAAGGGGGGTGATGTGGGATGTGTCAGACAATGAAAGGCAGCCAGATGTGCTACATCGGTTCCAGGGCTGCTGCTCCACAGTGATTCTGACAGGGTGCAGCCTCATGGCAATGCCCCATGTGCAGAGTGCTTTGTCCAACAGTGAGTTCACAGCCCTAGGCTAACATCATTAGGGTCGATGTCCCACACTGTACTGTGGTGCCTTTAGTATTCCTTCACTGTCCCCCAGGCACTCAGTCAAGCTGCCTGTACAGGCTTTTTTGACTGTCCGGAGAACAAGCCCACATGTCTGGTGAGGAATCCATGGGCCTCCAGCTGAGCATAGGGACACAACTAAGAGCATTCACAACAGCACCCTCGGAGCATGCACCCAGCCCTTGGGGCACCCAGGCATCTTTAGTGGGTGCAGGGCTGGGTTTGCCCTAGCATAGAAGGGCCCCTTTGTCGAGCCTAAGCTCCAGGGCATGTCTCTCCCTCCTCTCTGCAGCTGTGCTGCAGATGGGCTCAGAGGATCCCAAATTTGGCACAAGACCGAGCACCCTGAGGGAGGAGAGTCCCTGCTGGGGGCCCCGGCCAGCTGAAGCCAAAGGGGCTGGGCACATCCCCGGCCAGGAAAAGCAGAGGCCCCAGAGTCAAGCGCTGTGGCCCCAGCAGCACACACCGCAGAGCTCTGGAATAACATCCCTCATGCAGGAGCTATCAAAGGGCCCTTCTTCTGCCTGGCCTGTGAGGAGATGGAGGCCTGGGGGCCCAGCGAGGGCTGTCAAAGAGTGGAGCCGCTCCACACCTGCGGAGGACCAGCTGTTTCCAGCCAGGCGCCGCTGGGGCCCGTCCCACCCCATCACCCTGGGCCAGCCATGGGTCCCTGGGGCAGAGGGGCCTGCCCAGGTGCTTGGCCCAAATGGTGGAAATGGGTCGCCCGGGTCACCTCATGAGCAGCAGCATGTCTCCAGATGCCTAGTGCAGGGCACGTCCCTGCCAACCCGGTAGGGCCAGTGGTCCCTGCCCAGGCTTGGTGCCCACCCATGTCCCCCTTCCAAGGGCATTCGAGGCTACTCCTGCCCTCCGGGTCAGGCCGACCCCAGGGCTCCTTCCTGTCCCTCAGTTCGAAGGCATCAGGGCAGCCCAAGGCAGGCGGTACGGCCCCTGCCACACTCCAGCCGCTCCTATTCCGGCCTCGGCGTACCCCTGGCTCCGAACAGCTGCCCCAAACGGGTGCCCTCTCCGCTGCGTCCTTCCATTTGCCCCGCCCCCTCGGGTTCTCAGCCAATAGGAGGTGCGTACGCAGCCAGCGGCACCAATGAGCTGTCAGCAGCGGGCGGTGCGCGGCCCGTGTTTACCGTCCCCATGGAGACGAATCAGCCTCACTCGGCGCAGGGCTACCGAGCCGCGAGTGAGGCGGTGGGAGCTGAGAATACCCCGAGGGCGGAGCCAGGGGCGCCGGAGCGCAGGCATTAGGACTGTAGGACCTTAGGGTGACCCCGGTGGGGTCTAGGGGGTGGGGTTGGAGGCGGAATCTGGGAAGTATTACGGGGACATGGTGGCATTAGAAGATAGAAAGGTTGGCGGACACAGATTGGCGGAGGTCGCACCTTGAGAAATGGTTGGGGGCGCAGAGTCCAGGCAGAGAGTGCTGGGCGTTTTAGAGCCTCAGGAGGAAGCACAGTGGGGTGGAAGCAGCAATACGGGTCCGAGCCTGGGCTGAGGAAACTGTGGGGTATGTTGCTGAGGGGCAGAGGAGGCAAGAAGGAAAGGGGTGTCAGGAGGAGGAGACTCCTCCGGAATGCAGACCCTGCAGCTGGGGGTGACACTGCAGGAAACCTGGAGTCCCCTGCCCGAGGGGTCTGCCCATGATGGACATGGTGGGCAAGGAGGGGCTGAAGGTTGTATCACTGCCTTCCCTCAGGGACTGTCCCTAGCTGCAGAGTGACTCAAACAGTCCACACGCCTCCCATGCTCTATGAGGAGAAGCTGCCACGCATGGCTGGGATCCAGAACGACGTCCTCCTGCCTGCAGTGCCTGTGAAGAAGCCCCAGTGCCACAGGGAGATATTGACGGCTGCAACCAAGATGGCCCACGAGAAGTCAGCCTCGGATGAGCTGCCTGCCAAGGTTCAGGCAGCTGTCCCTAGGACGGTGCCACCAGCTGAGGCCAAGAAGGATTCCTGCGTGATCAAGCTCCCTGTTGTGGTGCCCGTGCTGCCTGCCTCCATGAAGACATCAGCAGAGCAGCCCAGCCAGTCAGTGCGCCCGAGTAGCGGCTTGATCCACAACTGGCAAGAGGAGGTAAATCACCACCACCACCGAGGGGGGGCTACAAGGGAAAATGCCCCTCAAAACCTGTGCCACTGAATCCCACATTCTGATCCCATGAAAACCTGCGCTCTGGGGCATCTCCCTCCCTAAATAACTGCCCTTGGCCAAGCCAGAGCTCNAAACTGGCTGTTGCAGTCCATTGCAGGGATACAGGGATGTCTGCTTGGGCAAGCCAGGCGGGGTGACATGGGCCAAGCCATGACATAGCCTGGGGACTCTGCAGTTTGCTTAAGGTCTCTAAAAGCATTTTGCCCAGCCAAAGGGACAGCCTAGGGCTGGCATGGCCATATGAGGCCAGGTAACCTCCCAGAAAGCAGAGGAGGTCAGCTCTGCCCCAGCTGCAGATGCCCCCGGTCTGGGTTTCCTGAGCAGCCAGCCGGAAGGACTGTCCTGTTTTAGCAGCATGTATCTCCGAGGCTACTTTCATGGCTTGTGGCAGGCATCTGTCTGCATGGCATGGCCTTGGGTATGGGGCAGTACCCTTGACTTGTGGATGCTCAGCAGGAAAAGTCACTTACACTCACCCCTGAACTATTTCCAAAGTCCCAACACTATTGAAAGCCTAAAAGATGGCAGTGGATGTGGTGTACTGCATGGTGGGTTCCTGCCCACTTCTTGCAGCCACACCATCTATCCCCAGAGATCCACAAACCACCTGGACACCATGCCAGCGCAGGAACTGGGAAACAAGGGCTTCACTCACCCACATGGCCACCACAGGCTGCTGGTCCACGAGCTCCTCTCCTGGCCCACCATGAAGGACACCTACCGCCCACCACACAGGGCCCTACTGCTGGGACGAGGTGAGGCTGAGCCCTGCCTGAGCCATGCGCACCCTCAAAATGCAGCAAGATCTTAGCTGCAGAGCTGATAACTCCTTATTCCCCAAAGGGCAGCGTCAGGCCGTGCTGGAGTCCATCCTCTACCAAAAATACAGGTGAGTCTGCACCCCCATGTGCCACCCATCCCAGGAGCCATGCTCCCAGGGAAATATAACTCTGCTGTGGTTGCCTGCCCAGGTACGGGGAGAACCCAGAAATGAGGGGTGCAAGTTCTGCTCTGCCAACAGGAATGAGATGCTGGAGGAGATCTGTCCCCGCCAGATGCCCATGGAGTCAGTTTCCACCACACACCAGGATTACTGTGCTGAGGGCTGCCAGTTCACACCATTGCCCACCACCAAGGTACAAGCAGCGGACACTATCCCCTGTGGCAGCCCCTAGAAAGCTTACAAGATTTCCAAGTTGTGTTGCCCCCACGCCCATTGTCATGTTGCTTCTATTTGCAGCCCCACAACTACTGCAGAGAGCAGCCCTGCAGCTTCTGGCTGGAGAAAGCGCACAGCCTGCCTGTAAGCACCCCCAGCACCCTGCCCTGCCAGCACCCAAGGAACTTGGCTGCTGACAGAGACCTCTCTCTTCCAGGGTGTCACCAGAATCTGCAGCAGGGACAGTCCTTTTCGGAGGAATGCAGCCTTCTCCACTCCCATCACTGAGTACCTAGAGCAACCCCTACCCTATACACCCCTGAGCAGCCAGCTTCAGCCCCACAACCAATAAAAAGTAAAGGGGCGCAGGTAGTCCCAGTGTTCTTGATGCCCCAGGATTGTCCTCAGGCTGGACATTTGGAGGAGGAGCACTGTGTTCCTGGCATCCTGTTCCCCATGAGGCCACAGAGCACAGGTGTCAAGACTCAGCTCATCTGCAAGCCACTGCTGCCCCAAGCCTCTCTCCTTGCCTTTGCTCAGCATCCACAGTGGTTGACATGCAGCCCCCAGTGCTCAAGGGCAAGTGGGTTCCAGTGAGCAGCAGCAGTGACACAACCAGAACATGAGCTCAGTAGAATACACCACAGCCCTCAAGCCAAAGCAAACATGCCTGCTGTCGGCCCTGACTTCCCAACACTTCCCTGAGCTGTCCCCAGCCACTGCTACAGCCACCCTGCACCAGCTCCCTATGTCCAGAATCCAACCTCATGCCACAGCTCCAAGCAGCTGTCGCCAGCACAGGTTGAGCTTGATGTTGGGGTCCCCTTCCAGCCCCTCACTCCTCTTGGCACTTCAGCAGAGTGAAGCAGAGACTGGGACACAGAGGGTTTTGGGGCAGTTTGTATTTCAACAAAATAGTTTGCAGCAACTCCTATATTTACACCTGGGGGAGGTGGTTATTTACATGACCCAGAGGGCTATATACAGGGGACAGGGAGTCTGGGGAGGAGAGGAGCTGCAGCATTGAACCTGCCCTGGCCAAGAGGTCAGTCCCAGCAGGAGCTGTTGCCTTCCACACCAAAGAGGGGGCAAAATGGGCACAGGTTCTGCCAGGGGCCAGGTATTGAAAAGAGATGGCTAAGTGCCCTATGGGGCTGCCAGGCCCCGGGAGTGACTCAGAGCCAGCTGAGCCATGGGGGAGAGGGCAGGAGCAGCAGGATCCCCAAAAGTAGGAGGCTACAGGGTCCCAAACCCTGGGCTGGATCAAGGCTGGTTCCCCTGCCTCCATCTGTGGTTCTGGAGGGAAGTGGACTTTGCTGGTGCTGGTGGAGAGGGGCAGGTGATGCCATGGTTGCTGTATCCCCTGTGCCCAAGACCTGCTGAAGCAGGGGGACTGTGATAGGGCAGGTTGTGGTGATAGGGCAGTGCCAATACATCCTATGGGGCCAGGTGCTGGAAAGCATGGCGGCCCCAGCAGGGTTGGGTGCTCTGCCATTGGTGCTGGGCTCAGATGACTTTGGTGTCTTCCCTCTCACCCAGCAGCCAGTATGTCCGCATCTTTCCCTTGCCCTGGGGGAATAAAAGGAAGCAGTGAGATCCCCCTCACCCCCCCTGCCACTGCTCCTTGGGTGCGATCAGCAGCAATGAGGGGACAAGGGTTTCCAGCCCTCACCCATTCACCCATCACAGGTTCCTACAGCAGAAGAGCTGGCACCCTACCAGGGTCCTTCCACGCTCACCTTCATCTCCACATCCCCACGCAGCTCCAGCTCAAAGCAGCCAAACTCATCCAGGACTTCCTTGGTCGTGGATGAGACGTGGATCTTCAGGGCTGGGTGGCACACAAGGGCAAAAGGGACATAGCTGGGTCCTGGAGTACACCATAACTCATGGCACCAGAACCCATCTGCAAGTGCCTTGGCTCACCCTGGCCATTGGACTCCATGCGGGATGCAGTGTTCACTGTGTCCCCGAAGAGGCAGTACCGTGGCATCTTTAGACCCACAACTCCAGCACACACAGGACCTGTGTGTACAGAGATGCCCTGGGGCTGCTGCAGAGCAAACGGGCATCCCCCCAGCAGTGGCGGCACTGGCCAGCGTAAGAACTCACCAGTATGTATGCCAATGCGCAGGTGGAGCTGGTCGTTGGGCCGATGCCGGATCTTGAAAGTCTTGACAGCCTCAAGCAGGGCCAAGGCCATGCGAACAATCTCACGGGCATGCAGCTTCCCATTGCGTACTGGCAGCCCCGACACCACCATGTAGGCATCCCCAATAGTCTCCACCTGTGTGGTCAGGGGGAGCAGGTACACCCCAGGCTCCTTGCTGCCCACCTCACTGCAGTGGGCTGTGCTTGCTTACCCCCCGCTCCTCACCTTGTAGACATCAAAATTGTCAATGATGGCATCGAAGCAAGTGTAGAGATCATTCAGCAGTGTCACAACCTGGATGGAGCAAGGCTGTGTGTGGGACTGGGAGCACACATCCCCTTAGCCTCAAGCATGGCAACATCTAGGATACAAGTCCTGCTGCACCAGTCCCACAGCAGGCTGCCTCTCAAGCCCTGCTCTCACCTGCATTGGCGTGCTCTCTGCTGAGAGGGCAGTGAAGCCAACGATGTCACTGAAGTAGATGGTGACACTGTCAAAAGCTTCAGCCCGCACCGTCTCCCCACGCTTCAGCTGCTCTGCTACAGAGCTGGTGAAGACAGAAGGGTGATGATAGTGGGCTCCATGGGACCCCAGACCCCATGTTCCCTTTGTATCCCTTGCCCTGCACCAGCATGAGGAGCTGGCAAGGGACCCATATGCTCCCATCTCCCCTCTCTCACTGGGGCAGAATCTGGTAGAGGAGGTTCTCTGCCTTGCGCTTCTCCTCCAGGTAGGCCTGTGTCCGCTCCTCCACCAGCTTCTCCAGATTGTTGGCATACTGCTCCATGCGTGACAGCAGGTTGTCCAGGATGCTGGTGCTGCCCTCCCTGCCAGGGTTCAGGCAGCTGGTACCACAGAAAGAGGTGGCCCTAACCACCACCCCCATAGGTATCCCTGCTCCCACTCAGGGCCACCTTCCCTGCTTGCCAGCCACCCACTTGTTGAATCTACGGATGAAGATCTTGATCTGGCTGAAGTCAGGGCGCTCAGCTGGCTCCTGTGCCCAGCAGCGCTCCATCAGCACTGCCAGCTCTTCACTGTGCACCCCAATGTCAATGGAAGGGCGGAAGAAGGGCTTCTGGCTGTTATGGACCTTCTGCACAATCTCTGTTGGGGGGGGGTGGGCAGCAATGAGCACCATATTTCCACAGTGGGAAGAAGATCACCCCACCCCTGCCCTCAACCAGCACCTTTGGGGCTCAGGTCCATGCCCTCGATGTAGAAGGGGCCATTGCGCAGGGCAACCTCCTGCACGATGATGCCGAAGCTGTAGACATCAGCTTTCTGCATGCCTGGGGTTGGCAGGCGCCCCCTCTGCAGCAGCTCCGGGGCGGTCCACAGCTTTTCTGGTGGGACACAGCCATGGGGTGGTGAGTCAGGGCCACCCCCTCCCCCTGGCTACCCTGAGCAGGCACTCACTGGCATAGAGAGCATGTGTGTCCTCGCCGTCGCAGGGTGAGCGGAAGCTGGCCAGTCCGTAGTCAGTGATCTTCAGCACAAAACGGCTGTCCACCACGCAGTTGGATGACTTGAGGCTGCCATGGTGACCAATGATACTGTTGTGCAAGAAGGCCATTCCCTGGGACAGAGAGACGTAGTGAAGCTACATCCTCCAGGCACACACCCCCCACCCCCCTCACACCTCTCACTTGGATACCTTGACAATGTCGTTGATGAGGGAGTAGCGAAACATCCAGTCCAGGTTGATGCTGTCGTTCTCCAGGACATCCTGGGGCAGCACATTGAGTGGACCCAAACAGGCACCCACAGGATGGTGACACCAGCACCAGCCTTGCCAAACACCCAGCTGCAGGGGGGGGTCTCTGTGGCACACATCCCTCCTCCCTTCCCCTGGCCTATGACACCTGCTTGGGCAGCTTGGCCGCAAATCTCCTCGGGTTTGGGTGGCCACCAGCAACTACAGCCCTGTCCTCAAGGCCCAGCCCAGTCCAGCCAGGTCACCATGAGTGCCTGTCAGCCCTGCAGCCCCCAAACTCCCCCTACCTGCAGGCTGCCCCGTGGGCAATATTCGGTGACAATGCAGATGTTGGGGGGATCAATGCATGCCCCGATGAAACGGGTCAGGTGGTTGAACTGGATGTCGCGCATCTGTAGGTGGCAAGCTTGAGGTCAGAGATGATAGTTCACGCTGCTGCCAGGATCAGACCCTGCACCCCAAGCAGTGTGCCCACCCAAAACCCAGCCCCAAACCTACATGTTTCAGCTCAAAGAGCACCTGCCGCGTCAACTCAATGCGCTTCTTGTTGATGTGCTTGATGGCCACCACGTTGCCCTGGGGTGCCAGGGATGGGGGAAGAGGTCAGTGCCCACTGGGTGGACGTGGGTAGGGAAGGAAGGTGCCAGTGTCCTACAGGTTGGCGGTGCTGCCAAGAGGGAGCACTCCAGCAGGGCTAGGGGGTTTTGAGAGGGCTCAGCTCCTCATCTGCTGCACTGACCTTGAAGTGGCCGGTGTTGGCAAAGATCTGGTACTTGCCATGGGTGGTCATCAGGGAGCCATAACTGGAGCCACGCTGCAGGGAAGGAGCTGGGTTATGGATGGGGTCTCCAGGGTGAGAGAAGTCAGGCACCAACAGAGCAGGGCAAGGACACCCAGGTATGTGCAGGGAGAGGGTTCAGGACTTTTGCTCTTAAGGATCAGGACAAACTGTATGGTCTGTGGGGAGGGTGAAGACTACAGTGCTGCAGGGGATGTAGAGGATGGATAAGGTGTGGGTTGGTGGGTCACACAGGGCTTTGATGAGGGATGGTGCTCTGCAGGGAATTCAAATCTGTGTAGGCAAATCAAGAGACTCTGAGGAATAGAGGGTCATGCAGGAGACACCAAGTGTGGCTCTGCAGTGGATGTGAGCTATGTAGGGACTGAAGGCTGTCCAACAGGTGGAAGCAATGGGGCTATGGCTCTGTAGAGGATGGAGGGCTGTGTAGGGGGTCAACAAGGCAGAAGTACTATGCAGGAAGGGAGGGCAGAGCAGGGGCAAGATCGGGGAACAGTGGTGCCCCAGAGCTGGCAACTCTCACCAGGGACAGGGTGAGCCGGCTGCCTGCTGCCTTGTGGTACCGCTCAGGGCTCCCAAACTGCAGTTCATCCCAGCGGATCCTCCAGAGCATGCTGGCAAGTTCCTTCTCCAGCATTAGCTTCCTGGAGGGCACATAGGGTTCAAGGCCCCACAACCCCCTGCCCTGCCTGCCCCACTGCCAGGCTGAAGGGTACCCAGAGGCTTCCCCAGCCCCAACTGACCTGAAGATGAGGAAGCTGGAGATGCCAAACATGACAAAGGTGAGACCAGTGCCCAAAGCCACAATGGCCAGCATGGAGAGGGGGGCTGCAGGCAGGAGGGGATATCAGGGTGGCCCAATTGGCCATGGGTGCCAAGCTGCCATGCACCCATAGAGGAAGGTGCTGAGGTACAAGGGGCGTGGGGACCCAGTGAACCCACTTTTATCGCAGGAGGGATCATCCACATCGAAGACACAGGGTGGGTTGTCCAAGGGGGGGGCCCCCTTCACCCAGGGGATAGGTCGTCCCTGCCAATGGATCTGCTTCTCTACACCTGAGTAGTGTCCCACCACCTACAGCAGAGAGAGCTTAGGTCCTTCCAGCCCCTACCATCCCACCTCCCAACCCTGGCTGCTGGCAGGATCTTAGTGCTGGCCCCCACCTCATACTGCCCGCTTTTGGGGTCAGCCATGGCCCATAGGTTGAAGTCAGTGTCCCGGTCATTGTTGCTGTCCATGCTCACCAGCCCGGTCACCCCTGTGGGAGAAGCAAAACCCGTGTGGGATGGGGACTGGGTCCCACTGCTCCTGTGGCACCCTCATTCTGGCCATGTCTACCCTATCCTTACCATGGAACTTGCGGTCCCGCATCTTCTCAATGATGTGGGTAGCATTTTTCTTGGAGCCGCCCTCCTGTAGGGTCTCATTCAGCACCATGGCATACAGCAGCATCCCATCATAGAAACATCCCGCCACCAGGTTCATCTGCCAAGAGGAAGCTCATCACACCTGTGGCCACAGACACAGGAACACCTCTTCGCCAGAACCCTTGGGCCACGTGCCCACGCACAGGCCTGTTATGCCACAGTGGGGCTTCACATATCCTGTAGGGATGGCAGGGATGCCTGTGGCTGTTCCCACCAGGGATGGCGCCTCTGGCAGTGCCCATGACCGTGGCCCACTTTCTGCATCCTAGTGAGGTGCCACAGCCCCATGCAGAGGGTCCCCACCATACCATCAAGCAGAACTTACGCACCAAGGAATAGTTGAGCTGTACTCCAAATTTCTGCTTAGCTCGCAGGATGAGCTGCGTTTGGAAATCCTGGTACTCGGGGTTTTGGGGCTCGTGGTAGGTGATCACCAGTACCATCTGCAACCAAACACAGCACCCTAGTTCACACACCAGGGCCAGACTGAGAAGCTCTCCATCCCAAGGCAGGTGGGAATAGCTCACCTGGAAAGCCTCACGCAGCCCTGAGTCCTGGCCTGGGCTCTGCTGCCAGGGCTTGAAGGGGTCACGGGCAGAGTCTCCCCGTAGGCTCTCTCCAAAGACATCCAAATAGAAGAAGACGTAGTCACCATTTGTGAGGTTCTCACGGTGTGCCAGCTGCATGATCTGCTGCAGCATCTCTGGCGGCCCGCAGAGATACACCACTGTGGGCAAGATGTGGGAGGTCAGAAGGGTGATACCAGCCCACCCTGGAACACCCAGACCCACTGCGGGGCGTGATGTTTTCCCTCGGGCTGATAGGGGACACCCTTGGGCACATATGGTGACTGCAGGAAGGATGGAGCAGGTGGATGAGGCAGTGCTTGGCTCATCTCCTTCTTATGCTACATGCCCCATGGCCACTGAGCCTCCTCTGCCTCACTGCTTCCTTTGCCCCAATACACTCCTTCTCCATCAGCCACTTTCATCTGAAGAGGGAAAGAAGAACAAGAGAACCATTGCTCCAAAACATGAGGCAGACACCCTATGCACAGACCTCACAGACCCTGCTCCAGCATCTAAGTTCATCCTGTTCCAGCAAGAGCTAACCAAAGGATATCTCCTCCAACATTCCTTACAGCCAGACAGCCCCAATCAGGGCAGCCGGGAGGGCCAGGAGAGGCATCAGGGCTGCACACTGGAGGCCCCCTGGGGAGCCAGGGCTGGGGAGGGGACAAACGCACTTTTGGGTTCGCGGCCGGCCAGCCGTGCGGCAGGAATGCGCAGGTTCCCAGATTCCAGCACCTTCTGTGGCCGCCTGAGCTAATTGGAAACAGAGCATCTTGCTAGTGTGACCATGCGGCAAGGGGAGGCCCAGGACCCAGTCGGCTACCCCATGTGCCCCTGCCTGCTGCCAGGGGCTGGGCCAGCCATGATGAGATAGCCACTCGGGTGATGCATGGGTGGTGGTGGTGAGCGGGCACAGGGCGTTGGAGGCCAAGAGGATGGGCGCCAAAAGGTGTTCGAAACCCCCTGAGCAGGGGCCCTCCTTGCCCTTGCTGAGGATTCTGCCACTGCCTCCTCCCACCCCTCGGAAAACCAGGGCCCCCTGCTCCAGACAGCCTGGCTGGGAACCCAGGATTGAGCAATGCAGGAGGCGGTGGCGGCAGGGCGGTGCTGGAGGAATGTCACGCTCGGGCGCTGGCCCCAGAGAGAAGCCCTTCTGCATAGGGACCTACACCAGTCCAGATCCACAGCACAGAGAGGGCTGGGGACAGCAAGGAAGCCCCGTAGCCCAGAATGCACTCCATCATACAGACAGCACGGCCGACAAGGTCACCCACAGGGGCAGCAAGGCGGCGAGGTGAGAGAAGAAAGTCAGCACAGCTCCCCTGAGCACAGGAAATCCACCGCAATGTGGGGAGCTGCTCCTGGGCACTGGGGAGAGGGAAATTGCAGCAGCTCAGGCAGTGCATGAGCAAAAGTATGTTTCAGGATCTGAAATGTTTTTTGTTTTTTTTTTTTCTCTGAGTGCTGCAATACTTCAAGCAAACAATTTCTGCTTCCTCACTTTGCTAGTCTCACACCCAGAGATGTGCTATCCTCAGATTTCCGGGCCAGGATGGGCACCTCAGCATCTCCCCAACATCCCCCTCAGGAGGATACAGCACAGGACCCTCCCCATCCCATCGCAGGCGCCAGGAAAAGGCATCACCACTCAGGCTGTAGAGCCACAACAGCTGTTGGCAGATGGTGAGACAACCCAGGCGACAGGCCCCTGCAGCGGCAGCAAAAGCTTGCCTGATCAAAGGCCACCGAGCAAGGCAATTGATGACGCCTGGACGGCTCCCCAGGGACAGACTGCAGGAGCTGTGCAGAAGGGAAGGGTCAATGTTCGGGGTTCTTCCTGATGCTGGCAGCTGCCTCCAGCTGGCAGCCTCTTTGCCTGGCCAGCAGCACCACTGTCTGCTCACTCTGCCTCCGAGGTTGTCAAACGGCCAAAGGCAGCCTCAGCACCACTGAGGAAAAGAGGAATGGAGTCCTGAGAGGCTGGGGTACATGCAGCCTGCAGGCATTTATTCAGGAGGTGCTCATGATGCAGGAGGCAGTGAACAGCCACATTCCTGAGCATGCAGACAGGGTGACAAGATGCTACATGACACCTGCATGATGGAAGAAAACCCTGAAGTCAGGGCCAATCCTGGTTTTGGGTAGAAAATCCCTGCAAATCCTAGTTTTGTGCAGCTGCACCAGCACAGGGAACTGCAGTACAGTTGTACCAGCCAAGCAGCCATCTCATACCTGGGGGGACTGAGGGTGAGGACCAAACGCACTCCCATCCCAGCAGCAGAACCCAGCCATCTCCCCAGGCAGGGCACCTGGACTTTGCAGGCAGATGCTCTGGTAATTCCCTCAACCACAGCTCTAATCATATCAGCGTTTTTGCAAGTGGCAGAAGAGATGTGGGCCCCTGCACATCACCCAGGCACCAGTGAGAGGGGCACTAAGAAGTGTGAAACAGCCACACGCTGAAAGCAGCAACGCACTGATGTCCCTCCATGCCCAGACTTTAGAGCTATGAACATGGAGATCAGTAGCCTCAAGAGCACAGTGGTAGGTTTCACCCAGAAAAGAGAATGAGGATGATGCTAAGAGGGATGATATGTGTCATTGCAGGGCACAAACAGGGATATAGCTGCAACTGAAGTTCCTACTTCCCTCTCCATGCCACACAGCGCAAGAGTGGGCACCCCTGGGACAGCCTTGAAGAGTCCCTACTCCCTGCCCTGCACTTCAATGTTAGTAAAGCATATAACATCAGTATCACAGCCATCCCTGAGGGACCAAGCACTCTGTCCCCATCTCTGGGCTGTAGGCAGAGAGGCCCAGAGCCTCCTGCATCCTAGCTGAAGAAAACCTTCAAGGTTTCTGCCCATGCATCCATGACCCCCTATCTGCACTGAAAGGGATCAATTCTCACCAGAGTGATGTTCGGCACTAAGCCAGAAACATTGACAGGAATCGCCAATTTTAACCTTTTCCCCTGCAGTCCTTAGCCCCAGCTCCACACAAAGATTTGTACTGTACAGCTGGAGATGGTGCACTTAGGGAGCTTCCTTCCCAGCCCCTCAGCCAGGCAAACAAGAGAGGTAGCCACAATCTGCTCAGTACACAGCCTGCCATGGTGTGCCTGCCTTGACCCATGTACCAGAACCCGCTGGCCTCAGTCCTAGAGGAACCCAGCTGCACACCCCAAAGTGTCCTAGCCATGCATCCGCAGCCTAGTCCCAAGCATCCCCAGCCACATGTCCTGCTGGCCCATCTGGCTCCACTCATCCCAGTTCAATGTCCTTCTTGATGACACAGCATCTCAGGATCCATTAAGAGGCATCACAGAGCGGTTTGCTCCGGGATCGATGCACCTCACTCATCAATAATGAAAGAGCATCAGGCTGCCCTTGCTTTCCAGCTGCTGCTGCAAGCCCCTCCATTTCCTCCTGCTCCTTATGTAGCTGCTCTCCTGGGGCACTCAACAAGGCACCAGATTGATTTATCCCTCCATCATCAGAGTAGGGCCATCCCCAGCCCTGTCCCCAGGGCACAGCAGGGACAGGCTCAACTCAGAGCACCCTCATGCTGGGCTGGAAGGCTCTGTCTGAGCATGGCACAGCCAACTCAGTGTGTCACACTGCTCTGGGCACATAACCACAGCTGGTGCTGCCCTTCAGATGGCCATGTCCACATCATCACCTACAGCCTCTGAGAAAACGGCTGGGTCGTGAGTGTATTTGAGGACACAGTGATCCTGCTAACACAGAGGGTAGTGTGACCCTAGGATCCCTTACATCAAAAGTCCCACTGAAGTGAGTTCTCCTTGGCACAGGGTACCAAGGCTGGTAAGCAGGGAAGGGGAGTCTCCATGACCTCTCATTCTGCCCTGGACCCACCCTACTGGCACTAAGGTGTCACACAAGTCTTGGGTCCTGCCTTGCCCACTCCACACACACCTCCTTGTCCTGGTCCTGTTGCTCCTGCACCCTCACCATGACAAAATGTGCGCACTCCTTGCAGCTTCCTATACAAAACCTGCTTTGCCAACCCCTCCTTGTGCACCACATGGGCCCCACCATGCCCTTAGCTTATCTTGCTGCCCCAGACAGGTCGTTCTGAGCTCTCAGCCCCTCCTTGTGCCCCATAGATCCCACTGTGTCCTTGGGCCCTTGCTGCGCCCCACATGGGCCTCATCCTGTCCACTCTTCGCATGTGTCTCACCATGTCCTTGCCCCCTTGTTGTGCCCTGTCCCCTTGCTGTGTCTTAAACATGTCCCACTGCACTGTCAGCCCCTGCTGTGTCCTATATGTGCTCCCCTGCACCCCTGTCCTCTCACTGCAACCCAGAGAGGTCCCGTGGTACTCGCAGCTCTTTGTTGCGAGTGTATCATGCAGCACCCACATCCCCCACTTGTACCCCAGACAGCTTCCACCACACCTCTGTTCCCACACCGTGTCCCAAATGGGTCCCACCACACTCATTTCCAGACAGGTCCCACTGCATCCACATCCCCCGTTTGTGCCCCAGATAGGTCCCCGCATAGCCCTGCCCCTCGCTGCGCCTTGCGGAGGTTTTTGAGTCCCGTCCCGTCCCGTCCCGTCCCCGCGAGTCCTGCGCGGTTTCCCCGCGGGGACCTTTCTCTTTACTTTCCCTCCTCACCTCCATGGGCGCTCAGCCCTGTTTCCCCGCGAGGTACCCCCAACAAAGTCCTATCGCCCCCGCTCCGCCGCCCCACGCACCGCGCCCGTTTGCCTTGATGAAGTGCACGGCGGTGTCCGGGCCGCCCTCGTCGGGGGAGTAGATATGGTGGCGGACGGTGAGGTTGCTGCCGTCCTGCAGCTCCTGGTAGACACCCTCGACGGTAAAGTAGTAGGGTCGGTCATCGGTCTTGCGGTCCACGTAGAGCAGGACGGCGCGGGCACTCCAGTTAAAGTGGGCGTGGAGGTGGGAGACGAAGGCGCCGAGTTTCGGGGCCGAGGGTCCGGTACGAACCGTCGTGCTATAATGCTCCCGTTTTCGGCTGAAGCCGGCCGCTACCGCCCCGCCAGTGATAAGCGGCAGTCGCCAGTGCGAGGCAAAGCGACCCACGGAAGCGGCAGGGTAGACGCATCCTGGCCCAAAAAGGACGTCGGGGTCGTGGTAGAGCTTCAGATCCACGGCGTTGAGCGGTGCCACGTACTCGGAGCAAGCGCCCTCCAGCTCCGAGCTCATGAACTCGACGCGCACCGAGAAGGGCTGCGGCAGGAGCGGAGGCTCACCCCGCTCCAGCGCTTCCAGCGCCAGGCTCAACGCCGGCCCCACGCGAGGCCAAGCCCACGCGTAGCTCACGTTGCGCTCCGGNCCGCCTCCGCCCTCCCCCGGGCGGCACCGCCCCGGCACCGGCCAGCGCCCTCTGCCGCCAGTCCCCGGCCGATCGGCCGGCACCGGGATGGGCAGGCATCGCCGCGGGGGGCGGGAGGCCTATGGCACAGGGGGCCTGGGGGAGGAGAGCACA
>VWZE01007835.1:3683-28898 GCA_013396675.1 Eubucco bourcierii
GACAGGCTGAGAGAGTTGGGGCTCTGCAGCCTGGAGAAAAGAAGGCTTCCAGGAGACCTTAGAGTAGCCTTCCAGTATCTGAAGGGGACCTACAGGAAGGCTGGAGAGGGACTATTGACAAGGTCTTGTAATGACAGGACAAGGGGCAATGGGTTTAAACTGGCAGAGGGGAGATTTAGACTGGATGCTAGGAGGAAGTTCTTTGCAGTGAGGGTGGTGAGGCACTGGCACAGGTTGCCCAGGGAGGTTGTGGCTGCTCCCTCCCTGGAGGTGTTCAAGGCCAGGTTGGATGAGGCCTTGAGTGAGCTGTACTAGTGGGAGGTGTCCCTGCCTATGGCAGGGGATTGGAACTAGATGATCCTTGAGGTCCCTTCCAACCTTACCATTCTATGATTCTATGCTGTCTTTTAGATAGATATTGGTGCTAGTGGTGTACAATGAAGCTGTTGGGTTTCATCATTTTACTGGGGGTTTGTTTAGTGCATCAAATAGGCTTTTCTGGGCTGGATAGTTAAGATATCTGAGAAAGAAAAAAGTTCTAATGGTAAATTAGCCTTAAACTAATAATGATGATGATAATAGCAATAATCTATTTGAAAAATATTTTTTTTTTTCTTTTTAAACCACAGCATAGTGGTAGCAGTACTGTGCTACAGTAATCCTGTCCACTACAGGATGTGTTATTACTGCCTCTTTGATAATAAGCAACAGCAAATTCAATCTTGCTTCTTCAGCTGAGCAACTATATTGCACACTATCCTCAGGAAAGAGAGAGCTGAATGAGAGAGTACTACTGATACTTCTGAAGTCAACAGTATATGGGGAAGGACAACCTTTCTGTCTGTTTGTAAGAAAGAAGGGAAAATGCTGCAAGTTTAAAAAAAAAATTGGAGTGCAGTACAGGGATTAAAGTAGCTCAGTTAGATGCAACAAGGAGTGTTGTAGTTGGTACACATCTGTGTGAAAGTCTGATTATAAAATGCAAAGTCCACACAAGATGTAGGTTCTCAGTTGGCAGACCTGGTCTGTTGATGAGATACTGCAGAGAGATAGAATTGTTTCCTTGCCCCATCTTTTACAGAGTCACAAAATGTTAGGGGCTGGATAGGATCTTGAAAGATCATCTAGTCCAACCCCACTGCCAGAGCAGGATCACAGAAGCACATCCAAGCAAGTCTTGAGAGGGAGAATCCACAACCCCCCTGGGGAGCCTCTTCCAGTGTTCTGTCATCCTTACACTGAAAAAAAAAAAAAACCTCATGTTTACAGGGAATTTCCTCTGCTTCAATCTTTGCACTTGAATCTCAGTTTTATCCTGTAGCTTCATGATTGATTGCTAGGTCCAATTCAGGGAAGTTGGTGGAATCACATTGCAGCCCTGTGGACCACAACAGAAAGCAGCAATCCCACAATGGTTTAAAAGAGTCAGTGCCTCATTTTGCTCTTGACCTTCACTGCTATGCTGAACCTCTTTGTTCCAAGGTCCTACCATTTATAACACAGAATTTTGAAAGTTATGATTTTCTACTGTATGCTAATCCAAAAAGTAATGAACTTTCTCTTCTGCAGCTCCTTAAAAACATAAGCTATACAAGTACATACTTGATGGGATTCCTGTGTTTGGCAGCTCTAAAGATTTGTTTGCTCACCCTAATTTGTAGTCACTTTGGATATTTACAAGAGCTTAAGACACTGAGAGTGTATTTCTGGTCTAAAATAGTGTGGAATGGAGGCAGTAACTCTTCACCAACCTGTTGTGTGATCTCTTCCATGCCAGGTGAGCCTTACACTGATGCAGCTCTTCCTCCTCAAAGACAAGAAATGTTTTTCCCTAATCCTCCAAATACTGGAAGACTTTCTGGACCAGCAGAACTACGAACTTACACTGTGCAGTCTTTTGATAAAACAGGTGGGAATTGCTTCTATGAGACTACTAAATGGAGAATGTCAATGTGAGTTGACTCTGTGTAGTAAGCTGTGGCAAGAGGACAACTCTACACATGCCACAAACCCAGTGTTCCATTTTGCAAAAACATCTGCTGGCTGGGATCCAGCCTTTTCCCTGTTATCAACCCCAGCAGCCTCTGCTCTCAGATGGGTGGCATTCAGTAAATGGTAGTCATGAGGTATTTTATTTGGTCTACCTTCATTGTTCTGTATCTTAACTATTCAGGACTGGCCTTGAGTCTGTTTTGGCCTCTCCCACGAGGCTCACCACAGAGTGAAAATGTCACAAACCTGTACTTGTATTTCCATGCCACATTGGGTGAAAGTTAAAGAGTCACTAAAGACAGAAAGAACAACAGCAAAAATTTCAACTGTCCACTGGCTTTTGTGTGCTGAAGGAGAAGGTCCTTAGGTCTCCTCCTTAAAATGGTTTGCCACACCTGCAGCTTATTGTAATTGATAATGCAATGGTCCCCAAACTTAATCTCAGGAATCCCTGACCCTAGTACTATTTGTTTTAAATGGACTGATGCTGTAAATTGCAGTTTGTGATACTTAGCAACAACCAGAGGCTCAGAGGCAAAGTTTTGATGACTTAAATCTTATCACTAAAAGAGTTTTAAGAGCTTAAAGCCTTAATACTTATTAAGCACTTTTCATCCTTATTTAATGCCTGTGTCTAGCTCATCAGCTAGGCTGAAACCATTAAACTTGCAACAGAAACTCTGTATTCAGTTACTCCCTGGTGAGTAGCAAGTTACTGTCTTTGCTCTCTGACATGAGGAGAGAGAACTTAGCTCTTGTTTTGCTGTCGAAGTGTGCAAGCTGGGAACAGTGCATTCTGTTTCATTTTGAAGGCTTTACAGGGAAGGCAGTCGTGTTCCTGTACAACCATTCCTAATGTAGTTCTGAAAGTCTCTGTGATGTTTAGCAGCTGAGGAAGGAACCAGTTTTTGTCAAGACTTGGATACAATTTGCTGTGGAGCTCTGTGTATTGTAGTGCGCTCATTCCTAGAGCGGGACTTAGCTATGGAATTAGCAGGAGGGAGGGGGAAAAGTGGAGCTGCTACAGTCCTGTTAAGATGTATCCCTAGGAGAATACACTTGTAACTTCTAAAAAACCCAAAGTAACCCAACCCACAAAAAGAATAAAATAGAAGAAAAAGCCTTATTGGATACAAGTAACCTTGGTTAAAAGCTTCAGCCTTGTAAGTGTTGTGCAGCGTGGCCAGAAGTTAAGAAACTACTCACGCATAGCCTTGTGCTTCACAGTTGTCTTTCAGTTGTCTGCCTGCAGAAGGGATGCTTGGCACAGCAAATGGATTTTTGCATTTATATATATATTTTTTTTTTCTCTTATTTGTGTGGTATGATTTCAGAAACAATTCTGAAATCAGAGGTGGTCAGCAGTGAATAACTTGTTAAACTTTTGCATACAGATGGACAGACATCTTCAGAAAATAGCCCACGAACGGAATCAAGCAGCAATGACATGAAAGAGCATTCTGTGAGTGTAAGTAGCTAAGCAGAAACTCGATCTAGGCAAGTTTTGATTTAGCAAAAGTTTGTTCTCTGCTCCTTCAGTCATGTTACATTGCAGGGTGCAGCCCCAACTACAAAACTGCACCCATCCTGTTGTCACAGCACTTACTGCCTTGATCCATGATTAGTATAATCCCTAATGAAAATTAACCCGGAAAGATGAAACTGTGGTCAAGCTGATGGTCACTGCACACAGAGAGCCTTGCTGAGAATTATACTGTAGCTGAGGTGGAGCTGGAACTACCTGTCAGCTCACATCACAGTCCACATCAAAGTGGGCCTAATGGGATTGGAGATGTTCCCTTTCCTTATCCCTTTTCCTGAAGTAACTTCTTGGTTTTCATTGCGTTGCAGAACTCCCTACCTGATCAGTCGCTGGTATCTGAAAGTGAAGCTGTTGGCCCAGGGTTTGCTCCTCCACCTTTCCCTCCAGTCAGGCCTCCACTGATGCCTATGGACCCTAGAGCACCTTTCATGAGACGAGGACCTCCTTTTCCTCCTCCTCCTGGCATGTTTGGACCACGTGAATGTTTTCCAGTACGAGACTTTGGGCTTCCGCACCCTCCCCTGCCAAGTAGGTAGCTCTTGCCAGCACTTCCCTTGAGGTGATGAACACAAATGCTTTGCACAGGGACTGAGTTGCCATGCTGGGTGAACACTTACACCTTGCTTCCCATGCCCTACTTCTCATTTCAGCTGCCAGGGAGTGTGTTTTCTGGTTAAGACTAACTGCCTGGTACACTTTCTTGTTGGTTGGAAGATCCCCATACCCATACTGCTCAGCACTTAGTGTTCTCTTTAGGGGCAGGAGAGCAAGTAGATGCTTTGAGGTCACACCCATTGCTGGTTTCCCTCAGTGTTTGCACTAGTATGGCAAGAACTAAGCATCAAGTCAAAGGGCTTCTTTCTATCTCCTGTTCTGATTAACCTGTGAAGAACAAAGCTCTTTATGTTCTTAAATATCTTGTCAGGTACAACAGGCAAGGGCTTCTACAGCAGACCAAAGGTGAGTGTGGCAGCAGCAGCCCATTAACAGGCAGTAAGTGGGCTGCTGCTCCAAGTCTCTCATAGGTAGCTGCTGAGAAAAGTGATTGTTTCGTTCTCCTTCATAGCATCTTCAGACTAACACCAAGCATTGGTCTGCTATTGAGGCAGGCCTTGCCCAGGGGTAGGAGAAACAGGTCTGTGTTTACTTTTGTGATAGTAACTTACCTGCTCTTGACTCTCTCACAGTAAGGAATCCATTTCCAATGAGACCTTATCCTCACTACCCACCTCAACGACCTGGATTTTTACCACCGGCACCACCACCACCTCCTGACAGTAGACTTGAGCTGCCTCAGTTGAATCCATCAGCTGCAGAACCACCAGAAACACAGCAGGAGACTTGACAGTCACTTCAGCAGCCAGCTGAGCTGTTTCTGTACTCTGATGGCATTGTCCCTTCCATCAAGTAACTGTTGTTACTTAGGTCTCTATAAACTACTTCGCTCAAATTGAAGCTTAATAGAAAATTCTCAGGATAGCATTTTGTAAATAAAGGTTAAAAAGTAACTATGAATATTGTGAATAAGTGAGTTCAGCTGTACAATAGTCATTTTAAATTAAGTCTTTCTAACTCAAGTGATCTCTTCAAAGGTGTACAAAATTAAACCCATGTGGAACCATGTTTTAAAAGTCCAGCTGCTTTGTCCTTGGTGAGCTGTACAGGGACTCTTTCTGCATGCCAAAAGTGATGTCTGCTGCTTTAGGAATAGAATGTGAAAACAAAGTAAGTTAATAAAAGTCTACTGAAAATGAAGGCAATGTCCCTGTTAACATGATACCATAGATGTAGGTGAGGAGGTGATGTGACTCTCTACTACATCCATACTGTCAGTGACCTTGCAGGTTATCTTCCAGTTATCAAAGCTTTAGAAAGGGGCAGTTACCCTACCTTAGAGGGGGTAGGGTAATAGAGGGGAGGGAGGGGGAAGTACAGCAGCTCTCATTCAGAACTGGGGTGGGGAAGAATAGTCCTTTATTGAAGATGTATATTCATGACATAGGAGGAAGGAGTTATAGCTATGTGATGCTTCAGCACTCCCCCCTTGCTTCTGAAGATGCATGGCTGCAGTAAACTAAGCATAGTGAAGCTGGGAGGGAACAAGCCACACTTACCACTGCATTCAGTCAACAAACTGTCTGCATTGGCTGGGACAGGAGATTTCTGTAAGCCTGCTTATCCCAACACACAGTACAGGGAATTAAAACTTCAAGGCAAGAAGAAATTCATTTTGTGTCTAGAACAAGCACAGGAGTATACCCAAAACACATCAACACCACAGTCAAGATGCTGCCATGGCAAACATTTAGACATACATTATTATAGTTGGGTTTTTAAACAGTTTGTCATGGCAGCATGTTCTGGGCTGCTTTTGGTGGTTGTTTTTTTTCCTTTTTGTAGTGATTGCTAAGATTCACCCAAAAAAAATAAATTACTAAACCCTACAAGAACCAAGTGACAAACTGCAGTACTAAAAAGTTTGTGCCTATAAATGCATATCAAGTGTTGCCTCTTCTTGTGAATTACTGTTTGCTTCTTCCCTTGTGGTGCTGGCCATCACGGGAGGCACGGTCCTCTTGCCCTTAGCCTGCTTCCACACACTTTTAAGTGCTTAGCTCAGCTTTTACTGACCACTAGAAGGCGTTGGCTGGTCCAACAGTTTAGCTTTAACCTGAAAACCAACCATGTCATGACTCAGTGCAGCCATTTACTACAGAGCCTTCTCTGGTAACAAAGACTTTTTAGACAAGCCACCACTGGCAGCTGCAGCAGCAGGCAGCTGCACTGCCATCCCAACACACACACACAACACACAGCTTCAGCCTCTAATGTAAAAGCAGCCACCACACCCCAGAATTAGAAGTTACCAAAAAAACCCTCCAGCACTTTTTTTTTTTTTTCATAAGTGCCTTGGACAAGGCTGCCAAGGGAACCTTTTCTTTCACAGCTCTGTACTCCTGCTCCTACCACTATCCACATAGGATTATGTCAGCCACAGAACTTTTCTGTGGCTTATTCCTGCAATTTCTCCCTTCCTCCTTCCACTTCAGTCCTCAAAAGCTCTTAGATAAACCTTTATACTGGAGCTACTCAACAAAAAAATTCTGACAGACAAGGTAAAGCATCACTCGTGACATTGTTTTAACTGCTAGTTAGATTCATTCAGCTGTTGCATCATTTTTAGGCAATGTAGTTGTTTTCTAATGATTCTTCAATTCCATCTTCCACCCCAAAAGAAAAAAAACAATTCAATTTTAACAAGTAAAGGCCTGTGTTCCAACTCCTGCTGCTAAATCTAGAATGCAGCAAGGCTAACTGACAGCCATGTCTGTTAGGAAAAACAGAGGGGGGGGGGGGAAAAAATCATTAAAATTCCATGTGGGATTATGCAAGTTTGTAAGGCCCCACTCCCAAATGGAAGTGCACTTTCCACACTGGGAATACCTTTGTTTCCTAACGTTTGACTGCTTCAGCTTCAATCTCTTCATCCTGCTATCACTAAGTCATATCATTGCTAAAGACTACAAACAACAAAAATAACTTTTAAGTACTTGTAAGACAACAATCAAAGTGTGTTTCTCTAGCATGGCTCAAGGTAGGAGTTTCACCACACTGGACTCCTGAGGCTTGTAGGAAAGATTATAGTAGCTTTGCTGTAAACACATTGATTTTGTGTTTGGAACACAAACCATATCCAGTGATTAAGACTTCAGACTATATGAAAAAGTTAAATTAAAAAAAAAAATCATCACTAGAGCACTAACAACAGACATCCATTAGCACTGCTTCTATCAAAGACTCTGGTTATAACTGCAGTAAATCAAAGGACCTCACATCTATCTTACTTTTGATCAAATTAACTACATACCAAGCAGAACATAGGTTAAAGACAGAAGCTCATTTACATAACAGGCAAACAAGTTACTTCCCAACTGTGTTAATTAAGGCAGTTATCCATAGAAACAAAGTAATCTGCAGAGAGACAACTAGAGAATCATAAAACTGGGAGGGCTGGAAAAGACCACGGGGATTATCTAGCTCCAAGCTCACACCTCACACTAGAGCAGGTTGCTCAGAGCCACATCCAGCCTGGCCTTAAAAATTTCCAGGGATGGGGTCTCCACCACCTCTCTGGGCTACCTGTTCCAGTGTCTCACCACCCTCATGGTGAAGAATTTCTTCCTAACATCCAATTTGAATCTATCCACTTCTGGTTTTGCTCCATTCTCCCTATTCCTATCACCACTCAACATCCTAAAAAGTCCCTCACCAGCTCTCTTGTAGGCCCCCTTAAGAGACACTGTAAGGCCACAATAAGGTCTCCTCAGAGACTTCTCCTCTCCAGACTTAACAGCCTGCAACTCTAACCCAACATTTGCTTCAGGAAGTCACATGAAAGAAACCAGAAATCTTGATCACTTTACAACCACATTTCAGGTCCAGATGATGCTGGACAACCCTCAACAGATTTCACCACTACATAAACCTCCTTCCAGAGGCTGAATCCTGAAAGGTACAGAGACCAAATCCTGTTACTTTACTTCCCTGGAACATGAGGAGCTGCCACAGTGTCCACCTTCTCTTTATTCCTATGGCACTCCAGTAAGTTGGTAAATGACCATGCTTACCAAATCTAGATCTGGCTAACTCCTTAAACAACAAGCAGTGCAATTCTCACGCTCGGTAGCCGTTTGGACTCTATCCTAAAACGAGGTGCAGAAGCTCAAACTAAATCCATGCTTGGCACACACACACTCCCACACACACAAGAGCCACACTGAGAACTGCCACAGCACATTCAGCCACTGCAGGGACTGGCAGCTCTTGAACAACTCACCAGATGTGTGCAATTCTCACTCAGGATGCAGGGCTGCACACTCTGGAGCAGGGATAAAACGCCAAACCGAAGCATTGCAGGTATTCAGAATCTATTTAATAGTGGGACACCAAAGAAGTACTACACATTTGTTTTCTTGAGCACATTAGATTTTGATTTAAGCAATTGCAATGGATGCAGGAATTTTGCTCAAAAATAAAGTCTTCTATATTCTACAATCCACAGTTTACTGTATCAGTCTAGTAAGTCATGTCATTAAATACTGGTTGTGCTAACTGGTCTGATAGGTTGATCTTTAAGCAAAGCATCTTTCCCCATCCACCACCACCAAAAAAAACCCCAACCAACCAACCAAAACAATCCAACAAAACCTAATGTTGACAAAACAGCCAATTCCACCCCCACCCCCCAAAAATTACCATACTGCTGCTTTTTTAGATTTTTTTGGTTGACCTAAACACAATGGGAGCTACCAGTTATACACAGCTTATGAAATGATGGTTTTGTTTCGTTTTCTTAAATTCTAAAAGTCTTCATGTTGATACAATAAAATATTTTAATACAGCCATCAATTTTTAATGCTTTATTCATTGATTAAAAGAATATACATTTAACATAAACCATACAACATCAGTCATCAGTTCAAACATTCAGCTGGTTTCCTTACATTTTCTGTCAGGAGTAGTTTTTCCATTTCGTGGTTTTTGCTCTTTGTTTTTTTGTCTGTTTGTTTTTTCCCCCACCATCTGATCACATAAGATAAAATCTCACCACATCTGGCATATTACACACAAACTGTGCCAGTGGATTCACTCTACTGATGTACGTATAAAATCCGCATGGTATGTGCTCACTGGAGACAAAACAGCGCACACCTGTCAAAAGGTCATTTTTAATATAAGATGGTAAAACCATTTTTGTAAAACACATATAAACTTCTTTTTTTTTTTTTTTTANTTTTGTTTTTTTTTTTTGTTTTTTTGTTTTTTCTCCAAAGCTTACAATATAGCAGCCAGGTCTCAGCACTGCTGGGCACCCACGTTGGCCACTTAACTTTATTATTGCAGACTGTCCTTTAAACATTAAATGCACAACATTCGTACCACTTAAAACTGGGGTCAGGTGGAAGTCTCACAGAGACCACGTCTGTACCGCGGTTGCCCTGAAACAGTTAAATCGGCTTTTAAAGCCTCTCAGATATAACAAGATTTTAAAACATACTTCATGGAATGTTCTTCATGCATCTTAGCAGCTCATACCTGTGATAGAACAAGCTTTGTATTTGTTTCCTTTCCTTCCTTTACATTCACTATTCACAGTGAAACAGGTGCATGTTTGTTAAGAGTTCTGAGGTTGCTGACTGAGCCACAGCACAGCTGTGTACCGCAGGTCGAAATTCGACCTTATATATTACAATCTAGCAGTATCTGGCTGGCCAAAAGTCGGCCTGCCCCTGCCAGCATGTGGGCACTTCTTCGTTTTTAATCTATTCTTTGGCAGCTGACACAGGCGCTGACAGAGAAAATCCAGTGACTGGGTTGCTAGGGATTTCACGACTAATGTTGGTTTGCAGGTGTTGACCTTTGTGTCGAAGCCTTCCCTGTTAACGTTTTTACCTCATCGGAGTGCAGTCTCGCTTCTAAACTTTGGCCCAAAGCTAACTTTTAAAAGGAAGATGACGGAACATGAGAACACGTGAGGAAGAGTTTGCAAAGAATCCCAAAGACTACGGCTTATGGAGTGAACCTGTAAGTGCAGATACCTGAAAAGCTAGTGTTTCACATCGCTGCTTAACAGCTGAGAGTGGTCCTAAGTCATGCTTCAGAACCTGCACGTGAAACGAAGCGAGGGAGGAGTCTCACAATGAACAGCCCTGGATAGACTTCCTTTTAAGCCTATTAAGTAGCATGCTAGCAGATTAAGCACACAACGAGAGCACAGAAATCCACTGGGCTATGGATATGGGTACCAAAGAGTCGGCTCCTGAGCATAAAACTCCGATAGAATAAGAAAATAATTATTCAAAATGCAGTTACTCAATAAAAGTAAAGTTAGCTGGCAACCTCAGCCAGCTTCTGGATGCATCTCTCCAAGGTTTGGTAGACAAGTCCATTAACCGTGAAAACCCTAAACAATGCCACTTTCAGCTTCTAAACCGATACCCGACTACGTTCTTTGATCAAGAAGTAGAATACACATATATAATTCTATATAGCTAATACTGATTAAACACAGCACAAAAGGGGTTAATTCACGCTACTGAGAAAAAAAAAAACATAATAGGACCCTACTTGCATATGTAACCACAGGAATTGTAAATAAGGAGCTAAATGCCTTCACTGAAGCTCTGCATCTCTCTGTAAAAGTGACGGGTTGGCTCAGTGAAGACACTGAGCAGCTCTATGTCCATGACTGCATGCCAAGGTCGACCCAAACCGAGAGATACTTGCTCAATAAGATTGTGTACTGGATCCACGTCCTGATCAGCCAGTTCTCCTTGGTCGAAATCGATGCTTTCTTCTGTGACTTCCAGAACTTTCAGGTCAGAGCCACGAAGACGAGCAATTGCTATAAGGTTATGAGCCCAAACTGTGTAACCTGGGGGAGGGAGGAAGAAGAAAACAGACACACACACACAAAAAAAGAGTTACTCTATTATTCTGCTACAAGCAAGTACTTGATAACAAAACACATCAACATCCTTCACAACAACTTTTGTCATCCTCCACCTGGTAGAATCCCCCTTTGGAGGGGGAACCACACCATTGGGGTGGTTTTGTTTGCCACCTTTTCCTCCATAGAATCATAGAATGGTAAGGTTGGAAGGGACCTCAAGGATCATCTAGTTCCAACCTCTTGCTATAGGCAGGGACACCTCCCACTAGTACAGCTCACTCAAGGCCTCCTCCAGCCTGGCCTTGAACACCTCCAGGGAGGGAGCAGCCACAACCTCCCTGGGCAACCTGTGCCAGTGCCTCACCACCCTCACTGCAAAGAACTTCCTCCTAACATCCAGTCTAAATCTCCCCTCTGCCAGTTTAAACCCATTCCCCTTGTCCTGTCATTGCAAGACCTTGTCAACAGTCCCTCTCCAGCCTTCCTGTAGGCCCCCTTCAGATACTGGAAGGCTACTATCAGGTCTCCTGGAAGTCTTCTCTTCTCCAGGTTGCAGAGCCCCAACTCTCTCAGTCTGTCCTCACAGGAGAGACATTTAGTCTCAATCTCCTCTCTGCCACTTTAAACTCATGTTTTCTGTTGTTGTTGTTCCAAGTAAAATTCTGAATAAAGAAATACCAAAAATATTTCAGGTAGTTTGACCAAGCCTTTCTAGATTTTATTAATCATTTTCCCTATCATTTGTAGAAAAGTGGACTTCTCTATTCCAACTCACCTCCTGTGATCTACTTTGTAGTATAAACAAAGGGGGGGGAAAAAAAGTCAGTAATCAATTATTTTAAGGGAATATATAAATGGACTGTTTTAAAACTGTGCTTTTGCTGGGAAAGAAAAAAAATGTGGTTTTAACGTGTTTTTTCAAGTCTACAAAAACAAACCAACAAACCTAAAGCAACCCAACACACACAAGCTAAAAGCATCTGCAGGAAACGGGTCCCATCAGTGTATTTTAAATCTGCAGTATCTTGTTATTCTGCCTGAGGTTAAACATAATTACAAGGCTTCCCCCTCCTACCATCAGCAAAAATTGGCACCCCTCTTTTAAAACACCTACTCCCTCATTACCTGTTAGCTTTCTGTACCCTGGCTAAGGCAAATGCTGAGCTCCTCCTTATTTGCAAACCACGGATGATCTGGGAATTTCCCTTTTTGGAGCTCTACCAAGACAACTCTTCCATTGCAAAAGGAAAGGCTCTTTTCTGCCTTCATCATCATTCCCATAGGTGCTAAGCCTCTTGGTGAGATGCCCACTTAGACTCCAAGTAAAGCTACAATTTGCCCAGTATTTTAACTGGGAAAGCTAAGCCACTCAAATAAAAACTAACTGTGGTTTGGTCTTCCACAATGCAGGTTATGCAGTCTCCCCTTAAACTCTGCTCTGGTGAGGCCATACCTTGAGTATTGTGTTCAGTTTTGGGCACCAAGTTACAAGAGGGATGTGGAGATACTGGAGTCTGTGCAGAGGAAGCTGATTAAGGGCCTAGAGAAAAGCTCCTATGAGGAGTGACTGGAGGAGTTGGAACTGTTTAGTCTGAAAAACTGGAGGCTGAGGGGAGACCTCATTGCTGTTTAGAGCTACCTCAAAGGATGCTGTGGAGAGGTTGGTCCTGGCCTCTTTTTACAGGTGATCAGTGATAAAACAAGAAGGAACGGTTCAAGCTGCCAACTGGGTAGGTCTAGACTAGATCACAGTATCACCAAGGTTGGAAGAGACCTCAAAGATCATCAAGTCCAACCTGTTACCACAGACCTCAAGACTAGACCATGGCACCAAGTGCCACATCCAAACCTGCCTTGAACACCTCCAGGGACGGTGACTCCACCACCTCCCTGGGCAGCCCATTCCAGTAGCCAATGACTCTCTCAGTCAAGAACTTTCTCCTCACCTCCAGCCTAAACTTCCCCTGGCACAGCTTGAGCCTGTGTCCTCTTGTTCTGCTGCTGGTTGCCTGAGAGAAGAAAGCAACCTCCTCCTGGCTACAACCACCCTTCAGGTAGTTGTAGACAGCAAGAAGGTCTCCCCTGAGCCTCCTCTTCTCCAGGCTAAACAATCCCAGCTTCCTCAACCTCTCTCCATAGGACTTGTGCTCGAGGCCTCTCCCCAGCCTCGCTGCCCTTCTCTGGACACACTCAAGCACCTCAATGTCCTTCTTAAATTGAGGGGCCCAGAACTGGACACAGTACTGAAGGTGTGGCCTAAGCAGTGCAGAGTACAGGGGGAGAATGACCTCCCTGCTCCTGCTGGCCACACTGTTCCTGATGCAGACCAGGATGCCATTGGCCTGCATATTAGGAAAAAAATTTTCAAAGCAAAAGTGGTCAGGATTGCAATGGGCTACCCAGGGAGGTAGTTGAGTCACCAACCCTGGATGTGTTTAAAAGTCACTTGGATGTGGTACTTGGGGATATAGTTCAGGGTGAACCTTGTAAAGTAGGATTATTTGACTTGATGATCCTGAGGGCCTTTCCAACCTGAATGTTTCTGTGATACCATAATGTATCCAATGTATCAAAATAAGACAAGCTACAGAATAAAGAAAACTGATGTCAAAGTAACGAAGAAAGGAGAAATTTTCTGTTTTCTTTTACTCTTTCCTACTGCTTTTCTCTGTTTCCTATAAATATGTTGCTCAGGATAGCTTTTCAACAAAGAAGCCTGCATGCATCCATATGGCTCATTCCTGGTGTATTATCCATTAGCAATGCATGAATTCCTACAATTTCCATCTGCTGATGCTTCACCCTCCAGCACAACTGTCCAGAGAAGATGAAGCTGTCAAATAAGGCTGCAGCACATTAAACCAAATGGAAAATTCCACCTGTAAGGTAACACTCCTCTATCGGGATTTGAAGGAGCTCACTACACCTTCCAATTATCTTGATGGTAAAGGAGCTTTCTAGAGAAACACAGGGCAGAAAAATGCAACAACTGTGGTGCAGTTAAGTCCCCTATACCATCCTTGTGGTTCAGGCATATGGTTGTATTTCTCACAGTCAAGACCCTGACTGTTGCTCTGGAGCAACCATCTTCACTTCATGTTAATCTCATTTTAAATTAACTCTCCCCTTACAAAAATTTTGTCTCAAGTTTCCCACTAACCTTCTGGCAGCTAAAAATCTTCTGGCTAGCTAAGTATTCAAAAGGTAAAAAGGGAATGATCACTTTACTACATGTATCACTGAACATTCACCACAGGCATGCCATCATTCCTTTTTTTCTTGCCAGCAAAAAATTCCACTTCAGTTTTGCCTATGGACAGAATCAACCCAGGAATCTCACAGGTAACACAGTTTGTTTACAATACAAAGTCTTGAAAATCAAAATGCTGTGTCCTTCTCCTAAGGCAAAAATATATTAAAAAAAAAAAAAAAAAAAGGCTTCAATCCCCCTAGGTAGGTGGTGGTTTTTATTCACAGTGCCAAATCATACCACTGTGACTATCCTGCTGTCCCTACCACAAACTCTTCATATAGAATCATAGAATGGTAAGGTTGGAAGGGACCTCAAGGATCAGCTAGTTCCAACCCCCTGCCATAGGCAGGGACACCTCCCACTAGTACAGCTCACTCAAGACCTCCTCCAACCTGGTCTTCAACACCTTCAGGGAGTGAGCAGCCACAACCTCCCTGGGCAACCTGTTCCAGTGCCTCACCACCCTCACTGCAAACAACTTCCTCCTAACATCCAGTCTAAATCTTCCCTCTGCCCAGTTTAAACCCATTGCCCCTATCCTTCCTTCATTCTGCAATGTTTTTAACAGCCTTCAATCAGCTTTCCTCTGCTTCAGAAGATGCTAGTTTGCTGGAAAGATGTTATGACTTCCCACAAAAGACAGAAGAGAATCTCAAAGCACCCAAGGAAAAAAGCGTCCTTAGGGTATGTTTTTACCTTCTTTCTTTGGTCAGTGACAAGTGGCAGCCAAAACTGTAAGTAAATCAAAGCCTTTTTTAGAGCAAGCTAATAGCAAAAGAGAAAAAATGAACAAACAAAAAAGCACTGGCAACTGAGGAATAACCACTCCAGGAGACAGAAGAAGAAATCTGAGCACCAATATATAAAGTGAAATGTGACACACTGAATAAAATTACCACTTTTTTCATGAAGAAAGTTTGATGGTATCATGAAGAATATAACCAACTGAGCCCAAGGTCATTATTTGGTAAGCCAGAAAAATACAATAAAATACAAAATCAGAAAATATAAGCATCAGGGTGAGACAGCAAACCGAAGCATCGCAGCATTCTAGATCTTTCTTCCTGCTCCTGTTGTTATCAGTTTCTACTCCAGAAGAAAGATGATTATGATACAGTAGCAGAGAAGTCATTCACAGCTTAAAGAAAGATCAGGAGGCATTTATAAGCAGTTTGGCTAGCTTGTGCTTGAAGGAGGAGAGAAAAGGGGAAAGAATCCAAATCCCAACATCACAGCAAGGAGTGGTATTTGACTATTCTCTCTCCCAGGTATGCACAGCATCTCTCCCACGAAATATGCAGCAACAATCATTGCTAAACAGAACTGCAGGAGATGTTTGCTTTTCCAATGCCCTCTACAGACTAATACCTTCTACTGAGTAGACATATGTTGATACTAAATGATAGTTAGGTTATGTTCACAGATAATTTTACCATCTTTATAAGTTTGGATAATATACTAGAGGACTTCCTTGTAGTAGGAAGATAAATTAAAGGTAACATTTGGGTATGTGATTACTTTTTGTTTGTTTGTTTGTTTGTTTTTTTTAAAGCTCCTCAAACTTGAACCCTAATGTAAAAGAAACTGTTAGCATCAGATGAAATCCATACTTAGTGAGAGTGTCAGTATCCAAAACCTGTCAGACCTGAAACTGTAAAGGACAAACATCTGAACTTATTTTTCTTCCTCTCCCTATAATTTTTTTCAGTAAAAGAGAGTGGAATAACCCTTGCCTAGCAAATACAGTAGTACCTTCTGACTAAAGCCAACAGAAATCTGAATGTATAACCTTCACCATTGAAGGCCTCTCCTATTTGTGCTAAAGGACTGGAGATTCACTCCCCTGCAATTCATTCACTCATTCTTATGTAACACAATAGAGTCATCACTTAACTCCTTCATGCACTGGCAAACAGTCTTGGTAAGCTGGTTCCAGCACAAACAAAAAGAACTATTCTGCATTATTTCACTTTCAGCTGCCTTAAAATTTGCCAGACGATAACTTCTAGCAAGTACTACACTGGTGAGAGCTGAATGCAAATGCACCCTTTATAAAATGTTATTTCCAATCACACTGCAAACAAACAAGTGGGATAAACCCAGTTCTGGCATTACTGGTGAAACCAATGCATCCAGCCAAGCAGCCTACTCCACATTGTATTTTTCAGCCTTCATCTGCTGGCAAAGTCTTACCAAACTGGTAACAGACTTCCTTCCCATAACCTTGGAGCACTTAACTCATGCTACACACAAACAGGAAGCACAACCACCTAATTCTGCCAGCATACAAACTCACATGAAAACATCTTCAGCAAACTCACAGTAAACATTTTCAGTATTCACATGACCAGCCCCCCACTTGGTGGAACTTGTATGCTGTAAATCACTTCAGGATGAGCCTCCCAGAATGCCCAGTTCTTAGTTACCCTCACTCCTGCGAGCAGTCTAATAAAATCCTATGTGACTGCCCAACAGAAGTTAGCAAGCTATGAGTGTTTAGAATTCATACACAGAATGGTAGGGGTTAGAAGGAACCTTCAGAGATCACCCAACCCCTCCCACTCAAGCAGAGTCACGTAGATAAAGCTGCACAGGAATGTATCCAGGTTGGTTTTGAAAGTCTCCAGGGAAGGAGGCTCCATAATCTCTCTGAGCAGTCTCTTCTAGTGCTCCATCACTTTCAAAGTAAAGAAGCTTTTCCTTATGTCCAAGTGAAATCTCCTGTGTTCTAGTTTGTACACCCTGCCCCTTGTCCTATCACTGGTCATCACTGAGAAAACCCAGACCCATCCTCATGACCTCCACCCTTTAAATATTTATATGCATTCAAGATCCTCTCTCAGTCTGCTCTTTCCCAGACTAAAGAGTCCCAGGTCTCTCAGCCCCACTGCACAAAAAAGAGGCCCCAGTTACCTCAACATTTTTGCGGCCCTCTGTTGAACTCTCTCCAGTAGTTCCCTGCCTCTCTTGACCTGGGGAGTCCAGAACTGGACACAGTACTCCAGGTGTGTCCTGTACTCACCAGGGCAGAGTAGACAGGGAGGAAAACCTCTCTTGACCTACTGGTCACACTCTTTTTCACACATTCCAAAATATCACTAGCCTACTTAGCCACGAGGGCACATTTCTGGCTTATGGTGAACTTCTTGTCCACCAGTACTCCTCCCAGGTTCTTCCTTGCAGAGCTGTTTCCCAGTAGGTCAATCCCTAAGCCTGTCCTGATGCATGGGGTTATTCCTTCACAGGTGCAGGCCTAGACTCTACAAAATAAACACCCTCATATTTTCAAACATGAAAATATCAGTATGAAGTACAGCAGCATGCATAGCAACCATGCAGCAGACTTTGGAACATCACTCCACCAAACCTACTATGGTTAGAAAGGTTGAAGTGCTGTAAGCATTTCAAAGTCACATACTACATGCATGAAATGTATTACCTACCATGAACAGCCAGAAGAGACAGTCTGGTGCACCTCCAGGCTAATAAGACAAGTGGATCTTCATTCCGGTTGTCACTAAGATCTGGGAAGCCAGACATATCTATCACATCATTCATTAGTATAAAGTGAGTGAGAAACTTGTCATACTGCCTGGATATGAGGTCAACAACGGCCCCTGAAACACAAGTGATGTAGCTGTCAAAGTGAATCCTCTCTAGAGGGATACTGGGCTTAAGAATCTTTAACATATCATCACTCTTGACATCAAAGGCCATTATATAGACCCGAAGATTAGCGCTGTTGCGAGTCAGTGCCTTCCAGTTCTCATCTTCTGGCATATTGTCCAATGACTTGTGCATTATGGAAACACTATGGACCAGGAGAGACAGTCGATGCAAAGGCACATGGTTGCTGTCAGCCAGGACTCTTGCCATCTCAGCTGTGAAATCACAGAAATCCAACGCCAGAGAACGCAGGTTTACAAAGCGCTCCAACTCAACCGCAGTGATGAGAGTGGTGTTACCAGGGATGTGGTTGTCCAAGAGGCTCAGATGTTCCATGGTGTTGGCTATGGGGTTTGATAAGGAGGACAATGATGTGGGGGTTACTATTTGCAGCATAAAGCCACAAGACAGCCATTTCAATTGCCTGCTATTGCCTAGTATCTCTTCAAACAGCTGCTGGATTCTGCAAGTAAACAAGAGAAACAATCATCCCATTAGACATGGTTCAGTCTCACCACTCTAGTGGTACCATTCTAGTTTATTCTAGAATCAGTCTTCCTTCATTTTTGGCCTTATTCTGCAGCAAGGTGCTATTATTATGGGGTTTGTGAATTGCAAAAGAAAAACCTGGCTCTGTAGACCTCCCATAGCTGTACTTAAGAGGTTAAAACTAAAGCATCCTGGGATAAACGATGTACTTCATCTTTCACCAACAGTGATGCACTAGGAACTTTCATTTCACGTATTTTCCAGCATGCATTTAACACCCTCCCACATACATTTTAAGGTTATGCAAATAAGAAAATCTGTAGTGCTTTTAAAACACAGCTCTTGCTTTTGCAAACAGCTTCTCATACTTGCTAACCTCTCCAGAACTGCAAATTCAATATGAAAAAAAACAAGTCATTTTCAATGAAAGGTTGCTCAAAGTCAAGTTTCTGCACATTTAGAATCAGCTGAAACTACCTGCTTACTTTTGCTCATTAAGGGGTAAAGAACAGACATGTAAGAAGCAGATTCTTTAAATAATTCCAAATGTACAGCTAACTGGATTCAAGTTTTACCAAAACCAGTTGAACCTGACATTTTCATCTCATACTACTGGTGCCAGATGATGCTATTATTCTCATCTATGTATCTTCAAATCGAGATAGTGTCCAGACAAAATTAAAGGCTTACTTAGCCCAGTATTCTGATTGACACCAGACAAATACAAATGCCTTAAGAAGTACAAGAAAACAAGAAAATCACATTGGGATATTTTTCAAACATCACCCTGGTCTCAAAAATTCTCTAACTCAGACCTCCCTAGCCAGAGGTGGCTTTCTGTACTTAGTAACCATCAGAGACTTCACTTCTACAAATTTATCTAGGTTCCTCTTTGAGACAAGTAAGTGTTTGGGAACAATAATAAAAACTTCTGCAGTGCAATTCTCTTCTTACCTGCTCTGAACCTGTCACCTATTACCTTTGATGCCATATATTCCTTCTGTTGCAAGAAAGTTTAAAAGATCAATCCTTATTCATCTTTTCCCTTGCCTGCATGTCCTTTCTTCCCTCTCCTAAGAATGTACTGGCTTTGCATGGTCCGACTTCTCTTTGTAAGTGGAAAAGTTGTTCTGGTTACTGTATCTATTAGGGACCTCAAAATAGTTCCAAGGTTGTGCCTAGAATACTCATCAGATTTAAAGACTTCATTTTTTCCAGATCTTCTCTGAGTATTCTTTTTTTTTTTTTTTAAAACTGAGGACTGGTAACTGTGACACAAACGAAACACAGTTGTAAACAACAGTCATGGATAGTGTAGTTCTGCTATTTTATTCCTAAATTCTTTTACAGTTTACTGTTTGATCCTGGCAATAGTTTGGTTTGGGGGTTGTTTGGTTTTCCAGGTTTTTGTGTTTGGTTTGGTTGGGTTTTTTTGGCATTTTGTTTGTCTGCTTTATGGGCCTTTTTTGTTTTGTTTTCAGAATTATTCCTGATGATGCTTAAAATTGAAAGCTGAACCTCTGACAAACCCCCCGAAGATAAATGTTCTACCACAGGAACCTCTGTAACTTCTTCCAAGTAACAATGATTCTTCCCACTTCCCTCCACCCTTCATCTACAAAAGGTACAGTAATGGTTGCAGAAATGGTCTATTTATTTTGTCACAGTCCAAGTAGTCCATCCTAATAGTGCTTGTAATATCTTGCAGAACAATCAAAAAGATGACAAGTCAGTTTTGAGATCTCAGTAGAATACTTTAATCTATATAGATCACTGCACTAAAAAACAGTTTAAACTGTGCTTCTGATAGAACTTTGACTGTTCTAGTACTCACATAACATAATGAAAATAGGCTTGATACACATTTTCTCTCCTGTGGGATTTTCTCCCTATGGGGATTGCATGGAATAGTTTTTTAAAAGCCAGATACCGATTTAATACTATCTACACAGCATCTTTTTGGTGTAATACTTCAGTGCTTGCACTACAATGTAAATATTTGTGCTGATAGTTTGAATGTGTAGGTCCTAAGAAAACCTTCCAGACACTTTCCTCCCAAGTTCTATTGCAAATTTAATAAGAAGGGTTCCAACATGTCAGCAGAGAACATCTGACAGCGATTATTTTTCGATTGGTTTTAGTATCGGCATTATCCAGATCCAGCAAATCCAGAGAGGTGATTGTGCTACTTTGTTCTGGTTAGACCTCACCTGGAGCACCGTTTCCAGTTCTGGAGCCCTCATTATAGGAAGGACATGGACCTGATGGAGTGAGTACAGAGGAGAGCCACAAAAATGATCAGAGGGTTGGAGCACCTCTGCTATGAGAACAGGTTGAGGGAGTTGAGGTTGTTCAGTCTGGAGAGGAGTCGTCTCCGGGGGGAACCTAATAGCAGCTTTCCAGTACCTGAAGGGGGCCTACAGGAAGCTGTTTACAAAGGCCTGCACTGACAGGACAAGGAGTAATGGGTTCAAACTAGAGAAAAGTAGTTTTAGATTGAATGTTAGGAACAAGGTCTTTACTATGAGGATGGTGGCACACTGGAACAGGTTGCCAAGGGAGGTGGTTGAGGCCCCTTCCCTGGAGACATTCAAGGTGAAGCCTGACCTGGTCTAGTGCGGATGTCTCTGCTGACTGCAGGGGAACTGAACTAGATGACCTCTAGAGGTCCCTTCTGGCCCAGACCAGTCTATGATTCTATGATCACACAAGGTCAGAGACAGAGCCCTACATAAACCACATGCTATTTTAACACATTTCAAATTAGAATCATAGAATGGTAAGGTTGGAAGGGACCTCAAGGATCATCTAGTTCCAACCTCCTGCCATAGGCAGGGACACCTCCCACTAGCACAGCTCACTCAAGGCCTCCTCCAACCTGGTCTTGAACACCTCCAGGGAGGGAGCAGCCACAACCTCCCTGGGCAACCTGTGCCAGTGTCTCACCACCCTCACTGNCTGTCCTCATAGCAGAGCTGCTGCAGCCCTCTGAGCATCTTCGTGGCCTCCTCTGGACCTGCTCCAACACTTCCATGTCCTTCCTGTGCTGAGGGCTCCAGAACTGCACACAGTAAATTAATCTTCCAAATGCCCCAAGTGTTTTTTTTTTTTTTTCCTCCTCTGCAAATTCTTATGCACATCTTTGTTTCATAAACAGACTGCACCTAACTGGAGTTTGCAAAATAGTTTGGACTATGTTCTAGAAATTTAGACATACTAAGGGAATTCTTGAGAATTAACACCTACCTACCTTATGGTTGTATTAACTAGCATGTAGTACATCTACCCCAACTTAAGCAAGCTCTAAGACAAGTGTGTTTGTAATAATGAAGTTTAAGTGTGATTTAGTAAGTATAACACAAAATATAAGCAGAGCTCAGGACATAAAAGAAAGCAACAACCCACTGATTCCTCAACAAGTGTGCTTAGTCAGTTCATTTTGCTCCCTGCAAGTGCCCACTGCAGGATGTTCACCATCAACTGAAAACCTATGAATAACCAAACTACTTAAAAAAAAAAAAATTACTTTCACAATTAATGTCCCAAATGGCACCTTCAGCCAGATGGCAAACCAAGGCCTGATTGCACAGGCTGAGTTGAAGCCCAAAAAATAGGCCTGACCAGTACTGAAGCACATTGATGGTCCTGAACAGGAAACAAATACATTATCAAGGTCTATATGGAGCCCATTTGTTTATAATTAAAGTCTACCAATAAAAATTGTTTAGTAAGAGAAGTTAAACAACTTCTTTGGGAAATCAAACTATCTGAACCACGCTGAGCAATCATGGGAAGCAGATTTCAGAAAATTTAAACAACTACTCTTTGTTCAACTCAAGAAAAAACACACTTTACACTGAATTTCTCAACAGTAATGAATTAAGTTGTAAAGAAAATTTTAGAAAGTAACCAGGGACACACATGCTATACAGAAAAAAGAACAAAATAGACCTGTGCTGATCACTTCAAAAGTACATTATCAGAAACAAAATCCAAACCTCCTTTCCCTCAGTCTTTACTCTTTTAACCAGGGAGGGTATCCTAATGGTACTCTGCTAACTGAAATTTCACCTACAGCCTGTTTACATCCAGCTCAATGCTACAAGACTTGAGGAAATGTCCCATTTTCTTCCCTGATTGTTTTAATTGCAGGAGTTACTGAAAGAACTAGTAAGGTTTATCATCATATAGATTCCAAAAATCCTACCAATAATGCTGTCTCCAAAGGCTGTTCAGTATCTTTCAGTGTTAGTTATCAGTATTCATGTTTTGCAACTTAATGATGTAAACTGCAAGTGCAAAAGACCAGACTAAGGCACCATAAAGATTTACTTCCTGAAGTAGATCTGCTGCTAGAGTTGATAAATTTGAGAATACTGAATAAAACACTGCCAGCTTTGCTTTAATTTAGAAAAGGACTAGCAAGTCCCAAACACATCCATTCACAGATTAAATTAGGTTGGAAAAGACCTTAAACATCATCCAGTTCCAACACCCCTGGCATTGGTAGACACACCTTTCACTAGACCAGACTGCTCATGGCTTCATCCAACCTGGCCTTGAACACTGCCAGGAAGGGGGCATCTACAACCTCCCTGGGTAGCCTGTTCCAGGGTCTCACCAACTTCACTGTAAAGAATTTCTTTCTAATATCCATTCTATATGTCCTCCTCAAGCTTCAATCAATCCCTCTCATCCTATCACTACAGCCCTTTTAGAAGTCCCTTCCTGGCTTTCTTGTAGGTCCCTTTCAGATACTGGAAGGTTATTTTAAGATCTCCCTGAACTTCAGGAATTCTGCAAACACAGAGTTTTGAGATGCAGTTTGAAATAAGTCATTTGTGCTTATGTTCTCTTTCACATTTATGTCTTCAATTCTTGTGAAATACAACAGATTACTTCCTTTTTTTAAGTTCTTCATGTACAGCAATACTAGAGGGTGCTGGTAATAACCTCCTGTCCCTCCTTCCCTTTTGTCTCATTAACATAATATTGTTTCTAGAACACAATGAGAAGAGGAAATAAAATATTCTAATCCTGTTGAGAAGGTTAAAGAAGAAAAAAAAAAAAAAACACAAGAAGCCACAAAACCAGACTACTTCATGTAAATATCAGGAACAGAAATTAACTCAGTTAAAGAATTTAAATCCTCATACTACTGAAAAAAAAAAATAGAGCTTTCTCTTCCACATATTTTAGGCACAAAAATCTGTATTTGCCTATCTGTCTTTATGGTTGCAATGTGTTTGATAGTTTACAAATGTAACTTACTGCTTAATCTTCTTGCCATCTGGGTCAACCTTGCCGAGGTATGTATTTGATATACTTCCATGCTGCTGCAGAATGCTTATATCCCCAAAGAGACTTAACTTCTGGAGGTTCCTATGAAACAACAAAATAAAAAGGAATCTGTACACAAAGTTGAAACACTCCAAGGAATCATCCTGGCTAAGACAAACACAGGAGATAAGAATGTGCTATTTTACAGGGAACTTGTAGTCTGTTTTGGGAAATATCCTACTGCCCTGAAATACAGGCACATTTGAAAATACAGAAAATTAGACTGAAGTATAAAGGGGAAGATGCACTCCTCAATCCAGTCATAAAAGCAAATGCCAGTTTTTAGCTCATCACAGGAGTATTTTCAGCGAGCCACTGCCACAAAGAAAACATTCAGCAGTGCTTTCGTGCACTTTTTAATCCTTGGAACATAGCTACTAAGTGTTGCAGAAGAATACATCAAATATCTATTCCTTTTAACCCTTAACACTCCATTTAATGGCCAAGTGGAATTGCAACCAGGAGTAAATCTGTCTGAGCACTTAGGTACTGCAGCTGGGTTACAAACGGGAGCCCAAACCTGCCTCAGCTGAGGCAACACAAACCTCAGACAGGAAATATGTAAGCTCTTCACACCCTAATTAGTGTCTAACTTCTGTTATATTAAACTAGGGTAAGATTCCCTAGTATTTCCCACCAATAACCAGAAGAGGATTAGGGGTCCACCACAATACACAATGTTCATTTTTAGAAGTGAAATCTAAAAAGATGAGAAGAAGAACTTTTAAGTTTAGGCTGAACACGATTCAGTGTGCTAGACAGTCAGTTTTCCTTCCCCTAGACAGTTTATTTCTGACTTGCCTCTTTTCTATTCCTAAAAAAGACCAAGCAAGATATATGAAAATAACTGCAGTGTTAGAGTAGCTATGTGGCATTTACTATGAAGATTTTTTTTTCCCCAACGTGACTAAGTTTCCAGTCAACATTTTCTTTCATTTATACATGCTGTAAATTAGATTTACTCCTAACATGCAAAGACTAGTCTGCACTTGGTACTTGACGTGGCAGAAACTCCAGTTTCACCCTAAGTGGATAAAAGTTAAACCCATCTAGTACAAGTAGATGCCAATTAATCTGTAGCTGACAACAGAGTTACTTAAATCCTTCTTTCTGCTGGTTTACAAATCATATGTTCAAACTTCAGATGAGCTTTGAGGATGCAATAAAATTGCACTGCTTAAAACACAGAGAAATTTTGGTTTGAGTTCACTACCTCCACAGTATAAGCTGATATTCTAGAGGTCGGAGGTAGAATAGAACAAGGAAGTTTTAGTGCTAGCGTGGCCAGCAGGGCAAAGGAGGGGATTCTGCCCCTTTACTCTGCTCTCATCAGACCCTACCTAGAGTACTGTGTGCAGTTCTGGAGCCCTCAGCACAGGAAGGACATTGAAGTGTTGGAGTGGGTGCAGAGGAGGCCACAAAGATGCTCAGAGGGCTGCAGCAGCTCTGCTGTGAGGACAGGCTGAGAGAGTTGGGGCT
>VWZE01007835.1:44226-70118 GCA_013396675.1 Eubucco bourcierii
TTTTTTTCCCATGGGATCTCTAGGAGGAATTCTCATTTCTTTAAACAGATTTTTCATTGTTTTTTTCTTTTCCTCCTGCCCTCTTGGGTCAGGGACATTGTCCAGCCTTCTCAGTAATACAAACATTCTGTGCTGCTTATGGTGATAGACCATGAGATCATCCTGTGCAACCATCTCTTGTTGGCCAGTAGAGATGACAATTATTTTAGTAGCAAGGGCAAAGGAATATTTTGCATTCCTAGTATATACACTGCCTGCACTACATACAGGATTTCCAGAGTTCTGTGTTGTTTTGGCAGGAGTAAAAGGAGGGTATAATCATGAAGGTGGTATATCAAAACCAAAAAAACCCCATAATTCTTTGTAGCGTGTGGGAGTTCCCCCCCCATGAAAAAAAACACCCAGACAAGACCCAGACTGCTGGAAGTTAAGGACTGAAGCTCTATTTACAGCTCAGCACTATTTACAGCAGATATATACACAATGTTCAGCAATATTTACAGAAATAGTTACAGAAATACACAAGTTAAAGGTAATACAGAAACACAATCCCCCTCCCAGAAATCAGAGTCCCCAGGAGGGGCTCCCAACCCCCCTTCCGCCTTCTCCCCACCCCTCTACCTTACCCCAGGGTTTGCCTTATGTGCAAGGTGAGTTTGGAGGATCGGCCAGGGGAGGGGGGGTTAGAAGCAGAGTGGTTAGTTAGGCTGCACAGCAGAAAGCAGAAGACACCAGCTGCCAGAGAGAGAGAGAGAGTGAGACACTCTCTGCCTTATCTATATTTGTGTCCTTGTTTTCATGTCTCAGCAAGCCTATGAGTGAAGTAGACATCACCATTGTTTGCTTTTCACAGCCTATAATCTAATTTTTTTCATAAAAATATTCCAATGAGCTTTAAACCAACAGAGTGTGGTGCAACTGAACTTGGCCTGTTTTGTCCATCTGAGGCTTAGAGATTGTCTCTGTGTAACTCATGTCTGACCTATAAAGTTTGAATCTCTAACTTGAGGATGCCCTTTTGCAATCATCAAAATTTGTTTCAAATTCCAAGGGATCTCTTGGCTATAGAGTAAAGCTACCTCACATTTCTTATTCTTTTTGTGTTTTGTTAGTATTCTGTATGTTAAGTTTCCCTGGTTATTCATACTTAAGTGATGCAAGTTATTCTGTCTGCTTGGTTACAAATTCTAGCCATATTTGCAGAAAGATCGATCCCTTCTTTACATAGAGATTCTATAGTCACCATCTTGGGAATGTTTGCAGCCTATCTGGATCCTGTTTGTGATGTCAGATATGTGGTTATGAGATCTGATCAGCTGTAGCATCCAGGAGATTCCTCTCCCCTCCTGGTCCTTCAAGATAAGAGCATTGGGCTGTTCCCAGGTGTGCAGAGAAGTGAGGCTGAGGCTGAACTGCGAATGCATGCCCGGGTACACACAGACAGCACAGATACATACAACTGTAAGCACTAACACGTGGCAGGACAGTACTTTTACAGGCACATGTAAGTATAACTGGCATTCATGTGAAACAGGAAGTCCACAGATGGCCTAATTCTCTTCCTGCTCATTGGGTAACCAGCCTTGAAATTTGTGAGCAGATCACATGTGCCCTCTTGCAGCTGACATAGATTCTCACAATTGTGCGTCTGTCCAGCCTCTGCCAAACCTTGAGTCTTTCCAGTATCCATCTCTAAGTCCTGGGCTTTTTTAAATCCATCCTCTGGCTGGGATTTTGGGTTTCCAGTATGTGGTTTCCTCCCATTCATAGGTAGTCCAGCATGAAATTGGCTAGATGAAGTACTTGGAAACCCATTTATGAGCAAACAACGTTTTGAGAGGACGGAACAGAGTATAGTGAGGAGAGGCAGAGCTGTGTACTGATCTGTAGCCTGCTGGTGTTGACCTGTACTATCCCTCACTCCCTCCCTGTGGTTTTTCCTCTCCTCTCCACTTTGTCCCCTCCTTTCCCCGCCTTTGATCCTTCCCCTAAGCCACCCTAGGGTTTTCACATTCCCATGGTTTCCTCTTAATACATCATCTTATCAAGTTTTACCTGGTTCTGGAAGTTCCCTCATATTCCATAAGAAGTTTGCTCTTGCCTACAAGGTGTGTTCTAAACATTCATGATAATAGTGTTCCTATTTCTTACAAAGTTTCTGGTCGAATTTCTTCAAGGTGACAGTCAAGTCTGTTCTGTCTGGCTCATCCATCAGTGTCCCAGGAGTTCTGTTCTTTGTAACATTCTCATCTGAAGTTTGTCAGAATTTGTCTAACCATGCATTTAGCACCTCTCCTATTCCTTACCAGTCATTTATGCTGAAGGGCCAATTACCAGGTGCCCTTACAATTTTCTGTTTACTTTTAGATGCAAAACCAAACTGAAAGAAACTTAAAGCATGACAATCATAGAATCATAGATTGGTAAGGTTGGAAGGGACCTCAAGGATCAGCTAGTTCCACCCCCCTGCCATAGGCAGTGACACCTCCCACTAGTACAGCTCACTCAAGGCCTCCTCCAACCTGGTCTTGAACACCTCCAGGGAGGGAGCAGCCACAACCTCCCTGGACAACCTGTGCCAGTGTCTCACTACCCTCACTGCAAAGAACTTCCTCCTAACATCCAGTCTAAATCTCCCCTCTGCCAGTTTAAACCCGTTGCCCCTTGTCCTGTCATTGCAAGACCTTGTCAATAGTCCCTCCCCAGCCTTCCTGTAGGCCCCCTTCAGATACTGGAAGGCAACTATAAGGTCTCCTGGAAACCTTCTCTTCTCCAGGCTGCAGAGCCCCAACTCTCTCAGCCTGTCCTCATACCAGAGCTACTGCAGCCCTCTGATCATCCTCGTGGCCTCCTCTGGACCCACTCCAACACTTTCATGTCCTTCCTGTGCTGAGGGCTCCAGAACTGCACACAGTACAATGTTTGCAATGATTTTTTTTCCCCCCTCATATTCAAGATGCTATAATGGTCACAAAAAGTATTCAATGATCTTGAACAGGAGGGAAGGTTTGTGAAAGTACTTAGCTGCCAAGGCAAAAATGTAAAAGAAAAATGTTTCTTTTCCCTGAATTTTTTGATAATGTGTGTGTGTGTTTGGTTTGCTTTAGTTGGGTGTGGGAGGGTTATTCCAAATTTTAATAACGAGCATGTTTCAAGTCATCTTGTTTAGTTGTGTTGCCCCCTTTTAATTCTCTGTACCAGCTTGTTCTTATTTTACAAAGTAATTTAAAAGGATCTCTCTTCTGAGCATCTGCTTGTGGGTGCTGTGTTTTGCTTTAACCTAGGGAATTAAAGCTGTTGTGTGGAATTGGAGGGTTTGCTTTCCTATGGTAGAAGAGAAACTTTGCTTAAGTCTTTCTGTATAAAAATAGAGGAGACTGTAAAACAAGTGCTTTGTGGTGGTGTAGGCAGCATTTAGTGGTCATGAACAGGTTGTAAACGAAAGACAATAGAGCAATATAGAATGGTATTGCTGCTCACATTTTCTAGTCCAAATGTCTTTCTTCTGGTTGCCTTGCTCTGTTATTCCTATTTCTCTTTTTAAAAAAGCAGGAGAAAGATGGGTAAAATCTTAAGATACTATGCATGGCTTTGTGGGAGGAACTGTCTTACTGCCTATGTATTTTTTTGACTACATACTAATAGTTCCCTCTTTGCACTGGGTCCTCTGGATAATCTTATAATATATGTAAGAGGAAAAAACGCTGACCTTTCAAAATGCAGTCTGGCTTGTGGGCAACTTCAAGTGGCATCTGAATGACTTCAGACTCAATTTTTTAAGTTCATAGCTGTCAGTGATGACAGGCTGCTCCTAAGGGAGAGTGAGCTGGGAGCCAAGTATGATGCTAGTCCAGGTAGTGCCCTCACTGACCAGGGCACAGTATTGCAGCACCTGACCATGACAGGCAGAGCTGGGTGATGGAAACACTGTGGAGGAGGAAAAGTGATGAACCACATCTAGGATCTATCCAAAGAGTCCAGTTAGGCATAGACAGGAGATAGAGATACTGATGCAGTAAAAGTCTGAGGTCAATCCAGGAGACAAGGCTTGGACAGGTAAACCTATACAAGACAGCTCAGGAAGAGACTAGGGAGCCCCTGCAGAGAAGATGAGAGTGAGGCCCCAAGTGAGACCACTCGGAGCAATTAAAGCTTCAGGGCTCTGAAAGCAGTAACTCTTCGAGGTGAAACTTTGAGGAAGTATCAATCTTCCCAGTGTTTTCATGAGAGCAAATAACAGTTTGGGCTCTGATTTTTCTAGACTTGAGATTTCTTTGCAATTTCTTTTGATTTCATGAACACTGTTGTGATGCAGGAGGGCCTCTAAAGGCTGGTGTCTGCTATGGAAGTAATTTTAATTGGATGGCAGTTCCAAATAAAATACTAAATCACAACATACAAAATAAGAATTAAATTCTCAGTGACTGTTGGGTCCTAATCACAAATATACCTCAGGCACATCATGCTTTTTTACTCCTGTTTTTTGTTACTGATGAACCATCTCACTGCTCAGGCAACTCTTGACTGGGCTATGCATGAATACATGCTAAAATGTGTTACCATGAGGCTAGTAGCTTTTGAATAACTGTCTTGTATGTTTTCCTTCTCAATGCCAAAGAGAAAGGAAATATGTTGCACACAGTTGTTTTCTAGACAGCAGCAGAATACAGGATACAGAATGCCAAGGAGCTTCCTAGAGATGAGGAGTGTTGACTTAAGTTTTTTATGTGTTATTTTCCATATTTTATTTATCTGTGTGCTTAAAAATAACTTGAGAATGTGGGTATAGTAGTAAGTCTATTTAACAGACCTTATATCCTTTTCAGACTTTCTGATCTTGGGAAGTTTAATTCTATACAGGGGAGGGATTTGAGACCATGTTTGTTTAAAAAAGCTTGTGGAGTTCACAGAAGAATTAGTTCTGTCCATTGCAAGACATCTGTGTTAATTTTCTAACTTCCAGCAGCACTTCCTTTGTTTAATCAGTGTTTTAGTATGGACTGCTGTGGCACTGGTAGCAGAGAAAAGAGAATCTCATTTCAGTGCCCAGGCCTGAGATGTCAAGGGGACAGATTGAATAAACAAGGTACATGGTTTGCTGCTCTGAACTTGGTTAAATGTGGGAAGACTTTCAAGCTGGGGAAAGGCATTTCTCTGATTTCAAATTCTCTTTCAAATGTCAGGTTCATTTTTTTTGAGTTAACCAGGAGTAATTTTTGCGTTGCCAGAAAGCTGACTAATGTTAAGGGTAGCTAAAAACAAATGACTGAATGATTTGGGCATCACCCACCTTTGGGGTCTATCAAGATGAGGGCTACTCCCTATTTCTGATTTTAGATTCAGCCACTAGTGAGGTTTAGTACAATTTTCAGATAGGTGCACACTGTACAGAAGTGACTGGTGCCAAACAGATAAACACAGGTAGGACACTGGAGCTTTGGCTGCATAAACACAGACAGTGGGAAGCAGCTGATTCTGTTTCTAAGGGTTACTGCCTAGATAAGACCTTCATGGGTTTTTCTAGGCTGTGTTCACACTCTTCTTGTTCGACTTGCCAACTAGTCTGGCTTGGAGTTCACTAGCATGTGAGACACCACAGCCCTAGAGAGCAGGATCATGCAGAAAACAATTAGGAATTGAGCTTTATAAGAAGAAAGAACAGTCCACAATGGTTAGGCTGTGCCAGACAACTGAATTGATCAACTCTCTATTAAGATGTACTGGGCTTTTTTATCCATACTTCTCCATTTCCCTTTTGTTTGTTTGTTCTGCCCTTATCCACTTCTATTCCTTCCTTTTCCTGCCTCTGGTGTATTCTGTAAAACAATATGTAATAAGCCTTGTAGAGTCCCCAAATCTCTTGTTTAGTCCCAAAGACCTCACCAAGGAATATATCCTAGTACAAGTCCTATAATACTTTATTCAATAGTCTACCTTATTTTGCATAGTATTCTGGAGAGGGTGGCTTCTGTTGAATCCCATACTGGATGGTTTCACACTAAGGACTATGACTTTAATTGTCATTCCTTTATGGTCATAGGAGTAGCTGATTTGGATGGATAAGGTTGACTGTGTTCTTCCCCCTTGTTGTCCCAGTCTTATTTCTCTGATTATTGTCTGCCTGTTTTTAATAACCATAGGCTAGATGTCTTTGCAACTAGTTTTTGCTTGCCTTTTTTTTTTTTCTTCTTTTAAAAAGACATTTGGGTTGGGGTTTTTTTTGAGTAGTTAACAACAGAGATTGTACCAAACTCAGAGTGTGGAAAGCATTTACTTGGAAGATTTGAGTGTAGTAATGTATCAAGTGGTAAAAAATGAATGGAAAAAGAAATACATGCTTTAAAAAAATGGCACATGTTGGTAAGAATTGTCTTGTTAAAAGTTCAGTTAAAAATTAATACAGCCTAATTAACCTTCAGAGTAGTCTGTAAGGATCCAGAGCTATTTATTTAATGTTAAAGAAATGAGAATTTTTATAGGTGCTTCAGAGATGACAAATCCAAATAAGACCTCCTTTGTCTGTTGCCAAATGTAAATTGGGAAGCTTCCATTTACTTTGATGTGTATTGATGGGATTATAGTCAGTGTTTCCTACAAGACAGTAGGGATTAATGGTCTGGGTGTTTGGCTCATATCATTTAGTTTAACTGTTTTATGCTGCTTTTGGCCTAATCTTCAGTATCTTTTTTCAGCTACTGGTTCAGTTTGTTCAGAACACTTCTATTCCACTGGGACAGGGGCTGGTGGAATCAGAACCAAAAGACATCACCTGTCTCTCTCTCCTTCCTGTGACTGAGACCTCAGAATGCAACAGACTCATGTTGCCAGGTAAAATGTATGCGTCAGATCTTTGCGATCGTGCCCTTCACACTGCTGTCTTTACGGCGCCACTGTGGTCCACTGCCTCTTGCTGATAAAGCATTCCAGGGATGGAAGAACAAGTTCAGAAGGGTGACTAAAACTTTTCTCATTTAGTAGTGAAATCTGACTAGTTAGAAAATTCCTTCCCCCTCTGATCTCTCTCAAGTTCTAATCTTCTTGTGTATTAGAGAAATAACTTCATAGATAACCTTTTAATTGTAGCGTATTTATACTTTTATTTAATCTGGCTCCACTTTCTTCACTAGATGACGAAAGAGATCTCACTTCTCCAAGTCACACTAATTCTTCCAAAGATATTTCTTCATCTGCTGTCTTGAGAAGCCTTCAGGTAAATGTGGGCCCTGATGGAGAGGAAACAAGGGCACAGAATGTACAGAAATCACCTGAACTTCTGTCAACTCCAGAGACTTCCACCTTACTGCAAGACCTCCAGCCTAGTGACAGCACTTCATTTATTCTTCTCAATCTAACAAGAGCAGGTAATTCTTCTGTTTGTTAGCTGTCTGGATATGTCTTAGCAGAATGCAAGAGAGAGAACTATTTCCCTGCTGCTTATGAAGGGAAAGGTCACAAAATTTGCTAGGCATTACTGGATATTTCAGGAGCATTTAATCAACAGCTTTGTGCAAGGTAGAGGTTAGTGCAGACTACAGTGCAATGACTGCATCTGTGCTATGATGCATTGTAGTCTGCACTATGGTTCTTTTGCTCTGAGAAACAAAAGGAATTTCCTTCTCCTACATTTGTTGTTATTATGTTTCATGATGTTTTTTCCTTTCTAGGGCTGGGGTCTCCAGCAGAGCACTTGGTGTTTGTTCAGGATGAAGCAGAAGATTCTGGGAATGACTTTCTCTCTCATGATAGCACAGACAGCAGTACTCCATGGTTCCTACGAGTGCAAGAATTGGCCCATGACAGTTTGATAGCTGCCACTCGGGCGCAGCTTGCTAAGAATGCCAAAGCAAGCAATAATGGTAGGAAATCCTCTGATTCTGTCTCAAAAGTTGACTGTTCCATACAAAGACTCTAGTTTCAGCTTGGTTATTTCTCTCTTGCTTTTTATTATCTGTTCTAACATCTTCAGATCCTCGCTGCCAGTTTTATACAGCACAAGCATATGTTTTGTCTGCAGTATAAATAGGCTCCTCATTTTTTCTCAGGGAATGAACTTCAGTGGAGCTAGCAGTTCTGTTACAGTCTGCCTGTTCTCTGGTACATGTTAAGAGTGTCTTCTTTCTGACTGCTTGTGTTTAAGCTTTCATTTTCACTTTCAAGTGTCTAATACCTACTGTAATTCATACTTATCTACAGTGAGTTTGGAGGTCAGCTTTCTGGAAGAACAGATGCAATATCTTTGTTTGTTTTGCTTTTGAACAAAGATACTTTTAGAAAGAGTTTTCTGTCTGATACCTAAAGTTTCTTGGTTGATATTGATGTTTTTGAGGCATGTTGCATTGGCTTCCTGTTCTTATGTTAAACCTTGTCTGATAGCAACTGCTTGAGTACAGATACCTTGTTGGGAATGGTTTGTGGGCCTGGTAAGGTTTACAAATCTGAGTCTGATCCCTGTTACTGGCTAGGTGGCAGCATATAAGATGTGACATACAAGGAGTATCTGAGGGAGCTGGGGTGTTTCAGTCTGGAGAAGGGGCGGCTGAGGGAAGACCTCATCGCTCTTTACCACTACTTGAAGGGAGGTTGGAGCCAGGAGGGGCAACCTCTTCTCCTGGTAGCAAGTACCAGGGTTAGAGGAAATGGTTACAAGCTTTACCAGGGGAGGTTCAGGCTGGATATTATGAAATACTTCTTCACTGAAAGGATTCTCAAATATTGGAATGGTGCGGTCACCATCCATGGGGGTATTCAGCAGCCTCTGGACATGCTGCTTAGGGACTTGGTTTAATGTTGACCCTTCAGTGCTGAGTTGAAGGGTAAGTTGGATGATGTTTGAGGTCCGTTCCAACCAGATACAATCTGTGATTTTGTGATATGTAAACAATTAGTAGCTAGGGACATAACTGCTTTGTGGTCCTGTGTCTTCTGTGATGCTGGCTTTATCTATTAAATTTGACAGGCTGGAGAGGTGGGCCCAGACAAACCTCATGAAATTCAACAAGGCCAAGTGTAAGGTCCTGCATTTGAGTAGGCACAATCCCAAGCACAAATACAGACTGGATGGTGAATGGCTGGAGAGCAGCCCTGAGGAAAGGGACCTTGGAGTCTGGGTTGATGAAATGCTCAACATAAGCCTCCAGCATGCACATGCAGCTCAGCCAACTGAGTCCTAGGCTACATCAAGAGCAGCGTGGCCAGCAGGGCAAGGGAGGGGTTTCTGCCATTTTGATCTGCTCTTGTCAGACCCCACCTGGAGTACTGTGTGGAGTTCTGGAACCTTCAGCACAGGAAGGACATGGAAGTGTTGGAGCGGGTCCAGAGGAGGGCCACAAAGATGATCAGAGGGCTGGAGCAGCTCTGCTCTGAGAGAGCTGGGGCTCTGCAGCCTGGAGAAGAAAAGGCTTCCAGGAGACCTGATAGTAGCCTTCCAGTATCTGAAGGGGGCCTACAGGAAGGCTGGGGAGGGACTATTGACAAGGTCTTGCAATGACAGGACACGGGGCAATGGGTTTAAACTGGCAGAGGAGAAATTTAGACTGGATGTTAGGAGGAAGTTGTTTGCAGTGAGGGTGGTGAGACACTGGCACAAGTTGCCCAGGGAGGTTGTGGTTGCTCCCTCCCTGGAGGTGTTCAAGGCCAGATTGGATGAGGCCTTGAGTGAGCTGTACTAGTGGGAGGTGTCCCTGCCTATGGCAGGGGGTTGGAACTAGCTGATCCTTGAGGTCCCTTCCAACCTTACCGTTCTATGATTCTATGACATGTTATAGTAACCTCTATCTGTTACCAGATTTTTATGTGCTTTTTCTTCCAGGTGAAAATGTTCATCTTTGCTCAGGAGATGGGCAGCAGAAAGACTCTAGCCCCATTCCTCATTTATCTCGCATGGAGAGGAAGCTGAAGTGCACAGTTGAGGGCTGTGACCGGACATTTGTGTGGCCAGCTCACTTCAAGTATCACCTGAAAACACACCGGTGAGCAGAATAAAGCTGTTTGTTGTCATGGCTTTGAAAAGCTTTGCTCTGTATTTGGAGTAGTGTTAATTTTTGGTACAGACAAGCTGTGAAAACCTGGCATTGCCCTTAGAAATGCTAGGCCTGCTGCTTGGCTTAGGTCATTTATTTTGAAACACTTTGGCTAAGATAGAGATTATTTTTGCAGGTGCTTGGTAGTGATTGGCTTAGAATAGAATCATAGAATGGTAAGGTTGGAAGGGACCTCAAGGGTCATCAGTTTCAACCCCCTGCCACAGGCAGGGACACCTCCCACTAGTAAGTTCACTCAAGACCTCGTCCAACCTGGCCTTGAACCCCTCCAGGGAGGGAGCAGCCACAACCTCCCTTCCAGTGTTTCATCACCCTCACTGTAAAGAACTTCCTCCTAAAGAACTCACTGTAAAGAACTTCATCCAGTCTAAATCTCCCCTCTGCCAGTTCAAACCCATTGCCCCTTGTCCTGTCATTACAAGACCTTGTCAGTAGTCCCTCCCCAGACTTCCTGTAGGCTCCCTTCAGATACTGGAAAGCTACTATAATAGCAAACATTAGAACTTGTAGGACGCTATAATTTTTATATATCCTTGAACAAAGTTACTTGCTCTAACAAATTAATCATCTGTTAGCTAAGAAATTAGCAATCTCTTAAGGTAAATTCTGGACATGAAGCTTAAAAACTGGAAAAGGTATCTATAGATGTGAGCCCATCAACTTGCTCTGAGACAGGGCCAGCAATAATTGCATGGTTTATGCATGCAGTCACTCTTGATCCTCCAGTGAATGAAATGCCACAATATTCCAATCATCCTGAGTAGGGAATAAGCAAGATAATATGTTTGAAAAGGTACTACCTGAACAAACTCTCCCAGTGACTCTGTGGGTTTAAAGAGCTGACAGAGTGAAGCTCTCAAATGAATTGGAGAAAAACAGAATTATATTTGGAGAGAGAGTTACAGATAGAAATTACAATGCAAATACAAAATCCGTAAGTGAAGCCCCTTGAATTTTTCCCCAACTCAAAACTAAATCTACAATCCCCAGTTCTCCAATCCTCCCCCCTCCGCCCCATGTCTCTGCCATCCAAGAGGCCTAAACACAACCTCTGGAGGCCCCAAAACAGGTCTACTCCTTACATATTTGTGCTGATAAAGCAGCTCCAGCCAGACACAAGGCTGGAGGGGAGGGAGTAAAGGAGCATGAGCTGGCCTTGCTGTGAGTTTATGAAGAGATAGCAGAATTATGGGATTGAATAACAATCTTCTAGTCCCTGGAGGATTTTTTTAACCCTATAGCTCCCTACCTGGGACAGACTCCTAGTTCCTTGTGACTCATTTAGGTCACTTACTTCACCTGAGTCTTTCCCTTTTGTGATACAATTAATTTTGTTTCAAATGTTTCTGCTGTTTAGTTAATAATAAAATAAAAAGTGTTCATGAAAAATGCATTGCAGTAGCTGGTACTGAAACACATACTCTGTTGCTTTCCAGGAATGACCGCTCCTTCACCTGCCCAGCAGAAGGCTGTGGAAAAAGCTTCTATGTCTTACAGAGGCTGAAGGTGCACATGAGAACTCACAATGGTGAAAAACCTTTTGTATGCACAGAACTGGGCTGTGGGAAACAATTCACGACAGCTGGAAATCTGAAGAACCACCTCCGAATTCACACTGGTGTGTTTTAGACCTCATCTATTTGTGGTCTGCAGAGGTGGGGTCTTTACTGAAGAGTAAAACCTTTCTTCCTCTGTCTTCAAACTTTTGAGAATGTTATGTTGTTTAGCTTTGCCCTCCACTAGTGTCTTCTTTTTCTATCAATTCACATTGATCTACTGCTTACCTCCTTTACTGTATTTTCACCCTTCAAATATTATATATGATGGTGCTGTACTCTGCTCGGACCCGTGCTCTGAAGGTTTTCTCCTCACCTCAAGCTGTGTGATGGAGGGAGGGTTGTATGTTGTTTTGGGGAGAGATTAAGACTGTTCTCAAGGGAATAGTTAGTAAACACAACTTCTGTGATTGTTTTCAGTAAAGAAACTGTTTTTAATTCCTGAAAGGCACAACAGTTTAGATACTTCTCCGATGTGGAGCCCTGGTGGACACAGTCATAGCTGTACTGACATCTGGCTGAATCCTGCTAGCTTATGTTACCTGTGGTGCTTGTAGAATTACTACATTTGGGAAATTTGGGGAAAAAAGAAATACAGTGGGATGGGTAGCAAAAATATAGTAGCAATTTCTTAGCAGAAAAAGACAGCATTTTGGCATGCAAACTGCTCTGTTTGTGCTAATGCTAATTTGAGATGTTACCATATGCTGGAGCCTGTGTACTCTTAGCTCCTCAGCTTTTTGTGTCAAATAAAACAGGAACTTTTTTTTTGTTTTCATAGTGCTGTATTTCATACATGGTATGTTTGTGCTGTCTCTTCTGAAGAATTTGATCCTGACTAGTCGATATTTTTAGGAGCTGGCATACCAACCAAAATCTTGACAACTGCCCGAAGTGGTTTAGGTGTTTTTATCTTAGAAAGGTGAAAAGGGCACATGAGTTACTGCTGAAAAGATCAGAAATTTATTAGTTTGCAAAGTTCATAGTGAATATTCTGGTGGGTTTGTTTGGGTTTTTGGGTTTTGGTTTGGTTTGGTTTTTTTTTAAGCCTCTGGGTTATCACACCACTTAAACAAATAGCCCAGTTCAAACCTCTTAGAATATTGGTAGAGACTCCTTGCTGACCTTGGCATGCAGCACTGCATTACAGTTGATTAACATTTCAAAATAACCTTGACAAGTGTAAGAGCACAAGACCCCTCTGGTTAAATGCAATCACAGATGATGTGGGCTGCCAGCAGCTGTTTGTGCCTTCTGCCTCACTTCGCCGCCGCCGTCTGGCATGTGGCTCGGAGATACATGCACCAAAAAGTTGCTATTTTAAAGACTTTGCAGTCTAGCTAGAGCACATGGTTTGGGGGCAGATGTTGGGATGTAGTTTAAAATTAACATACACTAGGGATAAAGTTTTGAATGTGTGGTAACAGCACTTTTTTTGCAGTTTTTCCTTTGCACTTAAAACTCCCTGCTGAGGTGGAGATAATAGGCCCAGCTTGACACATGGCATAATCCTCCATGACAGAGCAAGTGTTCTGACCAACAGAATTGTAGCTTCTGGAGCTGTAAATAAGTTGTTTTTTATTTATCAGTAAATAAGTTAACTGACAATTACCAAAGTGCAATTAAGAGTTTGATCAGACCCAAGGTGTTATAGAACTGCAGGTGTAAATGGAGCTACAGCTTCTAATAGATGGAACTGTGTGCTGCTATTTTTGTCAGAGGTAGTTTTTCTTTCTTCTTGTGAAGTTTCACATTTATAATAAGCCAGAAGGTGCAATCAGTGTTTTGAGAATCTGCTACATAGTTTTGTAATGCCAAACTAAACATACTGTGTTGATCCTTTTGGCTCAGATCTGTTGAGTGTTACAGTAGATAAGAAGCTGAGGCAAAAATCACAGTAGAAAAAAAAAATAAAAGCATGTTTACTCAGAATTATGTATGTGTTAGACAATAAAATAGCTGAAATAGCTTGTTTAATCTCCTCTGGGCTTGCTGTTACTCTTTAACTAGACTACTTTATCAGACTTGAAATCACAGTGTTAAACTTGAGTTCTTCAGTGGGATGTTGAAGGCAAAAGTTACCTCTGTTTTTATTGAAGGCTGTATTAAGAGGGCGTTTAGAATGGACTTGCTGTACTGTGCTACAATAGTGTAGTCACTTCCCAATTTATCATCATTTAGACAAAAAATAGTTGTGGAGATCTATAAAAATAACAAATTTCAGCCAGTGAAGACAAGTTGTGCCCTGAATTGTTGTTCCTCCACACAGAAATGACTCATCTCTCTCAGTATTTTGGCAAGTTCAGCCAGATCTGAAACGAACTATAGAATCTGACACTAAGGGAAATAGTCAATGGGAGTTTTGGCACTGAGAGGCAGAAGAGAAAACAGGATCCTGAGAGGGTGTGAAACAGAAAGCTGGTTGTTAAGAACTGCACCTAGAAACTGTATCATAGTCCAGGTGCTTTTATATTGCTCTTTTGGTATTTATATAATTGGAAGATCTATTTAGAAACAGTGGGGAGTGCATGACTATCTATTTCAGAAAGAATACCAGTGTTTCCTCTTGCAAGCTAATGAAGAGAGTGCTTTAAAAGCCTTAGGAAGCATATGTGTAATTTCTGTTGAACTTTGTTGCATGTAAGGCCTGAAGGGAGAATGAGGTAGAGATCTCAATGCTGTTCTCAGAGACTTGGGCAATCAGATCAAGCTGTGATCCTGAAATCTAAGAACTTGCATTTCCCTTGTAGGGGAAAAACCCTTTCTGTGTGAGGCACAGGGATGCGGCCGCTCTTTCGCTGAATACTCCAGCCTTCGGAAACATTTGGTTGTCCACTCTGGTAAGAATCTTCATCTGGTAATCTGTGATCTAGCAGAGAAAAATAGTTTCACTATAAAGTTCAGATTTCATTTCCTTAAGAAAAATCTGTTTTCTGCAGGATTTCTGGTTATAGTGTTTCACAGTTTCCTCTGTGATGCCTGTAGCCTGTACACTTCAATCTTTTCAGTTGTTCCTAAGTTTTAGATTCCTATTCAAGTTACATTTGTGCTGGTTTGAGGCTAATTGGAATATTTTAATAGAGAAAATTACACTATAGGCTGTGAAAGGAAAACATCATGATGTCTACTTCACTCATACGCTTGCTGGAGAATTGTTTGGGAACACTAACCAAAACAATAGATAAGTCAGTCGCTCTCTGTCGCTTGCTTGAGCAGGAGCTGCTGGTGGGATCTAGCAGCTTCTGGGCTCTGGCTCCTCTGCTGATTAATCCTCACTAACCACTTTTCTTCTAACCCCCTTGGCCGATCCTCCTAATTTACCTTACACGTAAGGCAAACCTTGGGGTAAGGTACAGGGGTGGGGAGAAGGTGGAAGGGTGGTTGGGAGCCCCTCCTGGGGTCTCTGATTTCTGGGAGGGGAGTTGTGTTGCTGTATTACCTTTTACTTGTATATTTCTGTAAATATTGTGTATATAGTGTAAATATCTGCTGTACATTGTGCAAAGCTGTAAATAGAGCTTCAGCATTTAACTTCCAGCCGACTGAGTGCTAGTCTGGGTCATTTTACAAAGTGTGGGGGGGTGGGGAACTCCCAAACCTTCACATACATTTTACAATGTGTTTTTATAAACTGTTTCTAAAATGTCATCAAATTGGATAGCTATTTCCTAGCTGACATTTTATTATTGGAGAATTTAGCAGCACTATATGTTAAAACCATTCCAATCTGAAATCCCTCATGAGCAGCCATAGGTAGGATTTTTCCTTTATTTTTTAATACTGTATACTTTTAAGTAGATGGAAATGTATCTCATAGATGTTTCAAAGCTTCTGTCTTCTGTTTTTATCTTAAGTATTACCAGCACATGGTAAATGTGGTATGTTTGAGAAAGAGAAGATTTTATTCAGCTAGTAACTTTGGGGATTACCCAAGTTCTCTGCATGTTTTCTGTCTCCTTAGCTTTCATGCTGTTGAGCTCACATGTGCAGGTATCATACTTGTTGTACCAAACAAATGACTGTCCTGTAAAATGTAAATCCTTTCACAAGAGCAAGTCAGCATCTTGTCTCTGCTCAGTAATGTAAACCAGATGCTGCAGTTTCTTGTGTGATGCCAGGAGACAGCTTCCTTGCTTTTGGTCATTTTATCCTAGGTATGGGGCATTTATGAATCAAGTATCTCCATGTCACTGAGTAAGATTTCAAGTAACTTGTTCCTTCTTATAAATCAGACTTGAAGAATTTATGTTACTCTTCAGAACTGAGTTTTCCAACAGCTGACAATACTGACAGCTAAACCATTTCCTTTCTAGGAGCTTACTTATCTCAAGGAAATAGGAATGTGTCTGATCCATTTTTCTTATTCCACTGATAATTAGCACCAGTGGTGTCAACATCTGTTTCAAATCAGTATTGTTGGCCTCTTAGTTGATGAGGTCTTCTGTTCCCAGCTTGGTAATTTGTGGGTTGGTTTTCTTCCCCTTTCTACTCCAAGGAGTGAAGCCTCATCAGTGCCAAATTTGTGGGAAGACATTTTCCCAGAGTGGTAGCAGAAATGTGCATATGAGGAAACACCACTCCCGAGTTGGAACAGCTGGCAGCAGGGAGCGAGAACAGCCAGGTAAGGAAGGAAGGACACACTCTGTGGGAGAGAGGGGCAAGGAAAACTTAGTGGATGATTAGAAAAGGGAAGTTGTATGTCCTGAAAATAGGAGACCACAAACCAGTAAGGGAGTGTATGCATGCAGCCCAGACAGCCAACCAAGTCCTGGGCTGCCTCAAGAGCAACGTGGCCAGCAGGGCAAGGGAGGGCATTCTGCCCCTTTACTCTGCTCTAGGCAGACCCCACCTGGAGTACTGTGTGCAGTTCTGGAGTCCCCAGCACAGGAAGGACATGGAAGTGTTGGAGCGGGTCCAGAGGAGGCCACAAAGATGATCAGAGGGCTGCAGCAGCTCTGCTATGAGGACAGGCTGAGAGAGTTGGGGCTCTGCAACCTGGAGAAGAGAAGGCTTCCAGGAGACCTTAGAGTAGCCTTCCAGTATCTGAAGGGGGCCTACAGGAAGGTTGGGGAGGGACTATTGACAAGGTCTTGTAATGACAGGACAAGGGGCAATGGGTTTGAACTGGCAGAGGGGAGATTTAGACTGGATGTTAGGAGGAAGTTGTTTGCAGTGAGGGTGGTGAGACACTGGCACAGGTTGTCCAGGGAGGTTGTGGCTGCTCCCTCCCTGGAGGTGTTCAAGGCCAGGTCGGATGAGGCCTTGAGTGAGCTGTACTAGTGGGAGGTGTCCCTGCCTATGGCAGGTTGTTGTGGAACTGGATGATCTTTGAGGTCACTTCCAACCTTACCATTCTATAAAAGGCTGATCCTCTTGGAGATGAGGATGGATTGCTCACCCTCTCCTTTTCTAGGATGGAAGACAAAGCTATATTTCTGTATTGTGATCAAAAGACAGGTAGGTTTATTGTTTATTAAATGAACATGAATCTAGTTTGTTTCGTTTGGGTGTTTTAGACAGAGAATTTATGCCCTGGATTATTTTATTCTTTTTTGTAAGCAGTCTGGGCTTTTTTAATGCAGTGTGCATTATGTAAAGAGAAGATCAAGCCTGAATGACATTCTACCATACTAAGGCTCAAAATAATAAATACAGAAGTTACCATTCACTGGATGCCCAAAGCATAGGATTAGATAAAGTAGGTGTCTAGGAGAGTCTGTGACATGAAGTGGGGCAGGGATTCTGTCTTATGATGATACTGCAGTATAAGAATCTTGTTTTATCCTTTTTTTTTCTCTGTAGAATCACTGATGGGCAGCAGTTTGCTGGAAGAATCTACAGTGCATAGTAAGAATCTCATCTCCATGAACTCTCAGCCCAGCCTTGGTGTTGAGTCTCTGCACCTGCCAGATACTGAGTCTATTATTGGAGTAGAGGAGGGTGAGACCAGCTGCTCTTTTTTCCGCCCTCTCATATGTGGTGACTAGAGTGGGATCTGTCGTTCCTCCTCGAGGCTCACTGTGTTGCAGTGGAATGAGTGAACATTGTTTTTACTGTGCAGAGCAGGTGGGTAGATGGAGAGTGAATCATAAAACTGGAGTTGGAGAAGACCTACCGGACCAAGTTTCTCTCTTGCAGAGCTTAGAAGGTGAAGTCCGCTGTGTAGGTGTCATTTAGCCCACATTGTGGAATGCCATTTCAAAACTGTTTATGCAGTCCATTCTCCTAAAGCCTGAAGTGTGGGGTTTGTTTGGTTTGGTTTGGGTTTGTTTTTTTTGTTTTTTTTTTTCTTTGCTGGAGCACCCAGAAGCCCCAGTTAAGGACCAGGACCTCATTGTACTAGGTACTGTACAAACACTGAGTATCAGGCCTTCCTTCCATCCTTTACCTTCAGAGACTATATTCTAATACATCTCACTGGCAGAAGCTGACTTACTATCTGAAATAAATGTACTACTTGAGATCACTTAACTACAGTTGCTGTGTTGTTTTCCTGCTTTCTCCAGTCAGTTTTGTCTTCCCAAATGCATTTGGTATATCAGCCCTTTTGAATGAGTGTTACCATGTAAATGTTCTGAAGTTTTTGTTAACCCAAAGTCTTTCTTCAAAACTGGATTAGTGAGAACACAGAGCTTTGCTGAGGTCCTGTGTCTGTAGCAGCTTCTATGTGAAGAGAATGTTTTGGGGTTTTATTGCTCCCTAGCTGAATGAAAAGGTAGTGCTGATGTTGATAAAGATGTCATTTGGAGGCTCTTGCAGAAGGATCTGATGTGGTTTCCATCTCATTGGTTGATGGGAGGTGCTCAAGTGAGATTTCTTTACTACAGTATTTTTAAAGGTTGTCTGAAACAGGTTGTAATTCTTCAAACTTAAAAATAGCCAAGTGTTTTCATTAAATAAAAAGAAAAAAACCCAACAAAACCCCCAAAAAACCAGTAAAAGTTGAAATTCTTTATTTCCATATTTGACATACATTAAGAGATGACAAAGCTCTTTTAGAACAACAATTGATTTAGCAGAAAGGTGGAAGTAGGTTTCAGTTACAAAAGCAAAAGCTTCAAACTCACTGTTTAGGGACAGACTTGGATTTATGTCTTATTGTATTCATGCATGTCACCTTAGTATTTGTTACAGGGATATGGCATAGTATCCCTTACATTAATATCTTATATATTAATTTGAAGTCAAGCCCTTGTGCCCCCTTTCTTAAGGTTTTCCTTTTCATTTCACATACCTGAAAATTGCCTTTTCCAGCATAACCTAATATTGTGGAAATGAGCAACCAATTTTAGTAAATACTCCTTAAAGTGTATGAGTGAAAACTTCACTCTCACTCCTCCAGATATATCATACAAGTCTAATGGACTTTAAACCTCAGGCTTGGAGCATGGAAGAAATTCCCTTTCCTTCCTCTTTCAGTGTGACAAGGCATGGTGATAATATTACATCACTACACTTTTCCAAGGGATGCAAGAGAAAGAACAGCCTTTGTGTCCTACACAATTAAACCTAAGTGTGAAGTGGTACACAGCCTTCCTTGAACTTTCCTGGGTGTTTAAGTCTCTTCTTGGTGTGAAAATTGTTAGTCAGTCAGACTGCTACAAACCAATGCATTCAGCTACCTATTAATCTCTGCAGAAGTGTAACACAGCAGCCTGAAATCCCAGGGGCATAAATTTTTGGATCTAGTACTTTGTTATGATTAAAAATGTCATTAAATCAGTCTTAACATCTTTAATGTGTAGCTCTAACAGGTACTGTATTTGTGATTTGGTGATGACTTTTGTTGCTACAGTGTAAGAAATGGATTGAGGTGACAAAGATGAAAAGTGACACTGCATCTATTCAAAAAGTGAGCAAAGGATGATTGAGATGAAGGTGGACAGTGCAGAAACATCGTAGGTTGTTGGTTTTGTGGTTTGTTGGGTTTGTTGTTTTTTTTAAAGCACTCTTGAGATTTAATATAATTCTCAAAAAAACATTGCAAGTGGTAAGGGTTTGTAATTTTGAGATCATTATTACTGTCAGGTAAAGGAAGACAACTAATAGGTGAAATACACCATGGAAGATGTGCCAGGCATTTGAGTGCAGCATGCTGACAGGTAACTTCTAGTCTTTCTACCACTGAAATCAGTCTTTGCTATCACAGTATTGGTATCATTATGTCAACAGCAATCTGAAGTGATTGATTTGTTTAATAATGACCTTCTTCATAGTTTTGGTGGTTTTTTTCAAGTCAAATTAATGACTGAAATTGGTAGGATGTTAGAACATTTTCAAATAATGAAATATGGGAGCATTTTTTTCTAGGAAAGAAGCTGCAGTCTTTCTATATGGGAACTGCTAATGAGTGATTGAAGAGAAATGGAGAATACTTCCTTCTGAGTCTTCCCCAGGCAGTTTTGGTTTTTTAGAACTACCTTGTTTAAAAGCCTCCTACCACATATATCAACCTTTTAAACTTATGTGGCCTGTTCAAGAAAGTGAAGGAATGCAGGAAGGACATGGAAGTGTTGGAGTGGGTCCAGAGGAGGGCCACAAAGATGATCAGAGGGCTGGAGCAGCTCTCCTATGAGGACAGGCTGAGAGAGTTGGGGCTCTTCAGCCTGGAGAAGAGAAGGCTTCAAGGGGACCTGATAGTAGCCTTCCAGTATCTGAAGGGGGCCTACAGGAAGGCTGGGGAGGGATTGTTTACAAGGTCCTGCAACGACAGGACAAGGGGCAATGGGTTTGAACTGGCAGAGGGGAGATTGAAACTGGATGTTAGGAGGAAGTTCTTTACAGTGAGGGTGGTGAGACACTGGCACAGGTTGCCCAGGGAGGTTGTGGCTGCTCCCTCCCTGGAGGTGTTCAAGGCCAGGTTGGAGGCCTTGAGTGAGTTGTCCTAGTGGGAGGTGTCCCTGCCTATGGCAGGGGGTTGGAACTAGATGATCCTTGAGGTCCCTTCCAACCTTAACCATTCTATGATTCTAAATAGCTTACATGAACACTTGTGACAACTAAGAGAGGATGCAGAGTTTGGGCTGGACAGGATCTGCTCTAAGCAACAGCTTTTTTTCCTCTTCACTAAGTTCTCAGATCTTGCATGTCAGCCTAAACCATAAAGTTCCCAAGAATTAACCTGGAGCATCTTGATTTAAAAAAAAACAAACAAACAAAACAAAGAGCTGATCAGTGGATTCTTCTGCTAGATCTTACGTTGCTATTTCCTTTCGGTTCTGTTCCTCTTGAGGTTCTTCTTCCTGTATGGTACAGTCATCCTTTTCATCCTCAGGCCTTGACACTCTGCAGAAATAATGATTGTCTAATACAGCTAATGTCTCTGATTCTTATGTGCTGCTTTGCCCCATGCAAAAGAAATAGTGCTGCAGCCACAGAAGTTGAGGGAGAAGCCATGATGCTTAATAAGAAGAATGAAGTTGATTTATTGCCCACGCTAGATGGTACAAACTAGAATGTTTTAATGAACATGGAAAATATTTTTAGTCAAAGGCTGAAGGGTGCTATGACATTGGTTTTATTACCTGTGAACATCAGATTCTTCTTTGAGCAAGTCAGTGGCATCTTTCCCTTTCTTTCTTACAAATTCCTCACTTAGCCCAGCTTGCTGGAGGGTGTGTCTGTAGCGACGCTCTGCTCCCTGACGAGCATCACGCTATGAAATCAAAACTTGTGTCAGTAAGCAGAGAACTGGGGCTTCCCCATAACACTCAAGTTGTTTTGAAGTTCATGGCTGACACATCTAATGAGAACAAGAGGACAGCAAAGGCCCCATACAAAATGTTTTGTTATCCATACAATGCAGTCCCAAAACTGAATATCAGGACAACATTTCCCATCTCTCAAAGCCAGAGCACATGTTTTCCTGCTCCTGTTCTTTTTTTCCTTCCTTCTCCTGTTCTGCTTCTGCAGTATTCCAGTCTCACCAGACTAACATATTTGTGTCTGACTCTGACACTCACATTGAGAATATGTGCAAAAAGGGGTTATGAGGAATTCTGGGAGCGTGCTTGCATGTAATTTGTAAGCACTAACGAGGGTGGACTTCAATAAATGGAAGAGCACCTGTGAAACAGCTTCCTATCAACTCATCTTCATGAAAGTGAAAAGCAAGCAGCCTGCATTCTGTACTCTTATTATCTCCAAACAAACCTTAGAACTTAACATAGTCTGAGGTGGCAGTTTACCAGAGGGACTAGCCAGTTATTGAAGGATAGAAATTGTGTCTCAGCAGGAATGAATGCTATTGATACTGGTGAATTCTTGCCAATATGGCAAACAAAAATGTTGACAATGTTTGTCATACAAATGTGTTCTCTTCCTCTATTAAAGACTCATCTGAGCAGAAAGTCTGACTCAGAAGGGTACTTTCTGTTGAGAAATCTTGAATCAACATATTGTCAATATGTCACTGTGTCTCTAACCAGGTATCATCCCTGCAAGCTGACAGAACTGAAGAAAGAAAACCCAGGTGAAAAAGTACCTTATAGTAAAGATGGTATCTGCACCTCAAGTGAAATACATATTTGCAGCTGGTACTGTGTGATGGATGCAGTGTGCTGAATGCAACCACAGATGGCAGAGCTTCAAGGTGATACAAGCAGCCTAACTGTTGTTGATGTTTTTTTCTAGTAGCACTAGAGGTACAAAGGAAAACCAACTGGAGGAGGTTTTGAGAGAAAAAAATGTAGTTTGTAGAGTGTAGGTGCAGAATAGGTATTTGTGTAATTTCTAGTGTCATAAGGCCTCGATTCTCATCAGATTGTATTTTGATTGGAGTATATACTAGGGACTGGAAGGGTCTATAGCCCAGAACTAAGCTTTAGTGTCTTTTCAAGTGGTGTGAAGGAATTCAAACAATACCTAGGTGGCCCTTCTGTGTTATGCTGAGTTGACAGAATGTGCAACCTTTTGCACCTTCATCTTCATGAATTAACTAGAGATGGTTTTTTTAATGTCTGTCTTAAACAAAATATAAGGTAACCTGTAACCCACAAACACACTGGAACTTTTGACCAGTTACCTTGGTGACCTGTTCAAAGAGGTATGGTCTGTCCTTCAGTCGCAGCTGCATTTCTTCCAGCTCCTTTCTGTATTCTTTTGTTCTCTCTCTCATATTTTGCCTGAAACGGAAAAGTTGCCTGTCTAGTACAGGTTTCCTTCAACTGTAGCTGATAAGGAAAGAGAAGTTCTCAATAACCACTGAAATAGCTCTGGTAATTCTCTTCATTCCAAAAGCTGAGCCAAAACAAAAAAATCCTATTGCTGGCAAATTGTGACCCGTTAGCAAAGCTTTATTAGTAGACCATAAGCAGAGAAACAGAGCTGACATGTTCAGAAAACCTTGTCTTGTGTGTGCTTTACCAAATGACTTGTTTCAGTAGGCTTGTTTGTACAAACTAGTGTTTGCAAATGTTGATCTAAAGGGAACTGTTCTGTGTGGAAGAGGCAGTATGAAACAGTCAAGAAATCCAAATTCATGTGGAATGGGTATGACAGCCAAAAACTTCAGGCTAGGAATTTAGACCAAATTCCTCCTAAAGAATTTACTGATGATCCCCAGTTAGTAAAGTAAATGGTTATTTCTATGCAGAATAGGATACTAACCAGTTCTGTTTCAACTTCTCCTTGTGTGTTTCCTCCAGACTTTTATGTGGATCCAGGGCTTTTGCTCTGCTGTTCACTGACTTCTGGATAGCCTGACATTTCCTCTTTTGTTTCTCCACCCAATAAATTCCTTCTTTCTCCACTTCCTTTTTGTTATCTTGGGAGTATCTGTATAGAATAAAGTTAACTAATGAGCTCACTTAAGATTGTCAGACAATGTGCTAGCAGAGCATTTAACTTTTGGAGCACTCTCAGGATTTGACAATCTCATTCATAATTTCAGACATACAAGTCGGTAGCTCTGAAATCAAGGTGAAAGCAATTAGCAATGAAAGAGGAGAAACACTTAAGAAAAGTATTTTCTGTGTAGTTGATGTGATGAAGAAAAACACCAGCACCTTTTCTTCCTTTTTGGTCATTAGTTGGTGTATAGTCTTGTAGGCAAAGTCTTTTACTTACCTAATAGCAGATTCTCTCTTTCTAGTTGCATCTGTAATGTACACTGGAAGGGTGTTGGAGGAAAGAGATGAAAGGCCAGTCAGAGAATGACTTTTTTGCACTGAAACCTTGGAAAGGGGCTGAGAATCCTGAAAGAAAAAAACCCAACACTTTATTCAGTGTGTTTACTTATAGTACAGAGTCTCCTCTGTTCTTGGACTATGAAAAAGTGCGGTTGGGGTGGGTGGACAATGCACTCATTCTTCTCTCTTCCATCAGCAGGGATTTACATAGAATCATAGAATGGTAAGGTTGGAAGGGACCTCAAGGATCATCTAGTTCCAACAACCTGTCATAGGCAGGGACACCTCCCACTAGTACAGCTCACTCAAGGCCTCCTCCAACCTGGCCTTGAACNTCATAGGAGAGCTGCTCCAGCCCTCTGATCATCTTTGTGGCCCTCCTCTGGACCCACTCCAACACTTCCATGTCCTTCCTGTGCTGAGGGTTCCGTAACTGCACACAGGACTCCAGGTGGGGTCTGCCTAGAGCAGAGTAAAGGGTCAGAATCCCCTCCCTTGCCCTGCTGCCCACACTGCTCTTGATGCAGTCCAGCATTCGGTTGCTGTCTAGGCTGCACTCACACTGCAGGCTCATGTTGAGCTTTTCATCACCCCAGCCCCCCAGGGCCTTTTCCTCAGGGCTGCTCTCAGCCATTCACCACCCAGCCTGGATTTGTGCTTGGGATTGTGCCTACCCAGGTGCAGGACCTTACACTTGGCCTTGTTGAATCTCATGAGACTGGCCTGGGCCCACCTCTCCAGCCTGTCCAGGTCGAGGGGCTGAGGTGGAGGAGAGTGACTAGAGGAGTATGAAAGGATGGCTGAGCCTTAGCTGTCATAGCTCATCTCTTTGTATAGAATTTTGTTCTCTGTTTTGTCCTAGTATTCTGCAGTACTCCCAAAACAAGGACAGAGGTCACAGGATGTTAACCATCCATAAACATGCTAAAAACTTAAGCAGCTTGTATTTTGATTGGGGAAAGCAGTACCACAGAAACACCCAGCCATCTCACCTGTATCTTGTCATTAGCCTGCCTCTGCCTGCCATGGAGACTGGAGGTTCTTAGCTTGAATGGCTTATTACGAGTTGCCTCTTTGACTTCTTGTCTCCTGACTGCTTCCCTCTGAAATGCCCAGTAAAGTCCTTCAAAATCTGGTACTGTTGTATTAATCCTTGGCTTGAAGCTGAAAGTTTTGTCCTGCAAGAAGCCAAGTCTTTCCTGCTTAGTTTTACTGGCAGTTCGGGACTGAGGCTCTCTCCGCCAGGCGCTCGTATCTATGGGAGCTACGGAGCTCTTAAGCAAATCCTTTGCTCTCATTTGAATGCGGATTTCTCTGTAGAGTTCAGCTTCTAATGAATCAAAAGCAAAGCAAGGAGAAGAATGAGTGACATCAAAGGCTGTGGAATTGTCACTGCTCAGCTCTAAACTTTTCCTTACGAGGGCAGCTACACATATAAGAGAAGCCAGGCATTCTATGTCCTCTCTCCTCACTTTCCAGCCACTCTCTTAGCCTCCCAGGGCAAAAAAAAAAAAAGCTTCAAAGATACCAGAATAAACATGGTAGAATCTTTCTTAGGCATTAATCTGTTACTGAACAGGCCTTCTCCTATTCTTAAGGGTACCAGGTAACTTGTGCCCTTTGTCTTGTAAAAGTGTTGTGTTGGTAAATCAAGATTCTATTTTTCACATGGGACTTTGTCATTATGTTGATTGCGTGATCCAAATGGCATGTTCAAATATACTTGTAACAGATGATGGCTTTTCTCTGTAATATCCAGCAGTGTCTATATTGCAAAAGATCTTAAGTAGGGAGCATTTGATGGGATCTTAGGACTTGTGTGAAAAAAAAAAAAAATTCCCATAGAAAGAAGATGTGTAGCTTTAAAGTGAGTCCTTTCCTGTGCAGCATTAAATGTTTAAAAAGGCAAACAGTTGGCTGCATGTTGGGTTTTTGCTTTTTACAGAAAAAAAAAAATCAATACTGCTGTTTGTAAAAGTAAACTTATTTGGAGTATATTTCTAAATTTGCATTGACTCAGGTATGAAAGGTCTGTTCCTTCTCTCTTTTCAGGTAAAACAGGGATTGTCCTTTGCTCTGTTGTACCTGTATAATTAGTTTAGCACACCACAACAGAATGTTTTCTGATGAAAACTGAACTGGTGTAAACTCAAGAAAATAGTGGGAAA
>VWZE01007835.1:70162-93346 GCA_013396675.1 Eubucco bourcierii
GGGGGGGGGGGGAGGGGGAAGGGTAAGAAAAGCTTTGAGAATTATCAAGAACTGGTTTAGTTCCTATATTCAAGTGTGGAGTCTCTAGCTTACTTCAAAGTTAAAACTGTGGGGGCTTAAGCCACCTGAAAGAAGGTGAGCATCAGGATATTTACCTTGCTGTCCCTCTGTTTAGCACCTACTACCTGTCTTAGCACTGAAGAAGTTGAAGAGCAAGTGGAAAGGTAGTATGAAAGCATGGCAGGAGACTGGACTGTTGCTCTACAATTTAGAAGTAAGTCTGATTTGAGTTTAGGAAATACTTTTCCTGTAGGGGTTCTGTGCAATACAGATCACTTGCGTTAGAATAAAATTGTAGTGCCAAGGCAGACCTCGGACACTTGCGTTTTCACATTTGTGCCATGAATTATTCCATTCCCTTTAGGCATGGAATCCCAAAATGTTATGATTTGCAGCAAAAGGGGTCTGGAAACGGATCTGAAATCTGTGTACCCATTTTTGCTGGGGAGTGGCAGAGAATTGCTGCTCATTACACCAGTGCAAGGCTTCCAAATTTAAGGCCCTCTCCTGTAAGGGTGTCTAGATGAAATGTAATGACCAGTGACACACAGGAAACTAGGCATCACCAGGGGATGTAATGATACTGGCTGTATACTTCAGGTAACACCTTATGGGCCGTGATCCTACTTCCCAGCACGGAGACAGCAAGAGACAGGCAGGGAATTGTTTTTTACAGGAAAATCCCTGGCATTTTACCTTTGAGTTTATCTCCGAGGAGTGTGTCATAAGTAGATTTAGGAACTTTTTTACTGGCTTGCTTCTGTTTGGAGCTGTCATTTGGGGTTGCTGCTGCCAGGAACTTTTGTTTGATAGCTTCTTTCTTTTTCTCCTCCTTCTCCAGGAAACTGAAGGGCCGCTGAGTTGAAATTAGCAGCTCCTTTCTTTTCTGTGTTGCTGTTTGCCTGCGAATCTCATTCTGCTCCGTTATTTCTTGATAAAGGGGCAGAAACACATGGGCAGGTACAGGCTGTGCCCGGAATTGTTTCTGACATTCAGCTTCATCCTGGCTTTGTCTTTTATCTCTGTGTTTGTCTAGCTCAAGAAACATGTATGCTTTCATCAACTGGGACTTTCTGCGAGCTTCCCGCAGCGTCATTTTGAAAGGCTGAGGGATGGTGATGGAAGGAATCCAGGGAGATGAAGCACTTTTTGGCCTCAGGCAGGATTTAGGAAAGAAGTGAGGCTTTTGCTGGTCCCAGGTACTGTCCGAGGTGAGGTCAATCAAGGAACTGGATTGCCTTTTGTTACCAGATGTATGACTAAGACAAAGACATTATGAAGGGGAAATAAGTGAAATTGTTTAAAAAAAAATTAGTTAAAAGAAGGGAGACATTACTGACTAAGATAAAGACACTGGAGGCTGAGCTGGTCATTAAAAGACAGGCCTGGCGCTTATCCTTCTCAGGCTCTATAGTTTGCTTTGCTACCAAAGTTCACGAGCAGAGCTTTGCTTGGTTTCTGTTTTCCATGTATAAAATGGCAGTCATGCCTACTTGGCTTCATAATACAGTTTATGGTTTTGCTAGCACTCTGTTGCCTGAAAGGCCACAAGTAAACCAAGAAGTTCCAGTTTTAGGGATATCTGTCTGATTAGCTACTCCTCTGTTGCCTCTCCTGAGTTTGTCTGTTATGCTTAGTCACACACCTGCAAAAAGCCTAACAAACAGCATTCTGAAAATGCTGATGGAAGGGCCATTGCAAGGAATTGCTTTAACGCAACTCTTAAAGAGGTTTGCCTGGGAACTTTGAGGCTTCTTTGAGAAGACCACATAATTGATACAAATGGGTCTCAGTGGAATAGCAAACTTATCATAGGATGTTTGAGGGTGATTGTGAAACCAAGTAAAAAGAGACAGGGAAGGAATAAATGTGGGTTAAAGGAAGGCTCAAGCTGGATCAGGGCGGACCAAGAACAAGAAAATGGGGGGGTTGGAAGGGGATGGGTAAAGCAGGAGGTGCTGATGATGTGTAAAGAGTCTCCCGGTCACTACAAGTTGCTTGGCGATTGCTGCAGCCTGTTCCTCAAACTATTTCCTTTGTAAGAGTATGAGTGTGTGATCTACTAGGGAACTTCAGGTTGGATTGACCACAAAGCCAAAGGCCTGAGAGAGGGAGAGACTGGACCCTAGACAGTAACATGTAACATGATCTGCTAGCAAATTCTAAGTGTGATTAGCTGACGAATAACATAACTCCTGTTCCTGCTCACGTTTTATGTGAGTACACTTGTGGCCAGAGTTTTGGTAGCGTATACGTGCATCTTGGCACTTCACGCTCTGCCTCGTCACTGGTCAGAAGTGACAGGAATCCCACATGCCATTTTCCCATCCATAACAGCTACCATCCTACCTCAGAGCTTCCCGCAGCTTTTCACGCAGGATTGCTGCCTCCCGCATGAAACCCTCGAGTTCCTCATCCTCTTCGGATACCACGAGATCACCGCTTAACTGTGCGTGGTGGGGTAAGAGGGAGTCTAACGGAGAGCGCCGACCTCCCATTCCGAGACGCCGCTCTCAGCTTCTCGTCCGTTTGACGGAAGTCACGAGAGTTGCTCCGTTACATCCTAAGTGGAGGCCGCGTAGCCTGGAAGTAAAAACAATGGAGACCTGCGCGTTTCGGGGATACGACGCTTAGCATCCCTGCCCAGCCTCGGCACTCCCGTCACCTGCAGGCTGCGGCCTCAGGCCTTCAGCGGCACCTACCCCGGCCCCCACCAATCAGCGAGGCCGGCAGTGCTCTGGCCCCGCCTTTTTGGCTAGGAGAAGCCAATCAGACGGAGAGCACCTGCCGGTCGCCCATTGGTGGTCGGGAGGCGGTGTTTCGTGCAGTGCCCGCCCCCATCCCGATGCGTTGTCGTGGTTTCCCCGAGCAACTTCCGTTCGGAGGCGGGCGGCGAATCGCCACTTCCGCAGTGATGGCGGTGGCGTGCGGCCGGAAGCTGCTGGTTCCACTCGGTGGGCGGCTGTGGGCCTGCCCACGGCCTGCACTTCGGTCTGTAGCCTCCGCTGCGCCGCTCTACGATGTGGTGGTGTCGGGCGGGGGTATGGTCGGAAGCGCTATGGCCGCCGTGCTGGGTAAGACTGTGACCTCTCCAGCTCCGGGCCGCGGCGCGGATGCCGGGGGCCGCATGTGCTGCTGCTCCCTCCTGCCCCTGCTGCCGTGATGTTTTGCAAGTATAAAGGCTTACCTTGCAAGCATATTGTTCTGCCTGTATTGTGAAATACAACCACAGTGGAATCAAGACTCTCTAAGGATCCTTTCCAGCAGTGATATCTAAGGCTAACATGCAGACTGCAACCTTTCGAAGACCAGGTTGTGTATGTGTTATGTGCAATCTGGAAAATAATGTTCAGGATATTGCTGTCATTAGGATGGCTGTGTTTGTAAATTCTAGATGTTACAAGGATACCATTTCTGGTCTTGGTTCTTTCTGCAACCACAGTTGTCAGATGCAACAAGCATGGCTGATTCAACTGTAGTGTGATGTACTCTGAGAGTTATCACTACTTTTTTTTTCTCTCTCTAACTGAAAGTTAGTTAGAGTCTAAAGTGCCTGTTCTATTCCCTTGTCAAAATATAAGGATAAAGAAAACAACCTCCAGAGATCCCTTCCAACCCCCAACATTCTATGATTAATGTATTATAGAAGTTTTAATCTGTTTTTGTGTTCTAATAAGTGAGTTTGTGTTTGAATTCTTAAAAATGGGTGCATGTGGAGTAAACAGTGCAGATTTCACTCACTAATATTTCACTAATGAACTTTCATAATAAAGCAGGCACAAAGTTGTTAAAAAATGTGAAATTACTACAAAATTTAAATGTTTCATTCTTGCTTTAACTGGAAAAGGTTATTCATCTCAGTAAGAAGGGTTATGGTCATAAAGCTTCAAAATGCAAAAGGTTTCTCTGATCGAAATGTGTATTGTAAATGCCTTTCCTTATTAACCTTTGCATCTCTTCTGTTTTATGCAAAAGTTTACTTCTCTGGTCAAAACCTGTGTTGTAAATGCCTTTGCTTATTAAGCTTTGCGTCTCTTCTGTTTTATTACACACAAACAGGAGATGAGATGCTTTGTTACAATGTTCTTACCAAAAATCTTGCTTATTCTAGGGCATGATATCCACTTCCATGATAAGAAGATTGCTTTGCTGGAGGCTGGTCCTAGGAAAGAATATGATTGCATGCCAGACAGTTACAGCAATAGGGTCAGTTCCATCTCCCCGGGTTCAGCAACCCTCCTGAGCAGTAAGTATGATGTCTTTGTGTTTTAAACAGTATATCTGAGCTGGTTTTACTTTGTTTAAACAAAAACTCCTGACTATGTGCTGCCGTCATCTGAAGACAGAGACTTGCTTTTGTCTCTCAGTATTCTGTGTTCTGTGTTGTGGTGATTAAATCAGGCTCCTCTTGGATCTCGGTCACTCTCCACAGGGATCTGTTTCCTGGTATCTTGGTCTGAACCATTTTATGAATATTTGTGATATTAGGCCAGTGAAAGGTTTTAAGTTGGTCTCTAGTATCAGGACTGTTCTGTTCACAGAAGAAACATGCAATTAGCGCTCTCTACTTCAAGGGAGAGTTGAGCCTTGATCCCTGAAGAAGAATGTTCTGAAGAAAAGATGACTGTGGATTTCTGTGATTACATAATAATACAGTGAGAGTTGCCTGTTAAGTCACAGCATTCATGGAAAGCTCTTGTTTCTCTCCTGCTGGCTTGTTAACAGTGAAGTAACGTGAGATGCTGGAGCTGTTGGAAGTGTTGAGGCAGACCTGGCCCTGCCTAGGGATTGTGCAAGCAGAGTCTGAGCATTGATAGCCAGGGAGGGAGGAGGATAGCTTGAGTTTTGTTTGGGTCTCAGTATCACATGTGAACTTGTATCTTCCTGTATATGTGTTCTTTTTTAGGTTTTGGGGCCTGGGATCATGTCTGCAGCCTGAGAATGAAACCATTCCGACGAATGCAGGTGCCTCACTTAGGGCTGCAAATGTCTGTGTGTCTGTCTGCTTTAAATTCTAAGGAGTGCTTCTATTACTGATCCAAAGGGCAGGTTGTGCTTATGATGATTCCTGTTACTTTTTTGGGGAGTGGCAGTCTGCTCAGAAATACCTGTCCTCAGCATCTTGATGTTACAGGATGAACGGTTGATTCCCACAGCCAGCCGTAAACATGGAGGCATGGGTACTAGTCAGGAATGACAGAAATAAAAATAAAGGTTTGTATTGGGTTTGGCTGAGATAGAGTTAATGTCCTTCATGATAACTTACATGGTGCTGCAGTTTTGATTTATGCTGGAAATAGTTTGGTGATACAGGGATGTTTTTGTTGGTGCTGAGTGGTGCTTACACTGAGCTAAGGCCTTCACTGCTCCACACACCACCACACCAGTGAGTAGGGGTAAGATAGGGGTGCACAAGAAGCTGGGAGGAAACCCAGGCAGGACAGCTGATCCCAACTGACCAAAGGGTTATTTCATAGCATATACTGCTCAGCAATAAAAGCTGAGGGAAAGGAGGAGGAAGTGGGGGCACTTAAGAGTTACAGCATTTGTCTTTCCAAGTAACCATTACATGTGATGGAGCCCTCCTTTCCTGAAGATGAGAAGCAGTGAATGAATTCCTTCCTTTCCTCTGGTGCAGCTTTTGCTGTACCAACTCTATCTCAACCCATGAATTTTCTTACTTGTATCTTTCCAATTCTCTCCTCCATCCCGTTGAGGGGAAGTGAGTGAGTGACTTGGTGGCCTGAGCTGCCTGCTGGGGTTAACCCACAGCAAAGTGGTAGAGTAGCTTTATATGTTAGTGATGTAACAGGAAAGTAGGGATAACAAACTCTTTTTGCAATTGGTTTTTGAGATGAAACTGGATTGCTGTATGAAAGGAATTATGTGATGTGCTTTAGCAGCTGGGAGTGAATGCTAGGCCAGGACTTGTTCTCTGCACCTATTCATAGTCCCTGAGGAACAGTACTTCATCCTGTAGCTTCATGTCACGTATTTTTTTCTTTGTAGGTGTGGGATGCTTGTTCAGAAGCCATGATCGTTTTTGAGAAAGATGACTTAGATGACATGGGTTACATAGTGGAGAATGATGTCATTATGTCTGCTCTCACAAAACAGTTAGATGCAGTAGCAGGTAGTGGACAATTTCTTTAATATTTTATTTGCTGTGGAGAGCTTTCAGTTACTTGCCTTTTGTTGTGTGCTTTACTTTATGAGAGGGAAACAGATAATTCATGCAAGAAGTAACGCAGAGACACAGGCAGCTTCTTGAGTGGGAAGAGAGAAACCTGTCTTCTGAAGGGTATGCAGCAGGAAAGCAGTTCCATATGTAGTTCTTCAGAACACAGTCTCTCCAAATCTAGACCTTTTTCTACTTGCAGCAGGCCCTGCAACGACAAGGGTTTGGCCAGATCTGTTCTTTCAGACTGGCTTGGGAGTGATAGGGTCAGTTCTTTGGGTGCCATTTGGGCCTTTGCTGTTGTAGCGATGTTTCCTTTTTCATGTCTCTGTCATGCTTTCACCATGGTGCTTTGTGTTCCCATCAGACCAGGTGGAGGTTTTCTATAGAAGCAGAGCAGTGGGGTATACCTGGCCCTTTCGCTCTCCCAGCTGCGACACGAGCCCTTGGGTCCAAATTGAGTTAGCTGATGGACGCAGACTTCAGACCAAATTGCTGGTAACTAGACTTATTATTTCTCTTTGATCAGGCATCATCACTCACCCAAGTCCTTTGCACTGGATTTGGTTCTGATTCTGTTTGTGATGCTCCACCCATGTGGAGGGCTCGAGTGTGTGGTGAGTGGCTGACTCTCTGAGATCTGCTATGGGACATGGTGCGTGGCCTTTTTTATACCAGATGAAGGCGACTGTGCTGAGTTGGACAAGAGTACAATGGGTCACCTCTTCTGGTTTCTGGGAATTTTTTTATTTCATCTTTTTTCCCCTGAATAAACTAGAGCTGGGTCTCTCTAGTTTGGAGAGGAGGAGACTGAGGGGCGACCTCATTGATGTTTGTAAAGGGTGAGTGCCAAGAGGAGGGAGTCAGGCTCTGCTTGGTGGTGCCCAACAACAAGACAAGGGACAGTGGGTGGAAGTTGAGGCATAGGACGTTTCCTGTAAGTATGAAGAAAAATATTTTCACTGTGGGGGTGACAGAACACTGGAAAAGGCTACCATGGGGCATTCTGGAGTCTCCCTCTCCGGAGATATTTGAGACCTGCCTGGATGCGTTCTTGTGTGATCTGGTATAGATGATTCTGCTTTGGAGGGGGGTTGGACTGGATGATCTTTTGAGGTCACTTCCAGCCCCTAACGCTCTGTGATTCTGTGAAAATGTGAATGTGCAGGCAGAGGTTTGTAGACTGTAATATTGGCTTGCTTAGGAGCTGTTAAGGAGGTTGCTTCATCTCCATTTTGCAGATTGGTGCAGATGGTCATAACTCGGTAGTCCGGAAGGAAGCCCAGATTAAGAACATTGAGCATCGGTATGACCAGTCAGCTGTAGTGGCAACTCTTCATTTGTCTGAGGTGAAATTCAGCTAATTGACACTTACATAAGCAGCAGAACAGCTTAAACAGGTGGTCCAGGCCACTAGTTTGTAGCTGTCCACTTGCTCCTTTCTATCGTAGGCCACAGACAATAATGTAGCATGGCAGAGGTTCCTTCCCTCAGGGCCAATTGCCCTTCTTCCGGTAAGGCAATTAGTGATCTCTCTAATTTATTTAAACCCATTTTTAGTCTGTTCTTTTCTAGTAGCTTGATTTCTGTCTGTGCCTTTCTGTATTAGTTCTGCTCTTAAGAGTCTGTCCATTGGCTCTTTACTTTTCAGTTACTGCATTTGTTTTCCTTTCTTGCTCTCACTTCACTATAGCAAGTTGGGATGGAAGAATAATGTTCAGAGGGACTGATGTGGGGCAGGGTAGAGGGGAAATCTTTGGGGTTTGGATTTTTTTTCTTCTTTTTCTCTCTTACCCTTGACATTCTCTTCAACTAGCTGTCTGACACTGCCAGCTCTCTGGTCTGGTCTACATCTCATGAACATGCATCGGAACTTCTTGCTATTGACGAGGAAAGTTTTGTGGATAGCATCAACTCTGCTTTTGTGAGTATCAGCCTTGCTGTTGGTATGAGGCTGGCTTCTGTAATCATGAGAAGTACAATGGAACCCAACAGTCTAAAAGATAGCAATGGGAACTTGAGCTCTCAGGTTCCTTCTTCTGGTGAGGCTGAAACTGAAACGGTATGGAGCAAAGAAAAGATAACCATTTGGGACTGAATTAAGTTTGTTCTGGAAGTCAAAAAAACCCTCAATTTCCAAAAGATGGGAAGAGTAGGCTCATCTTGCATAGGAGCACCTCTCCTATGGAGACAGGCTAAGAGAGTTGGGGCTGTTCAGTCTGGAGAAGAGAAGGCTCTGAGGAGACCTTATTGTGGCCTTCCAGTACCTGAAGGGGGCCTATAAGAAAGCTGGTGAAGGACGTTTTAGGATGTGCATAGTGGTAGGACAGGATAAGGGGGGATAGAGCAAAACTAGAAGTGTGTAGATTCAGATTGGATGTTAGGAAGAAGTTTTTCACCATGAGAGTGGTGAGACACTGAAACAGGTTGCCGAGGGAGGTGGTGGAGACCCCATCCATGAAGCTTTTAAGGCCAGGCTGGATGGAGCTCTGAGTATCCTGATCTAGTATGATGTGTCTCTGCCCATGGCAGGGGTTTGGAGCTAGATGATCCTTGAGGTCCCTTACAGCCCTGACAATTCTGTGATTCTATGATCTTAGCTGGAAGCTTGTAGAGCCTCAAACTTGTTTCTCCTGCTGTATGGTTTTGTCCAGGTGGCTCAAGTTCAGTATTTGGAGCTCTTTCAGATGGCTGGATTCTCTTGTCTGGGTTAACATCTAAAGATGTGGGGTTTTTTTTCAGTGGAGTAATGTAAACCACTCCGACTTCATTGACACAGCTGGAGCCATGTTTCGGTCAGCTCTTTCACTTCTGAAGCCCTCTGGGACTGCAGTCCGTCAGTTGCCCCCAAGCATTGCTAAAGTGGAGCCAGAGAGCCGAGCCATGTTCCCTCTTGGGATGGGGCACGCAACCGAGTACGTCCAGCACCGTGTGGCTCTTATCGGGTAAGGTGGGCAGCAGAGTCCTTGAGTGAGCGCCTGTGTGGTATGTGCCGAGACACAACGCGAGGGTAGCAGCTCCCAGCCAGCACCCTGGGTAGTTAGACACAAGTCATTGTTTCAGTGTGACTTGATACAGCCTCGATTCACACCCTGTGCTCCTGTGTCAACAACGTTCTTTCGTGTGAGCAGCCCTCTGTCCTTTGTTGTAGGTGTGAATTCCGAGACAACTTCTCTTTTCTGGTTTGTGTAGTCCCATGAAACAGTTTGGTACCTCATGCTGGACTTGTTCTTCCCCAGCCTTGTTCTTCATGTATGAATCGATTGTGGGAATTCATGAGGCAGGAATTATGAAATCTGCAGTTATTTTATTTCCAGCAAGCCCCACCCACAAGGTTATAGAGTATTATTTAGATGGGGTTCAGAAATTCGGTCAGAAAAATCTTTCACAAGGATGCTTCTAGAAGGAGTTCAGTAATTTAGACAAGTCAGACAACTTGGAAAAGGGTTTGCTATAAAAAATAGCTTTGCTGCACTTAAGAACAAAGGCAGCCTGGAGCAGCAGGGAACTGAAAGGCTACTCTCACGGCAGGCTTCGTGGCAAAGCTTTGAAATGTAGATCGTGGGGCTCCCGTCGCAGAGGCAGGTCCAGGTCCCTTCAACGGGCAGGCAGGATCTGATGGTCCGTGGCTGGCAGTCCCTCTTACAGCCCGATGTAGCTGTCTCCTCCAAGTCCGCCTCAAAGTCCCTCTCCAGGTTCCTCGTAAAGTTCCACTGGCAAAGTCTCTGGTAAAGTCCCACGGAGAAGTCCCTCTTCTGAGTCCCCCTCTTCTGAGTCCCTCTAGATAATGTGTCCTGTTGCCATCACCCCGGTTCAAACCCGCGGGGATGGGCTGAGGTACTTAGCACCTACTCCTTCCCCATTCCAAACCTCCCCACCCCCCACCCCGGAACCAGAGTGGTGGCGGGGGAGCAGAACAGTTTCAGGCCTATTCAAACCTTCGGTGGGGCAGGCACTTGGGAGTGCCCCAGCATAGTGTACCAGCTTGAGTTTTAAACTCACCTTTCTTGCACTTGAGTCATTCCAGATAGGATATCGTAGGCTTTTGTATGGTGGCTTACAGAACCAGGAAAATACCTCACCTTTTACATTGTAAGCTTGCATGTATTTTTCTTTACCACAGCTGCAGTACACTGGCAGCTTATAGTAAATTCTTGGATGCTCTATAGCGTTTCACATGCGTTTTACTTTTCCAACAAGCTCTGTGCTTGTTTACATCTTAATTTCACACCCAAACGTAAGGGAGTCTTAAAATTAGAGAAATTAAATGATCACTATGTATGGCTTTGTCCTTTACATGTATGTCTGGTTGTAAAAGAACCTGATTTTGTTTCTGTTCAATGATATCTCAATCTCCTCCTGCTGTGCTGAGGTCACTTAAGAAAAAAAATGAAGGCCTGTTCCACGTGTGTAACTGTCCTCTGGAGGAGGACCTTGGCTAGTTAATTTTTTCTTTTCAGAACTACTTTTTTTGTTATCTCCCCTTTTGTCTTGCTTCTTACAACTGGAGAGGCAGTCAGGTAGTTCAGCATAGCATGCAAGTAGGTACCACATAAAGCATGTACGCTCCTGTAAGGTGGTGCTTGTTGCAGAGAGGTGAGGAGATCACTTCTGAGGCTTGTCAGCCATTAAGGCTTTCTTCAGAAAAGGATGTCAATTTCTGTCTGTCTGCTCTTGCTCCAGGGATGCTGCTCACAGAGTCCACCCACTTGCAGGACAAGGTGTGAACCTGGGCTTCGGTGATATTGCTTGTTTAGCTCATCACCTCCGTGCAGCAGCCTTCAGTGGGAGCGATCTGGGTAAGGATCCAAGGCAATAAAGTGGCAGGAAGATGATTAGTCTGACAGGCCTTTGCTGCTAACATCAGAGTAAGCACTGCCTCTGTGCAGCTTAAGCATGCTGCTGCCCTCTATTTGAAAGGTAAAAATGTCTTTTAAGCAAAACTGTTTCACTGTCCATTGGTTATGGAACAGTTAAAGAATCTTGGATGCAGTTTCCATCCCACAAATCTTAAAAATGGAAGTTAAAGAGGTGGTGAGATGAAGAGAACTGATGGAAGGAGGCCTTTATTAATAGAGACCACTTCCCTGTTCTCTTTCTGTGTTGTTAGTTGTCAGTGGACACTGCTATATAGGTAAGATGCACAGTTGTCTGTGGCAGTCAGTTTTAAGAAAGTATTCAATTATCTCTTTTAGGCTCCTTAAAACATCTCCTAAAGTTTGAGACAGAGCGTCAGAGGCACAATGTCTCCTTGATAGCTGCTACTGATATGCTGAAGAGGCTTTACTCCACAAAGCTGGCTCCTTTGGTCTTGCTGAGGACGTGGGGATTGCAAGCAACAAATGCCCTACCTTCTGTCAAAGTAAGAATCTCACTTCAGTGAGGGCTGTAGGAAGGGTGCAGGACTGCTCATGAAATATACAAGAGATTTTGTTTTCTTTTAAATGAAACCTTCTTGTTCAGAAAATACAACTTGTTCAAACTGAGATTGTGTCCTGAAGGAGCCTGAGGAGTTCCTAAATACCTGACAGCTCCTACAGCCCCAAGGGAAGGGATGTAAGTGTCCATACTCTGTGTCAGTAATTAGAGGCTAGAAATCATTAGGAGTCTTTAGCATTGTTTTCCTATAGAATGAAAATGTGGAACCTTGAATGCACTGTGAAAAAACAGCTCTCTGAAGACACATCTTCACTAAGAATAAGGAAGCAGCTGCCTTGACAGATGTAGTGTGCAGCTCAAACAAGTTACCTGTTCAGGTTCTGTTTTGTCTTGTGAAATTGCTCCCTCATGACAGAATTGCTGAATGGTAGAGGTTGGAAAGGACCTCCAGAGATTGAGTCCAACCCCCTTGCCAAAGCAGGATCACCTAGGGCAGGCTACACGTGAATGCATCCCAGGGAGACTCCCCAGCCTCCCTGGGCAGGCTCTTCCAGTACTCTTACCCTAAAGTGTCTGCTCATGTTGAGGTGAAAAGTGCAAGTCTGTATATGGAAGTTAGCTAAGAAAGGCAGTGGTGAGGAGGTTCAGTCTTGTTTGCAGCCTGGCTAAACTCTGCTGGATTTTTATGAGGTTCCTTAAGATACCTGCATTTGAAGCTCATAAGCACCTTCACGTTAGCTTCCTTGTTTCTGGATTTGAATGTTTTATTCCACACACTCAAGTCACCTTTTTCCTATTACACAGAGGTGACCTTTTTCCTTTATGTTATGGTCACACTTAAAACACTGCCTGAGTTGAACAGCAGTAAATTCTTCTGGCATAGTAGCTACCACTAGCAGGACTTCTATGTTGGTTACACTACACGACCAGGCTGCTGCTGCAGTGCTCAGAATTTTGTTTAAAGCAGCAAAACAAATGAAGACCTCTTTTCTGAGGAAGCAGAGAATCTGTTTACAAATTCCTTCCCTTTTTCTTCTCTTCTAGGAGCAAATTGTGGCTTTTGCCAGCAAGTGATCTGTTGTCAGCTTGCAACAGCAAGTTGCCAGTGAATGCATTGCCCTTATAAGGACTGTGACTGACTTGAATCTTTGAATTGTGTTATTTTAATTTAACAATAAAAGCAAAGGGTTGAGCTTTATCTTACATCATCCCTTCTTCCTGCAAAAGTTCTGCTTTATCTGCTCTCCCTGAGAGGATTTTGGGGCCTCTTCCTGTAGCCCTATAACCTTGTACAATGTGCTTTGAACTTGAGCTCTTTGGGTTCAAGGCTGAGGTGGAAGCAGCACTGTTTGCCAAAAGACAGGCAGCTGAACTGTGCTAGCTACAGTTTTTGCTGATTATTTTTGTTTTTCTTTGGTGTGATTTCTAGGTCTGTAGTGTCACTCCTGGGGTTCTTAGCACTGGACTTAGAAAGAAGGGATAGTAGGCAACTTGTGGTGGCAGCTGCAGTGTGTCTCCCTTTCACCCTTTTCCTTGGTCTGGGTCCTTTAGTTAGAGTAATGTTGTATAACTGGCGAGTCTAAAGTCACTGTGAGAAAGAAATGCAAGACAGTGATAAGATGTAGGAAAGAAAACTGCACCACACTGTCTTAAATACTGTTAAAAATGCTTTAATTACTAAAATAGACATTCAAGATATTGTGTCTTAGGTTCCAAACCCCAGCCTCCTGCATTAGACATTTGACACTCAATAAAGTCAAGGGAGCACTCCCCATGGGACAGATTTACACATATGCTTGACCAGGATCAGGAATTAACATGAGAAAAAAAGGAAACCTAAGTTTTGAACTGAAAGCCATTGCTTGTGCTTCTTCAGTCGCTTGCATTACACAGTTCCTGTTAGGGACCAGCTCAAAGACATTATGAAGTACATCAAAGCCAGGGCTGCAAGTAGAACTCTTCTCTAAAAAGGCTGCTTAGTCTTTAGTTAAGCTAATAAATAATCTCATTGCACTAGGGTGAGGACTTCACTGGCTTCTCTAGATTCCCACACCCACCTTGAGTAGTTCAGATGTAAACAGCAGGGACTCAATTCTGCAATTTCTCGCACAAGAAAGCTTTGAGCAGGGTTTTTGTTTTTCTTGTGACTGCAAAATTAGGCCTCCGATAGCAGCAGTTTTGCTTCAGTTAATGAAATGTACTACTGATAATACCCTGAGCATTCAGCTTTCATGCAACTTTGGTACTGGGAAGCAGATACCCCCACCTAGCATTTATAGTACCAGAGTCTGAGGCAAGGACAGAAAAGAAACTTCCTCTGTGTGCTACCTGCCATGTTCTAGTCCCTCCTCCTCCCTTCAGAGAAAAACAAACTGCTAAGTGCTCCTCAGGTCCAGCATCTCTTCAGCTGGCATAGGGAACAAGCAGCAGCAGCATATCTAAATAACACTCCAGCTTCCTTTCCAATCACAGCCTCACTGGTTACTGCTTTTAGCCCCAAGGTCTAGTAAGAGTTTGTCACAGCACTGGATCAGACTGAAAGATGACCTTTGGATTATTCAACTGGGTAGTTCTGAGGAGTAACAGCCTGGCTGCATCCCACTTTGTCCTCTGAGAATGCAAAAATAAACACATTCATTCACTGAAGACAAAACCAACGTATGTGCAGTCACCTTGTGCAGACCAGACCATATACCAAGTTTTGCCAAACACCAGGAAAGGAATACCAAACACTTGCTGTGGTTGAGAAAAGGCCACAACTTTTCTGTGTTCAAGTAGAAGCTCTTAGGGAGGAAGGAACAGAACTTTGGAGAAGTTCCCAACAGGGGTCTCTAAACAGATTCTGTCAGGGAGGAACACAGGAGTAATTTCATATGTCAAAGAAAGAGGCTGAATATAGAGCAAGGTGTCAGTGATGGGACAAGTATGGGCAGCTCCATCCACAGGCCTGAGACTCCTGTCACTGACTGAACTTGTCCAGTCAAAGGTACACCTTGCACCCTAGTGCCATAAAAGCTGAGACAGAAGGGGACAGCTTATTCAATCAGTCAAACTTGTGCTGCTGACCAGAGGAATTGGACTGAATGTATACAGCAGGGCAAACTTCTAAGTCTCCAAACTACTCTGTAATATCAATGAGGGCTTGAATGTGCTGCTTCCCCACTCTCCTTGCTAGGAATTGCTGATTACTTTCAAATCCAGTTTGTGGAGAAGGTAGTGTGAGGTCAGTCTTTGGTTTTACAAGAGTAGGAAAGGTGTGTGATATCAAACAGGTAACTGCAAACGCCTGACAGTGAAGTGTTAATCACAAGAGCTCAGTGGATAAAAGCTTTGCTTAGTCACACAAGTAATACCTCTCTGTTCTTAACCATGAGTAACTTCATCTTTACCTTACACATTTCATGGTAAGCAGAAGACATTTTTGATGAGCTAGCTGCCAACTATTTCAAGGAGTGGAAAAAGTTGTCTCTGCAGCTGTTTCTATTTAGGACAATGCAAGATTTGCACTTGGAGCCTAAAGGTATTGAAGCAATCTTTATGTTCTCTACAGCCAGCTGAACAAAACCAAGATCCTACAGCCCAGCTTTTAGCCTGTTGCACAAGACCCTATTTCAAATATTGATCTTTAACTGCTTCTATCTGGTGTGGAAGAGATGGCAAGAGCTACTTCAAAATTGTTACTCAAATAGCTTCTTGCTGTCTGACAGAAGTCTTGGGCTGCAGCCCTTTCAGTGGATGCACTGTTCATAAAGACCTGCTGTATATATTAAAAGTAATTCCAGAGCAATACAAGGTCATACCCACTATTTTAGGGGTCCAACTCCATTATATTAAAGATAAATGAAGTTTAAAACAATTGAAAATGGACGAGATCACTAAATGGAATAAGAAAGCAAAGCTACTTCTGCTCATCTCCCTCTTTCTGATGCTAATTCTGTTGTCTCCCTAATCTATAGAATCTGTTGAACGACTGAAAAAAAGAATTTGTTTCATCACAGCTCTGCATTCAGGAGGCCCTTAAGGAAGAGTTGCAGGAAGCAATAAGCCCAGATGGGAAACCACACCTTAGAGCTCACTCCAACCAAACAGTCTCTGCTGCCCTTAACAGCTCAGTGGCCCAGGTCTCCCAGGCTGTGCAACGCCTGTCTTGGGCAAACAACAGACTTGATTCTTGGGTGAGCCAATTCAAGTTTGGTGTTGTGAATTGGTTCACAAAAGAACCTGAGGAGCACCAGCATCAGAGGAAAGAAGGCTATGGGGATGGCTTTGCTGAGGGCAGAGAAACAGAGCTGCCTCTCACAGCAAAGTGAGCCATTAGATCAGCTGTTTCATCTGACTGCACCCTTAAGGTCCTTATGGGTGTAATGCAACAAGCACCTCCTCTGGCAGTGGAGTTCACATAGCTGTCCCTGCTGCCTGGTTCTGCCAGCACAGCTATGTGCTATGACTACATGCTAAGTGAATCCAGTTGTCAGGTCAGGCAGCCAGACAGTTTAGAGCTGCACAGACTTGTAACGGGCAGCAAAAAGAAACTAACAGGCACCTCCTGCTTAGGAAGTGACTGCTGCCTGAAGAAATGCTTGCTAAATTACAACCTGGTTTGGTCAACACTTTTCCCAAAAACATGCCCAAAGTGTCCTTATAGTAGGCTCCTTCTTCAAAGCCTGGAGTTGACTTACAATGTATTAGCTAAGCTAAGAGCCAGGTACTTGGAACACCAGTGCTGGAGGCATCAGAACTTGTTCACTCTGCTCTGACTGACTGCTGATGCTAGCTTTAGTTTCTGTATTGAACATCTCACAAGCAAACTTTAAGTTATGTATGTTGGGGGAAGAAAAAAAACCACACACACAAGGGGAGGGGAAGTTAGGTGTCTATAGGCTGCTGCCACATTCCAGGGACTCTGTGCTTCTAGCAATGGGATCATAGAAGGGTTAAGGGAGGAAGGGACCGCCAGGATCACCTAGTTCCAACCCCTCGCCACTGCCAGGGACACCTCCCACTAGATCCTACAGAAATGTGCTGGTGAAAACTGGGTTTGGGCCCCTTTACCAATTCTCTGTTGGAGGTTAGGCCTTTTGACTTTCTGAAGGCAGCTTCTGGATCATTTATGGCAATCACAAATTCTGCTGCAGCAGCTCTCATTATGTGTGAAGTGGGGTGAAGGTCTGTTTTACAGCTTTGGCCCAAGCTCTGCTCTGTGACCAACTCCAGCCCAACAGCGTACCTGAAGATTTCAATTTGCTTTCTCAGCCTTTCAGAGGTGCTGAAGTCCACAGGAATGTCACAGCTCAATAGGTTATCCCTAAAGACTGCAGTAGGTGAAAGGTAGCACCCAAAGTCCAGCTGGTCTCGATGTTGTTCACTTTCTTTGTTAGCTATAATGGAAGACAAAGAAGTTGTTTCTAACAGTGCTCTGGATTCACATTACACAGGTGACAGTAGCTACATGTAAGAACCCTGGGAAGACTCAGTAATAATTAGCCAGAAAAAAAAAATACTAATACATGTTGATTTATAGTGAAAGTGGGACTTAACTGTTTTTCCTCACCTGTAAGATTGTGTTGTCCCTAAATCCAAAACCTTCCTTTAGTAAAGCAGTGATGTAAGCAAGATCCATGCAGAGGAAAGGACTAGCTGAGTTGTACCTCTCCATGTTCTCACAGACTAGAGAAGGAAGAAAAAGGGATCTTAGCAAAATAAGGGAACTTTTACCCACATCTTACATTTGAACTGACCCCAAGCCAAACAAGCCACCCACTTCTGTTAACAGCTACATGTACTACATAACTGTTCTCTAATGCTGGAGAACAAACCATATAGTACTTCCAGTTTCTCTCACTCCACCATGAGTACATCTTTTATTACAGCAACATAATCCATGTAGCTCTTCTGCAGCAGTTAGAGCTGTTGGCTAATAAAAGGTGAATAACATGACACAGAAGGTGTAACTGGAATAAAGTTTAATTCAACACACACACACCTCTTTTTTTTTCTAAAGTCAAACACTATATAGTGCCCATACATTCAGGTTTTTGTTATTTCTTTGTCCCCACCAGTTTCCTAAGTCTCATGACAATTACCTTCTTTGGCTTTTCTTTCAAAATCTCTCACTTCCAAAACACCCCCTTCTTCATAATCTGAAAAGGAAGAGGTGAGAAAACACCATTACAGACCTGAAAGCATCCAAGTTCTGTATCTGAGCCAACCTTAGAGTGCAACTCAGTGATGCTAGGCTAGGAGTGAGATGTTGGTAACTGAAGACAGAGCTGCAAGTATAACTAAAGCTCTGAGGATAAGCCTCAGAACATCAAACCACGCTGTTAGCTACACATTGGTTCCCTGGAGGCATATTGTGTACTTCCTCTCAACACCATTTCTTCTCCCCCATTCCCTGTCTGCCTGCTCCTCATGGCTCCAGTCTCCAGGGTTCCTCTGGCTGGCACACAGCAGATTATGCCAAACCAATTTACCAATTAGGTTGGTGTCAGCTGCTCTATCATAGTAGTAGGAAAAGGCATAGAAGGAACTTCCACGAATCTCATCTGGTTGGTGCAATTTCCCTTTGACAACCTTGAGTACTTCTGAGTAGCAAGGCTTGAATCCTGTTTCTCCTGTCAGGAAAAACACAGATAGGGTGAGCCAAAGAGGCATATCCAGGAGATGAGGAATCAGCAGCTGTAGGATGTAAAAGGGAAGAAGCAGAGATTAAAGCATGAGAAGAACTTAAGATATTCTTTTTGTAATCCAGCATGGCAGTTACATGCAGGCAAGGACTCTAAATCATCATCAAGTGGAACTGGTCAGAGCAGATGATAGCAGTATGTGAAAGGTGCACTGTGCAAACTAGTGAGAATACATGAAAATCTTCCTCCACATCAGGCAAAACCTCCATTGCTAGGTTCTGTGGGCAGCAGAACCTCATTTCCATTTGCTGTCACTTGCTAGATCTGCCTCTCCATCACACTAATTTTATCAACCCACTCCACACACTAGAAATGGTTCCACAGATGATCCACTTTGGCCTGCCACTTAATGTACCCTAATACAGCTGAGGTTTTGCACTTAGCAGAGCTTTTTCTGGGGCTTGGAGCTATCTGCACCAGTAACTCTTATCCTCTACTAAATCATAGAATGGTAGAGGTTGGAAGGGACCTCAAGGATCATCTAGTTCCAACCCCCTGCCATATGCAGGGACACCTCCCACTAGTACAGGTTCCTCAAGGCCTCGTCCAACCTGGCCTTGAACACCTCCAGGGAGGGAGCAGCCACAACCTGTTCCAGTGCCTACTAATATTTTCCATTTGTAGTAAGAGACCAGAGACAGAACATGGACAACACAAGCCAGCTATTCCTACAGCTTCAGGTTTTCCTTTGTTGAAAACCCACATCTGTGACTGGACAGGTATCCTTCATAACCCAAGGTGATTCATGGAGCATTTTGGCAAGGAAAACTCAGACTCCAGAGACAAGACTTAATCTTACAAGAAGCAAAAAGCCTTCTCAGCTTACCTTCTTTGTTGCCACCATACCGGTATTTCACTCCCCCAAAGTGCCACTCAGCCTCCAGCTGCTTTGGCAAACAAGAACTGCGGAACATTTGTCCATCCACAGCTGGAAGGAAACCAAAAAGGGGAGAGTCAGAAAGGATAAATTTAACACAGTTAACAATCAATATGCAGAAGCAGGCAATAAAAGGCTGAAAGATCTTCATTATGGTCTTGAAGCAAATGTAGGGAAATCTGAATCAATGGATGCTGCAGAAAGTGGTGATGAATTATGGACCACTCTCAGCCTGGAAAACATCTGAAAGGTGTCTGTTGTGTCCTGTAAGCTGCAGAGGGAGTGGGCTTGTCATTTGTTAATGAGAGATAAGTGGTACAAAGATATCTGGATAATGGCTGCTAACCACATCAAACAAGAATGGTAATCAACACAGAGATACAGAATCCCTGATGAAAAGCTGATAAGCAAGACAAATAAAAGAAGACAAACTCCTGAGACACTAATCAATGGCCACTACCCTTGAAAGGTTCAGTCACAAATACTGTATCTGGTGTGAAGAAAACATGATTACTGTGGCCTGTATAGCCCTCATAAAGAAAGCAAACTTAATACAAAATGATTGAGAGGAATTGTGGAGCTGTGTAAAAATTACTACAGGATGTTTAGGAGAAGGATGAAAGGCAGGGAATGGGAGAAATCAAGGACTCAGAGAAGCACGAGTGTGGGAAAATGGAGGGGATAAAAAAAACCAAACAACCACACCTAGATGGAAAGTAGGAATCCAGAAGATGGAAAAACTCCATGTCCTGACCAGAGACTGGACAAAAGGTCCAAAGTCTCGGCAGGAAGACTGGAAGGACTTTAAGCCTGGGTAAGGGACTGGGAAGATACAGGAATGTGAGTACACATGCAGGTTCCTGAGTGGCAGTGTGTGCAGTATGGTCCTGGACTTCAAGCTGGACTGGTCAGTGAATGCAACACGAGGTCATGGGCCAGATAGGTTCCAGGAGACCTATCAAGTGGGCTTAGCCTGAGCAGCAGTGCTTAGGAAAAGGATCTATTTGTGCTCTTTGTGTTTGTGTGGATGGTTGTAAAGCTGTGCGTTGTGGCTGGCCACGTCTATAACACGTTTGTATCTTCCCATGTGTGCATGCCAGCAATTTACACTTGGGCCTCACCAAAACCAGAAAAAAACCATGAGGTACAGGAAATGAGTTTGACAGAAGGCTAAGACTAACCATCTCTTCAAGTACCTTGGATGTTTTATCACATGAACATACCTTCCACGTTCAAAGCTCCAAGGGTTGCTAGTCTGGCAGCTTTTAGCCCAAACCCCAAGTAGCTGCAAATGAAGACAGACAAGTTTGAATTCTTACACATCTGATATGGTTCACTCATAGCTTCTTCCTAAATCTTTGAATACTTCAACTAAATTTCCTTCCTCTATAAAACAGAGTTCCCTTTGCCAAAATAATGCCAAGTACCAAAAGAGCATCACAAAGTCAAGAATTATGGAGCTGTGAAATGGGTAAAGCTGCATAAAGTGGAAAGACCTGATGTGATATTTGTACAAGAGACTCATGGAAAGCAAAAATGCACAATCTTAAAAACAAAGGGTAGGAGAGGAGTGCATGGGGAATAGGATGGTCATTCCTGTCACACACCTAAGACTCTGTGCTTTTAAGGCAGAACTGATAGGACAGCTGCAGAACCTCCCACTAGATGGGAGCTGTGCCCTTGTGTGAAATTCACCTGTGACTCCACAGTTTACCACTGCACTCATTACAAGCTTGGATGTGAACATTCATGAGAGTGTAATGACATGTTACTAGCTTCAGCAAACACAGCTATATCAAAAAAACCCATTGGCCTTTCTTTCCCACCTCTGTTTGGTTACTTACCCCTTCAGTCACATCAATACAGAGGTTTACAGAGTAATCAGAGTTAAAACAACCTCCAGTTCCCTCATTTTCTTAAGATTATTTTCAGATCTCAATTATTTCAAGTCATCTAATGGACTGTAGAGGTGAATACAGTACATGTAAGCAGTTGGAGAGGACTCTAAAACCAGCATCCTCTAACTGACTGAGATGATAATGAAGGAAGGACATGGAACTGTTGGGAGTGGGTCTGGAGGAAGACCACAAAGATGCTCAGAGGGCTGCAGCAGCTCTGCTATGAGGACAGGCTGAGAGAGTTGGGGCTGTGCAGCCTGGAGATGAGAAGGCTTCCAGGAGACCTTAGAGCAGCATTACAGGATCTGAAGGGGGCCTACAGGAAGGCTGGGGAGGGACTATTGACAAGGTCTTGCAACGACAGGACAAGGGGTAATGGGTCTAAACTGGCAGAGGGGAGATTTAGACTGGATGTTAGGAGGAAGTTCTTTACAGTGAGGGTGGTGAGACACTGGCACAGGTTGCCCAGGGAGGTTGTGGCTGCTCCCTCCCTGGAGGTGTTCAAGGCCAGGTTGGAGGAGGCCTTGAGTGAGCTGTACTAGTGGGAGGTGTCCCTGTCTATGGCAGGGGGTTGGAACTAGCTGATCCTTGAGGTCCCTTCCAACCTTACCATTCTATGATTCTATGATATTAACCATGATCCTGTGAAGTTTCCAGCCAACTAATGTCATGCTCCACTTAACTAATGTTTCAGGCAGAAAAGAAAAACAGTATGTAATCATGGTCCCAACAGCTGATAATAGCTATGACAGAGCCACTTGTGGCTGCAGAAAGATTGATCTCCCCAATGGGGTCAACAGCCTTTATGTTCCTTACCTGTGTGTATAGAGCTTGTAGGTGCTATTAAACATTTCAAATGAGGTAAGAAAATCTTGGGGGGCTTCCTTCAAAGTTTCCTAAAAGTTAAGTAAAAGAAGAAAATTTTTTTATTCCTATCATGCAATAAAGAATAACCAACTTTGATGTAATACCACAGATACACACCCATAGCCTTTCCTGCATCCTCATCTGATTTGCTTTGAAAACAAAGAACAGTTTTGCAGCTGCTGTAGTATCTGTATGTTTTTAACACTGAGGTTATTTATATGCATCTTTGTGTTACCTCAGTGTATAATAAGGAAATGCAACAGATCAGGATGAAAATACTTTTCCAATTCCTTAAGGTTCTTGAATTTTCCAGAGTACTTATGTGCTCTTCTTAAATACACAGAATCCTGATCGAAATCAGCTGCAGTAGAAGCACTACAAAGTTCTGCAAGTCAGGTGTGACATCTCAGTTCAGGAACTCAGAGGAATTAAAAAAGTAAGGTACAAGCTACATTTTCACCATATTAAATGTCTTGCTGACACTCAAACACTGTCCCATTCACTCAAAATCTTACAGCTGGTTTCACCTCCTGTTTTAAGTGCCTTCCTCTAAATTAACCTCTTGTCTCAACACTTTGTAAGTCTTCCTTCTATGTGCACCTCCACCCCACTGACAGTTAGTCCTAACTTCTCAACAGACCAACTTGCATATTCTTCTAAATCTGAACCAGTTTAGGGCTCATTTGCTGTTCCTTTGCTTCCAATCCATGAGATCTCAACCTGTTTCTCTTCATCCTCTGCCAGTGACCTCATTTTCCCATCCTTATAGTAGCTACCTTGCAGTAGCCTTCCAGTATCTGAAGGGGGCCTACAGGAGGGCTGGGGAGGGACTATTGACAAGGTCTTGCAATGCCAGGACAAGGGGCAATGGGTTTGAACTGGCAGAGGGAAGATTTAGACTGGATGTTAGGAGGAAGTTCTTTGCAGTGAGGGTGGTGAGGCACTGGCACAGGTTGCCCAGGGAGATTGTGGCTGCTCCCTCCCTGGAGATGTTCAAGGCCAGATTTGATGAGGCCTTGAGTGAGGTGTCCCTGCCTATGGCAGGGGGTTGGAACTAGATAATCCTTGAGGTCCCTTCCAACTTCACCATTCTATGATTCTATTCTTGTGTATTCATACCACACTGTTACTCTGGGCCAAGGACCCAGAGGACTGAAGCTGCAGTCTCAGTAGTTTCCCTTCAAGCAACCAGGTAGATAAAAAAAAAAAAAGCAAACCATCAAACAGGATCTGGAATTG
>VWZE01007835.1:93601-104524 GCA_013396675.1 Eubucco bourcierii
ATCCTTGAGGTCCCTTCCAACTTCACCATTCTATGATTCTATCCTTGTGTATTCATACCACACTGTTACTCTGGGCCAAGGACCCAGAGGACTGAAGCTGCAGAGTCTCAGTAGTTACCCTTCAAGCAACCAGGTAGATAAAAAAAAAAGCAAACCATCAAACAGGATCTGGAATTGTAGACTCTTAGCCTACCCAAAGCTGAGATGTGGCAATATTCAGCTTGAGTTTCTCCTGAACAAGAACAAATTGAAATTTGCTTTGGATATTCAGTAGATTTTTACTGGAATGACAGTCAGGTCCTTGACCCCACACACCCAGGCCTTTCATGATTGAGTTCTGTTTGTAAACCTCACATCACAAAGCTCAGAGATCTTTTTCAGATCTTTTTTTCCAAAGATCCTGGGGGGAAAAAAAAAAAAATATATATATATATGGAGAAAGACCCCTGGCTTTTTTAATGCTTGACTTTCTCAAAAATGTAGAAACCCTCACATACCTCCCAAATGAGGCAGGCATTTTCATAATGATGACTGGTTTGGGGTTTCTTCTAACTTTGGTGCTGATACTATGAAAAGCATACCAGGAGCTTTACACACCAATGTATGTCCTCTGTTTGCTTGTAATCTTTATTTCATTAGTAAATCTCTTACTACTACAGCATTTTGTTACAAATTAATGCAAGAGCAAACATGTGACTGCCTCAAATTGCTGGACAGGAAAAGCAGCCCTCTGCAAATCAAAGGGAGAAATCCCTGACACTTCTGTCCCATGGAAAACAGAAACATGACCTAAGTGTGTGTTTTTTGTATGAACTTAATACAAACAAGAAGCAGACACAACCTGCAAGCAGGTAACATGGCCCTTGACTCACAGACTTCACTGAATTGGAAAGGACCCTCAAAGGGTCCAAATCTTGTCCAACCCCCCTGCAGTTAGCAAGGATGCCTCCAACTAGATCAGGCTGCCCAGGGCCACATCCAGTCTGATCTTGAATGTCTCTAGGGCCAGGGCCTCAACCATATCCCTAGGCAACCTGTTTCAGCATTTTACCACTCTCATTGTAAAGAACTTCTTATGCCCAACCTAAATCTACCCTGCTCAAGTTTCAAAGCATTGCCCCTTGTCCTACCACTGCAAACCCTTCTAACCAGTCCTTCTTCAGCCTTCCTGTAGGCCCCCTTCAGACTCCACACTGCCTGACCAATTCCCACCATTGGTCCTAGTCAGCAGCAAACCCTCACGACCTTTTCTTGCAAGATTCCAAGGAGATGTTTGAACCCTGAGTTGCAGTTCAGCCTGCTTCACAGCTCTATTTATTCTCCAAAACTCTGACATGCAACACCCTTTCCTGTTGGTCCAGTGCCTGCTTCAGCAGGTGTTATCAACACAGAACAGAGGACAAGCCCCAGAGTAGTTTAGGCGTTGCTGAAGCCGATAAGGTTGCACATCGTGTTTCAACATGAGTTGGCACTCCACAACTAAAATACCCCGATATGAAAACCATGTGTTTTGTGGTCTCCAAACAGAATTTCTGCTAACACAGAATGATAAACAAAGGAGTCTTTCAGAAAGGGGGACAAACCCAAATCTCTGATATCAAAGCATAAAATATTAATAGTGCTCTTCTAATAGTGATTCTGCCCCTTTGCTCTGCTCTCATCAGACCCCACCTGGAGTACTGTGTGCAGTTCTGGAGCCCCCAGCACAGGAAGGACATGGAAGTGTTGGAGCGGGTCCAGAGGAGGCCACAATGATGCTCAGAGGGCTGGAGCAGCTCTGCTGTGAGGACAGGCTGAGAGAGTTTGGGCTCTGCAGCCTGGAGAAGAGAAGGCTTCCAGGAGACCTGATAGTAGCCTTCCAGTATCTGAAGGAGGCCTACAGGAAGGCTGGGGAGGAACTATTGACAAGGTCTTGTAATGACAGGACAAGGGGCAATGGGTTTAAACTGGCAGAGGGGAGATTGAAACTGGATGTTAGGAGAAAGTTGTTTGCAGCGAGGGTGGTGAGACACTGGCACAGGTTGCCCAGGGAGATTGTGGCTGGTCCCTCCCTGGAGGTGTTTAAGGCCAGGTTGGAGGAGGCCTTGAGGGAGCTGTACTAGTGAGAGGTGTCCCTGCCTATGGCAGAGGGTTGGAACTAGATGATCTTTAAGGTCCCTTCTGATCTTACCATTCTATGATTCTAAAACAAGCCACAAAACTCAGGTCAGACTCTACATGTCTTGTAGTACTCCCTGGAAATAGCCTTCATTTATCTCATACAAAATAATTGCCTGCATTAATGGAGCTTTCCCAGCCTGGGAGACAAAAGCTGTCTCCCTTTGGTTGCTTTCTCTCTTGTTCCTCGTTATCCAGGCTCCTTTGTTTACAAATGCCTATCAGCCAAGTGCTGATGTCAAAGGGAAGAGAAAGGTAGATATTCTGTACACCAGAGAGTCTGATTGTGCCAGTGCAGAAGAAATTGTATCAGAGAGCACAGCAGTGCTCAAAGGTCTTTCCATTGGCCCTGTGTTCCTAACCCACGTGCCTTTAACCACTCCTCACCTCAAATCGTGGCAGGAATGTGATTTGGGTTGAGGCTCCTCCCAAGTCCAGAGTCCCAACAGTATGCTGATTCTGGCCAGACAGCTGCCCTGCAAACAACATCGTGCTCAGAACAGTTCCATGTGCAAAATAGTGCATGCGTGTTTCACAGCCACTAATTTGTCATCACAGCTTCACCTCCAAAGACACAAAAGCAGACATCCAGCAAAAAGCTGAGAGGAAGAGGCCAAAAGTCTCTCCTGCATTAGACTGTCAGAGAGTACATGAATTCTGACACCACCAGACAGCTGGTCAAGAACGGCAGGAGAGGAAAGATCTCAAGAGCAGAACTAGCTCTTATCATTTCTCTTCACCCACTGCAGTTTTTCTGCTTGCTCACATATCTACCAGAGTACTGATTTTCCTTCCTCTTCAGTGGATTGCATCCCCAGAACTTCTCAGGGGGCTAAAGCACCACTGCCTTCCTTGTTACATCACTGTAGCTGCATGGTTCACTGTGGGAAGATTCCCACCTTCAATCAGATTAGCAGCACCACTCCCCTATGTATGTTAGAGACAGCAGCTTGCCAGTGCCTCCTAGGCCTTTCATGTGAAGAGGCCTCCTTCTTACTAGAGGTGTGGCTCACCCTCTGGAACTCAGCCTGTCCAAGACAATGCTTTAGCACTGGTGCCACAACAGGGACAAAAAGCAGGACATGGCAAACAAGGAAGAGTGAGTTTGCCTCTGCAGAAGAGACCTGGGTTCATATTTAGAGAGAAGTTAGATAGAATCAACTACCTGTCAAAAAGTTCACAGTGATCCAGGCTAAAATTCCTGTAAAGGGAAAAAAAAAAAGTCACCACTGAACACTCTCACAGCTTCCTCCCCACATGATTTGGAGGTAAATAAAACCCATGAGTAACCTTTAACTGCCCCTAAAGGCCGCGCGGGACCTTTAACTGCCCCTAAAGGCCGCGCGGGACCTTTAACTGCCCCTAAAGGCCGCGCGGGACCTTTAACTGCCCCTAAAGGCCGCGCGGGACCTTTAACTGCCCCTAAAGGCCGCGCGGGACCTTTAACTGCCCCTAAAGGCCGCGAGGGACCTTTAACTGCCCTAAAACTTAGAGGGCAATTCCAACTGACACATATCAGGATACAAGTTGAATGTAGCATCACAGACAACACACAGAAGGATTGTTGCCTGCCTACTCTCCAAGTTAACCACATCTGCAAACACACCCAAAGTGTTACAGCAGTCTGTTCTGCACTGCAAAATCATCACTCACTCCAAACCTACGACATATTTCACATCATCTTGCAGTTCATGTTACTTTCTTTGCTAGCTCAGTTTTTGCCATCAGAATATTTTTAATTTATTATTATTTTTACCCATTCTTTTACTTGCCCATTCTCCTCTAATACTCACAATGCTTCCAACTCTAATCCAAAACGTGATGAGCTGATCACAACAGGTTATTCTGAATGCTGATAATGCAGAATGTATGAAGCATTTAACAGAAGCTTCCTATATATTGTGATCCACAAAATCTCTTTTCCACTACTTCCCAAGAGCAGGCTTCAGTTAGCTTGTGTCTGCCTGCATACTTATTTCTGAGATGAGGTCCTGTTCTGGAACATCAGAAGGCTTCAGATGAACCTTCACCTATTTAACTCATTGTGTATCTGCATTGGTAGCCTAACAGAAGGCCAGATAGTCAACGGAGCCTAGGAAAAGCAGGACTGCACTGTTTCAAACCTTCTCTTTATTCCTCTTAGTTTAGGAACCGTTTCTCTTTCCACCCCACACTCAGAAGATCTCCAACATCTCTCATTGCTTTCACTTTTTTCTCCTTACAAAATCTACCTTCATGAGACCCGTCCATGATGCTGACACTGTCCTCTGGAACAAGAAATGGTGATTCCTCAAAGACTTCTTTCACCTGAAGAAAAAAAATAATCATTAGATTCCTTAGTCCTACAAGTCTTGTTCTTCTCTGAGGGTGACAGAGGAGGCTTTCTTTTACGCTGGAGTATGAAATAAGACAAGTGCATGGAGTAGGCAATATTCTTTCTCTTTCAAGGACCAGAAAAGAATCATAGAACGGTAAGGTTGGAAGTGACCTCAAAGATCATCTAGTTCCAACCCCCTGCCATAGGCAGGGACAGCTCCCACTAGTACAGCTCACTCAAGGCCTCGTCCAATCTGGCCTTGGACACCTCCAAGGAGGGAGCAGTCACAACCTTCCTGGGCAACCTGTGCCAGTGCCTCACCACCCTCACTGCAAACAACTTCCTCCTAACATTGAATTTTAATCTCCCCTCTGACAGTTCAAACCCATTGCCCCTTGTCCTGGCATTACGAGACCTTGTCAGTAGTCCCTCCCCAGCCTTCCTTTAGGCCCCCTTCAGATACTGGAAGGCTACTCTAAGGTCCCCTCGAAGCCTTCTCTTCTCCAGGCTGCAGAGCCCCAACTCTCTCAGCCTGNGCTCCAGAACTGCACACAGTACTCCAGGTGGCGTCTGACAAGAGCAGAGCAAAGGGGCAGAATCCCCTCCCTTGCCCTGCTGCCCACACTGCTCTTGCTGCAACCCAGCACTCGGTTGCTGTCTGGGCTGCATGTGCACACTGCAGGCTCATGTTGAGCTTTTCATCAACCCAGACCCCCAGGTCCTTTTCCACAGGGCTGCTCTCAGCCATTCACCACCCAGCCTGGATTTGTGCTTGGGATTGTGCCTACCCATGTGCAGGACCTTACACTTAGCCTTGTTGAATCTCAAGAGATTGGCCTGGGCCCACCCCTCCAGCCTGTCCAGGTCCCTCTGGATGGCATCACTGCCCTCTAGCAAGTCCACTGTGCCACACAGCTTGGTTGTAGATCTCTCTCCCCATGCCTTCTACCCACATCAAGACTGAGGATTTCAGGCCCATACAAGAAAATCTGTGAGGTCTGGGAGTTTTGTGCTGTGATGTGATCACAGTCAATTTTCATAGCCCAAACTCTCTTACAGCAAGTAGAGTGGAGAAACGAATCGTGAAAGATGAAACGGTGTAAACAAGTGGCTGAACCCATAAAAAACATGAAGAGCAATAAGAAAGATCTTGAAGTATCCAAAAGATCTTAATATTACCTCCAAAAGCAGAGCCTGAGCTTTCTCCTCTGACAGCAAGCGCAGTCCAGCTGTGGCTTTTAATACTACAGGGGTCTTCTTCCAGAGGTGAGGTGGCACAGCATCTATGGCCATGTCCAGCAAACTTTTGACAGATTCAGCACCCTAAATGATTAAAAAAAAAATTTTCTTGCTATTTCCTCCTGCAGGACAACAGAAAACAGACCTCCCAATTCCCTCTCAACACCAGTGAAACCAATCTTCAATGGAGATAGAATCATAGAATGGTAAGGTTGGAAGGGACCTCAAGGATCACCTAGTTCCAACCCCCTGCCATAGGCAGGGACACCTCCCACTAGCACAGCTCACTCAAGGCCTCCTCCAACCTGGCCTTCAACACCTCCAGGGAGGGAGCAGCCACAGCTTCCCTGGGCAACCTGTTCCAGTGCCTCACCACCCTCACTGCAAACAACTTCCTTCTGACATCCAGTCTAAATCTCCCCTCTGCCAGTTAAAACCCATTGCCCCTTGTCCTGACATTGCATGACCTTGTCAATAGTCCCTCCCCAGCCTTCCTGTAGGCCCCCTTCACATACTGGAAGGCTACTCCAAGGTCTCCTGGAAGCCTTCTCTTCTCCAGGCTGCAGAGCCCCAACTCTCTCAGCCTGTCCTCATAGCAGAGCTGCTGCAGCTCTCTGAGCATCTTCATGGCCTCCTCTGGACCCGCTCCATCAGTACTCCAAATACCTTTCTCCTTCCCAAGATAGGTACAAAAACTGTACCAGACATCTCCCTAGAACCTCTGATATAAGTTAGCTAAAAGCAGTGTCACTGTTTTTGGAAGGTATTTTTTGGAAAGGATGAAGGGAGGTGAAGCAACTGATCACCTGCAAACTTAAACATCTTTAGACTAGATGTTAGGAAGAAGTTCTTTACAGTGAGGGTGGTGAGACACTGGCACAGGTTGCCCAGGGAGGTTGTGGCTGTTCCCTCCCTGGAGGTGTTGAAGGCCAGGTTGGAGGAGGCCTTGAGTAACCTGTACTAGTGGGAGGTGTCCCTGCCTATGGCAGGGGGTTGGAACTAGGTGATTCTTGAGGTCCCTTCCAACATTACCATTCTAGGATTCTCTGATCTTGCAGTGAAACTAAATGATGCAACTACTACCTGGAGTTACAAAGGTCAGGGGGAGTGTCTGTATATTTCACTGGATGCCACAGAAGAATTCCAGCGTGTCCACAGCAAACAGTGTAAGCAATTAAAATGCTACCTGTAAAATGATTTCCACGTAAACTACAGGTATCACTGCTGGGCTCTCACTTGCTTACAGTGCTTTCACAACTACAATTTGGCATTAGCAAAAAATATTCTTCTGTAACATTTCTAGAAATTTCTTTTGGGGTGAATTCTTTACCTCTCCTATCCAACAAAAAACACCACCAGTTACTTAGTGAAATGATGGAAGATTTCAAAGTTTAAAGAATCCAAAGCTATTTGTTCTTCCATAAAGTTTCACACTCAAATTTCTGTAGCACTGAATGTAACTGAAACTCCCCTCGTGCTAAGGCCTTGACTCCAAGACTACTAAAGCACACAGAGTAGAGTATCTAATGAATTATTCCTCTGGCACCTCTGTTAGCCTGTGAAAGGTCTGACTGTCAGTGCAGGGGACCTGAGAAATGACAGCTCCCTTCAGGACTGGCCCTGGGTAGGACAACAACAGGGTTATTTTAGCATGCTCTGCTCTGTTAATCATTTCTGAGTCCTAATCCAATAGAGTGGAATGGAATGAGTGTACTGTGTGTGAACCCACAACCACCTCAAGTCTGAACAGGAAGAAGTTCTTTACAGTGATGGTGGTAAGACACTGGCACAGGTTGCCCAGGGAGGTTGTGGCTGCTCCCTCCCTGGAGGTGTTTAAGGCCAGGTTGGAGGAGGCCTTGAGTGACCTGTACTAGTGGGAGGTGTCCCTGCCTGTGGCAGGGAGTTGGAACTAGATGATCCTTGAGGTCCCTTCCAACCTTACCATTCTATATAGCATTTAAGCAATGAAGCCATTGTTTCACTGACAAAATACATAACGCAACAGCTCCCTTTTCACTGTGTAGAAATTAACTCTCAAGAACAGAGCAGTTGGCTTAGAGAGCCAACAGCAGCAGTTCTGCATTTTTCTGGACTCTTTGCATTACAACTTGGCAGAGTTCAACTGATGTTAGCAGAAGCAAGACTTAATTGCAGTGACCAAAGGAGAGGCTTACCTTTTCAGGCTGATCAGCATATGCAGAAAGGCCTGGCTTCACAGACTCAAAAATTTCCCCCTCTAGTTCTGGTAGGCTTTCTGCACAAACAAAACACCACATGAAACAGTCAACCACCAAAATCTTTTTCTTTAGTTGCAAAAAAGAAGGTCTGCCTGCCACTCCTGTAAAGTAACTATCCTTGTTTTCTCCTTGCAAACAACACCACTCCACTCCTAAACCAAGAACTGCTCCTTCACTTCAGGAGCAAACCTAACACAATGCTACCCTTGTATCCCCCCAGTTCAGAAACAATTCATTTACAACAGGCTGCTATGACTAGAAATACATCCATTCTTGGTTTTCTGAACAACAATGAGCTATAGCAATGTGGTATGGCTCTTGCTTAATCTTAGTAGAATTATTTTGCCTTTCTGACCCCAAGCTAATTGTGAAATATTAAGACACACAGAGTCAACTCCTGATTATCCTTAGGTGATTCTTCCAGTTCACAAACACAGAACAGAGCTGACTGGGCTCAAGCACTTGGCTGCAGAGCCAAACAATTGTTGTTCCCAGAGCAGCTTGGGTCCAGAACCTACATCTGAGTATTGCAAATTACAAGTCAGGCTGAGTTCACCAGAGCTGGATGGTTGTACTAAGCCTTGCAAACCAAGGTTGAAATCATGTCTAGGCAGATGGATACTGTGTGTGGCCCTGACAACCACACTCCAACCTTTGCAAATTTGCTGACTCAATGTACCCAAGATAATCCACCCTCTTGAATCCTGTCTTGTGTGCAGCCAACCCAGGCACCTCTGCACTGTGTCAGAAGCAGATATACTGGAGTGCGGCGAGTCTGCACAGGGATATTCTCCAGGAAATGGCTCTGACCTTTGCTGCTTATCACTCTTTAACTTACCAGTTTTAACTTGCTACAAAATGTGACATATAAACATATGCAGAATTTAAATATCTCTTGATGGCAATGTGTAACTTCACCAAAAAAGCAGAAGCCTCTTTCCAAATCAATGAGACATCCATTTAAACACCTGCATAGATTAAAAATTCTCTGGAAATCCTGAATTCTCCAACATATCCAGATTTAAACCTCTCAGTTTCAGAAAGATGTACCAAAAGAAAAAAAAAAAAAAAAAAAAAAAAAAAAAAAAAAAAAAAAAAAANAAAAAAAAAAAAGAGGGGGACATTTTTGGAGCAAACCACCACCACAACTGGACACTACTCATCTGTCAGAGGACCATTTGAAAGACAAACTGTACAAATCTTCAGTTTTTTCCCAAATGCTGTCTTGGGAAAACAAACAAACAACTCTTTTGGCAAGTCTGAACCTGGTCAGACCTAAGTCAACACTCTGCAAGTGCCCAGACTGGTACAGGGTCTTACCTGGGCTCTTCTGCACAAAGGTGTAAATGTGAATCCTGGTCCCAGTGCTTCCTGCATCAAACATTATGCCATAAAAAGTGTTGTCTTTGGCATACATAGGGCACATGTTAGGTGGAAGGAAATCCTGAAACCACATCTCCCTGTTTGAATGGGAAAGGACAAAGGACAAAGAGGAAAATGCCAATGCTAGAAGGATGGAGAGTCTAGAAGATGCCATCTTGCCAGGACTTCTTGAGGCAGTCAAGCATGGATCAGCAATCACAGAGCTGTAATAAGTCCTGTAGAGAAAAGCAGGAATTGAAATTACCAAAAGTCCTCCCCTTAAAAAGTCTGTAGAAAAAAAGAAAAAAACCCAAACCAACAAACTACACCACAGTCTGTACAGATATATTCTGCCCTTTAAATGGTTTTCATCACCTCATCCAAAAGGTGATATTTACTGCACTTAGTACTGCAATTCTAAGTGATTTGCTCTCTCAGAGTGAAGTTTCCTCCATTTCTCAAATGCAGAAGAGTTAAGGTAGTCTGCTTCCCAGCATTTCTAAGTTTGACTTTATTCAGACAATTTTTTCCTCTGGTTTGGCTTGAAGGTCCCCAGAACCTTTAAAAAGCCAAAATGTTATCTGAAAAAAAAAAAAAAGCATCACCAAAAGAGAAGCTCAAGGCAGAACCACTTTACCCTAACATTTACATGCTTCAGATGCTGTGGCAGAACACAAGTGTTATTCAGAGTCACAAACAAAGAGAATTTCATCTTGAGCTAAGAACAGCTGCTGGGAGAGATTAGCACACAGAGAGTGAAGGCACATCCTTCCAGCAGCATCCTCATCCCCAGGAGATGAGCTGCATAAGAGGGACTGAACTGTGAGGTGCCCCTGAGCTCTGCCTCTCAGTATTTTTCACGTTTTTCCTTTCTTCATTTTGCTTTTAAACCATTTGCTCCTGACAGAGTTTTCATTTTCAGAATTACAAAAGAAACCCCAGCAAAATCCCACCACTCTCTCACACTTAGACCCATTGCTTTGGACACTCAAGTTGCTTATAAGCCAAGGCTCCAAAGCTGTGTGACACAGTATTGGATACCAAGGTGCACCAGCTACATCTCCTCTCTATTAACAAGTGTCTCTTTGCATCTGTTTTTCCTAAGAAATGCTAATAAAGGAAAGATATGGGCATGGAAACATGCCCAGGTAGAAAGGGGAATATACAGCTTTGTTATTTGCCTTTTAACAGGAGACAGAAGGATGTGGCCAGATAATACTGCATGCAGTGGGGTATCTCCACTGACAAATACACCAAGTGCTCAGCATACAGGAGGTGCAAAGAGCTCCTTATCATTCACCAAACACTCAGTAACAGATCCAACTGTCCACAGCGCAGAGCATTCTGCTTCAGCCACCTGTTCATCTGCTCTCTGAGACCCTCACACAACTCCAGCCCTTATATTTCATTGTCTTTTAGTGATCTGCTCAGCCGTGCTACATTAATTCTCTTGAAATCATAGAATCATAGAATGGTAAGGTTGGAAGGGACCTCAAAGATCATCTAGTTCCAACCCCCTGCCATAGGCAGGGACACCTCCCACTAGTACAGGTTACTCAAGGCCTCCTCCAGCCTGGCCTTAAACACCTCTAGGGAGGGAGCAGCCACAAC
>VWZE01007835.1:109471-142142 GCA_013396675.1 Eubucco bourcierii
CCGGGGGCTCGGGGCGCTGGCGGAGCCGCATCTCGCCGGTCCTGCGTGTAACGTCAGCGACCCACGTGACATCACCGTCGCGGGTGTTGCGCGTCACGGGAAGGCGCCATCCGGTTGCCACGGGAACGGGCCGCCGCGCTCCTCGCTTCAGTTGCGGCGGGAGTCCCGAGGAAAGCGGACGTGAGAGCTCTGCCTTAACGGGCCAGGCGGGCTGCCACGGAGACGCAGTAGTAGGGCTTATGGCAGGCAGGCGTCGGTCGCCGTGTTGCAGCGGCTCCTACTGCCGCCGGTGGAACGGGCGGCTCAGGTGTCCGAGGAGAAGCGGGACACGGCTGGCGTGGCGCAGTAGGAAGCTGGGCTGGGGTCTCTGGTCGAGTACTATGAAGCCACCGCTGGTCGGCCAGGAGCGACGTGGAGCTACTGTGGCAGCAGCAGAACGCGGGGAGTAAGGCTGCGGTGGCAGCGGCCTTCCTCACGAAGTACGACCACAAGACAGAGGAGGTATGCGCGCAGCCGGGCAGGCCCTTCCCACCTCCCCCAGTCTCCACCTACAGCTCCTTGGTGTGCGGCCGTCTGTAATTAAACACCTAACGGCACGTCCTGCCACCAAAGACGGAGGTGAGCGGGACGGCGTTATTACAGGCCGTGCCCGTCCCGCCGCCGCGGAGGGCCCAGCGGGACTAGTGGCAGCGGCGCGCCAGTGCGGCGGGAAGGCTCTGAGTGGGCTGCACTGCACTGCAAAGGTCTCTGCTCCTGGTACCCTTTGCTTCATGTAGAAACACGACGTCCCGTTTTGTTCTCTCGCCTGTACGAGGGAGGGAGCAATATCCCGGAATTAATTCACGGGAGGGGCACCAGAATGGTCGGGGGCTTCAGCACTTGATGTACAAGAAGAAGCAGAAGCGGTTGTTCAGCTTTAGAAATGAGAAAGCTGAAGGGGAGTCAGATGGTTTCAGCTAGTTGGAGAAGGTTTTAAAAAAACATAGAGACAAACTCTACTCAGAGCACAAGAAGCCCTATCCTGAGCTCCCATAGTTCACTTTACTTTAAATTAAAAAAGAAGGAACAGGACTAATGGAAAAAAAAATTTCAAAAGTTACATTAATAGAATTTTAGCAATTTTTGCTAAGTTTATTGCAGTGGAAGTAAGAGATGCATAATGAAACGATTCATCCATCAGCTCTTATAGTTCTCATCTATGCATGGATTTAACTCCTTTTATCAGCATTTGCCAACACACAAAAGCACTCATAATGCTGTAGAGTATGAAAGCTTGAGAAATGGAACAGAAACACTCAATTTAAAATTGACATGTGATTAAACCTGTCAAAGCCAAAACACTCATTTGCTTGTTTTTTTTTTCCTCCCCATTCCTTTTTAACTGTAACGATTTATCCACAAATACAGAATTCCAAAGCGAACTGAACTTGTGTTCAATTCACAGTGCTAATGTTGGAGAGGGTATCACAGTATCTCAGGTGTCCTGGCATTTCTTGCTTGCTCTTAGCTTTATAGAACAAGTTTGGTGTGAAATTAAAACCTGGCTGACCACAAATCGCTATCAGATGAGGATAACTTTGCTTTTGTGTCTTTCTCACAGAAAAGACACCAGTTTTCACCACCTCACCTCCAGTTCCTGACAGTACTAAAGAAGAAAGCAAAATTGGGTAAGATAAGTTACACCACACTATCCAACATGTCCTTAGTCCTGTTTATATATAAATGGATGCAACTGTCATGGTCATCCCACTCACTTTCAAAGATTAGTGGGCCTGTACACAAGTAATGTATGCATGAAAAGAGAAAAGAAATTTTTTCTTTTTGTAATTTCTGGTCACGTGGATCTTTTAGCAGCAGGTAATTTACTCAGCTCTCATGGGGTGAAAAAGGAAAAAAAAAATCTTATATTCCCCTAAAGCCTCTTCTTATTGAAAAATAATAATTTTTTTTTTGAGATGGTCTTGTGAAAGGCTGTCATCACACAGGGAGATGCATTTCCAGGTAGCACAGTGAGTTTTGACTCAAAGGCAAAATCTATTAAACTGATACTGCATTCATTTTAGATTCACTTAGAGAGAATGGACCAAGATGAAGAGTGATGTGCCTGCTTTTCAGATACAATCTTAGATACAACTATAGAGCTAATTACCACACTCCAAGACAAGCAAAATCAACTTACCCTGGAAGAATAAGTAGGGAGGGGCTCTGACATGCCATCATGTCAGTTATAAAGCAGTCAAGCACACAACCCGAAACTTAATATCTGGACATCAAATGACCAGATAAAGTTCATAGGCAGGAACCATGAAGAAATTTATATGGAAAGGTGAGAGACTTCCTTTGAAGGGGCAGACCACCACTTCCAGAATTTGGAGCTGAAATGAGTGGTAGCCTTTTCTTGCACAGACAAGGCCAAATAATGTGTATGTGGAAACAGAAACAAGACATTCCGTGAAATGCTGTATCAGGAAATTGGTACAGAGGTCTCTGAAATGCTATACATGGGTTACAGGAGTCCCAGACCACCCTCTGCAAAGAGGAGAGCAAAGTCAATATCACACCTATATCATGTCTTACCAAGGAACAGTCACATGCTGTAGAAATGTATTAGCATGTTTTTAATTTGTAATCAAATTGCAAGGTGAGAATTTCCCCTCTAGAATATAGCAGAGGAAAAACCCAGGATACACATTAGTGAATGCACAGCAACTGTAACCTGTCAGTTACAAGGTGTCTTCAGCAAAGGCAGGATACAAAGTGTTCACATTCAGGTTAAGTAAACAAGTAATGGTTACAATCCTCAGAATAACGGTATTTCCCATGGATGCTTGATTGAGTTCCCTGGAGACCCCTCATAGCTGCATCACCTTTCAGGAACCAGGAATTTAGGTTCTCCAGCTCCAAATGCACAGATTACTGAAAACAGGGTATACCAAGTCTTATCTTTCTCTAGTAATGGCATCTGCATTCCCTAGAGAACATGACTGTGTTTGAACAAATGTGACAAGGAGTGAGTCAATCAACAAAAGAAACAGCCCTGGCTGCTTTGTGATTGATTTTTTAAAAAACAATGTTCTTTCTTCCCACTGACTTGACTACTTACTCTCCTTTCCACCCAGACCCACAGGATACTGTGACACGAAAGTACACAAGTGCTAACATTTCTGTTTCCACGGTTTCATTATTGTTACAAGACCTGTAGGCACATATCTGTTAGCACAGTAAAAAAGGCACCAAATAACTTTAAGGTATAACAGAAATGACAACAAGCTAGAGAACACAAGCCACGTGCACAACAGGAACAGAAGTTTTCAAGCTATCAGAGGCACAATGAAGGTTGCTGAACTCCAGAGAAATTCCTTTCATTCTCAGACAAGCAAGTATGCTTTCCTGAAAAATCCTTAGAAAGCTCTTTCCAAAGTGTTTTGGAAACTGATCAGCAGATGAAAGACTGACATTTTCAACTCCCAAGCCAGATGCCCAAGGTCCCAGCTATGTCACTCAAAGTATTAATCTTTGAGAAAGGTGAACTCAGAATCTTAACGTGTAAGATAAAGAGGTACATACAAATGCTACAAGATGTAGCCAGGAGTGAGTCACTAAGGCTAAAGATAATGAAGTAGAAACCAGAGTAATATTCAAGTTCAGTGTGTCTGGAAAGAAATACAAATTAAGACCAATCTCACTGTCTGCCCTTCCAATTAGAAGAATTTTGCTAGCCAAAAACCAGTGACAGCAACAGAAAACCCAGACTGTACGTTACATGACCTTGCCTGATCTGCACAGATGCAGGGGTCCTTGAACAAATGCAGCCTTCTGTTTGTTCCCACAGAAATGATGATAGTCAGGACAGAGCTGGGGAGTGCAGCACAGGAGAAGGGCACCAGGAACAGCATCTGCAAAGGCTGATTTAGTTTCCCATGGTTGGCATAACCACAGCAGGCTTGGTAACAGTGGCATCTTCCTCTTTCCATTGAGAAATGACAGTTTTCAGCTGTGTGTAGAACTGCACTCCCTGGAGGAAAGTGGAGACACAATGATCAGATGTTTGGCCACATGAATTTTTCAGGTCTGTATTAGTGATGTATTGAGCAGTTTTTCCTTTATCTACAGAGGGGCCTGAGTTTTTCCTCAGTGGGAACAATTCCCATCAGCCTGTTCCCTTCACCAGTTCCCCAAAGATTCTGATTCTGTGGGAAAGCTTGCAACCTCTTCCTCCCTTCTGAAATCTCCTTGACTTGCCTTTTTATATTTTAAGAAGGAAACAAAAAGGGATTGGCTATTGCATTATTGTGGCTGTGATCACTGTCTGGCCTTCATTTTTCCTGACTGGGATAGCTTCGAAGTCTCCTCACTCATGATGACCAACTCCCCATTGCCACTGATGATGTGATTTATCACAATTCAACCCATGAGAGTACAATGAGAAGTTACCTGCTTGCCATAGAAATTGGTGTCCCCTCTGAAAGAACCACGAGAGCCAGTAAAAGAGAACATGGGCAGAGGTACTGGGATTGGGACGTTGACACCCACCTAAACCAAAGAAAAGCTGCCATGTTAATTACAAGTAGCAGCAGATTTCAGAGCACTCTCCTAAAACTACTTCATTTTATTTCCTTGCTTCTGAGGCTTGGTACTGCTGGATGAATAGTCAGTGATTAGTCACTACAACTGGATGGCTACCCACTGTAAAAGGTGAGTACAAACAGCAGCAGTTCTAGCTTGAACATACCTGCCCCACATCTACCAGGTGAGAGTATTTCCGAGCTGTGGCTCCATTGGTGGTGAAGATTGCGGTTCCATTTCCGTAGGGGTTATTGTTCACCATCTCAATAGCATCATCCAAAGTTTCTGCTTCCAGAACAACTAGGACGGGCCCAAAGATTTCCTCCTTGTAGCAAGTCATGTCTGGCTACCAAGACAAACAGCAGAAAAAGCAGCTTGTATATAGGACATAAAAAACTTATCCTAGTAAATAGGATGTAGCAAACACACATGCTGCTAATGCCCAGGATATTCCAAGGATCACCCACTGTATTGTTTTTGCCACAGGCTATCTTTCAGTCCTCCTTGCCTCACCAGTTCCCATGCCCTGACATCTACCTGGTCCACTAAAGAGGGTAGCACTTGTTACCTACAGAGCGCTTTCTGCTTTTGCCACCTGCCTAACCTCACTTACAGGTCTACTCTGACCAAGACCAGGATTAATTCAGCATAATTTACTTCAGTTCTTGTTGAAGATTGACTAGAATGTGCTATCCCTTCCAACCTGGTGTCCAGGATGTATGTCCCATAAGCAGCAACATCTGACAAATACTCTCCAGCCCCTGTACTTTAATCACTAATAGCTAATTCAGCAAGCTAGAAAACATTCATTTGAGAAGTTTTATGTGACTTAGTATTAAACCACTGCATAAGAAAACTAAGAATCACAGAATCTCAGTGAAATGTTTAAATACCTATTTACGACACAGCACAGAAAAGTGGTTTGAGATGTTTAAGGAAAACAGGATGACTAAATTCTGAGATATACTAAAAGCTTCAACTATGTAATAGCATAAATTCAAGAAAACACTAAGGATGCAAAGTACAATAGAAGAATTATCAAGAATGCTTTTGCTATCGTGGAATCACCAAAAGGCTCACAAGGAATTGAATATTTTAAAGTAAAACATATCAGCTAATTGAGTAAAAAACAAAAGAATGAATTTAGGTATGAAAATGCAGGTGGATGTGTGCCTGCTAAGGAATATTTCCCCACATTAACGTCCATCTGTGGCACACCACACATTATAGTATAATGAGAGGTTGCTTCAGCAATGTTATGAATATATTAAACAACAAAGAGATTTTGTATCTTACCTTGAAATTATTCTCATCAAGATTTCCACAAATACTTAACTGTTGTTTCTGCAAGTCCTTAAATTGCAAACTGCAGGATGTGTAACAAAGGAAGGAAAAAACCCAACAAATTTGGCTGTTGTGCTCTTCGTCAGGCACCTGCTGCTGGCCGTTACTACAGCTAGTAGACTATGCTTGATGGACATTTGGTTTAACACAGTACAACCTGCCTGTATCTTTTAATTGGCTGCAGTCCATCCAGGTTAAGATCATTAACCTCACTCAGAGTGCATTGCAGCACTGCAGATTGTTTTATCGCTTCAACAACTGCATTACAATGAGCACATCACCGGAGCCATGCAAGGGAAGGCTGAGCCATTCATGGACTTTCTACCTAGTGATTACTAACTGATCTGGGTAACTCATTTGTGGGATCACTTGACCTTGCAATATATGCTATCAAGCACTGGTTTTGGTCATCTTACCTTGACCTTGGCAAGGATTGTTGGCCCAACAAAATTGCCATTTTCGTAGCCCTTCACTTTGATATTACGTCCGTCTAGAAGAAGGCTGGCACCTTCTTTTACTCCTTTCTCAATCAGATGGCAAACACGTTCCTTAGCTTGGGGACTGATTAGAGGCCCTAGATCTGCTCCAGGCTGGTCTCCTGTAAAGACAGAGAGAGAGAAAAATCAAGTTTATAACCCTGACAGCTTCCTCTTCACAAGCATCATAGAGAGAACTACAGTGGCAGGAAAAATCTGAAAATCCCTAGGTTTCTGAGACACAGACCAAAGAGTTGAGACACTAATGAACAGCAGTAATAGCCTGCAACTCTCATAAACTGACAAATGAGAGAACTCATAAGCATAATTTTAGATCACTGGGAAGCTGAAGTTCAGCACAGACTTTTCCCAGATAGGAAGCTTTCCCCCTTTGCAGGACTTCATTGACAGTTAAAAAAGGTAATTCTCCCAGAACTAGTAACAGCCCAGTGTTTCCAAGGTACTTCTTCCTATTTTTCCTTTTTATTACATGTCTATTGCAAATTGGAAGGATGTCTAAGTGAGGCTGCTATATAAATGATAGGTTTGAGTTAAACACAGGGGACAGCCTCAAAGCTCCAGTTAAGACAAGACTGATCCTGTAAACCTTGCATCACAGTCATACTGCCAAGGCAGCCTTCCAACATATTCCAAACTCCAAGACTAGGGCTATATTTCCCAATCCAGACAATCTGCTGTCTCCTACTTGTACACATCAAACCAGTGGTGCCAATAGCTACTAGGGACACAGTGTAGTATGGCAGATACATTGACCTGAAAAGCTGCAGCTGTACAGAAGCAAAGTACCTCTTAAGAAATTATCACAGTCTGTACCTGCATTTACACGTAGATTTTTGGCTCTATCCACAAGCTCTGGCAGCCATTGCTGAGCTTCCCCCACTAGAATTGCTGTAGACAGGGCCATGCAGCGTTGGCCAGCTGCTCCAAAAGCAGCTCCAACCAACTGGTTCAAGGTGTTCTCTTTGTTGGCATCAGGCATAACCACACCATGGTTCTTGGCTCCCTGAAACATAATACACACAGAGCCTCCCATCATTAACCACCTCAGACACTTCTCCAGTTCTCTGGCAGTATCATCATACAGTAGCTAGGACTCTGCCACCAACAGGCTAGCAAAAGGGTCAGCCTCATCACTTAAACTATCAGTAGCAAAGTCAGCTTCTGCTCCCAAGTGGTATGGTCTCAACATTCAGAGCAGAGGCAGTCTATGTTCTATTGTGTTCCATTCAGAGGCATTACCATGTTGGCCTGGACTCTCTTGCCATGCCGGGATCCTCTCTCATAGATGTACTCGCCAGCCTGATTAGATCCCACAAAGCTGATTGCTCTGATATCCGGATGGTCACAAATGAAATTCACAGCTTCAAACAGGAAACAATACATTGTAACTGTGGTGCAGAGTTCCCTCTGTTCCCGTCCCCACAGCGCTAGGTCCATGTATTTTTTTTTCCTCATTAACTTCTTCTATGTTTCTTACATGAGTATCCTCATTACCTCTCTATGCGTTTCTCAGCATGTGTACCCCTGCTCCTGTCCTCATACACCTGGCTCTCTGCTATTTCTTTATGCTTTGGGCATCTTACAAGGTGCCCACTACTATCTCTTTATGCTTTGGGCATCTTACAAGGTGCCCACTACTATCTCTTTATGCTTTGGGCATCTTACAAGGTGCCCACTACTATCTCTTTATGCTTTGGGCATCTTACAAGGTGCCCAGGGTGATGCTAAAGCAAAGTTACTGCTGTGTATTTGTATCCTCATGTTCTGAAGCTACTTGCGTGCTGTAAGAAGTAGGTCATGTTATGACCTATAATACTGGCATCCACTGCATATTCAGTGAGGCATTTAATTCTTGTTTAGGCTTCCCTTGGGAAACAAAGATGATTTATCTATTTCAGTTGAAGCTTAGGTTGCTAAATAGAATTTGAGCACTTACATGCCTTGAGAACTTTGAGCTCAGCCCTCAAATTCATATCTCCTGAAAGAACAGGTTGCCCAGGGAGGTAGTGGCTGCTCCCTCCCTGGAGGTGTTCAAGGCCAGGTTGGACGAGGCCTTGAGTGACCTGTACTAGTGGGAGGTGTCCCTGCCTATGGCAGAGGGTTAGAACTAGATGATCTTTGAGGTTCCTTCCAACCTTACCATTCTATGATTTGGGATGGGATGGCAGAGAGTCTCCCAGTCTTCCTTCACCTCCATCAAGAGGGTTAAAGGATCTGCTCAAACCTATCTAACAGCAGCAGTATCAGACTCTCCAAACAGTACCTCTGCTGAACACAGACCACAACACTTACACACTGCAGCCGTCTCTCAAGAAGGGCTATTATTACCTTCGTGTTGTCCATGGATGATATTCAGGGTCCCATCGGGGGCACCAGCATCCTGAAACAACTTAGCAAGGAACATGAGTGCTCCTGGCACACGCTCAGATGGTTTCATCAAGAAGGTGTTTCCACAAACCATAGCCATGGGGAACATCCAAAGGGGAATCATGGCTGGGAAATTGAATGGTGCAATTCCAGCACAGACGCCCAGAGGCAGACGGTAGGTATAAGTGTCCATGTCTTTAGTGATGGAGGGCATGGTCTCTCCCAGTATGAGGGATGTCACACTGCAAGCATGTTCAACCACCTCTGCAGCAGAAAGGGCAATATGCCACTGGGTGATCTGTTAACTATTAGCCCCCAAATTCCCTTCTCACCACAGCTTTGACCCATGTCTTCCAGACTCTTTCCCCGCATCTTAAAGATCATTGTGCTCCAGAAAATCCCTTTGCTCCACCAAACATTAAGAGCTCATTATGAATGGATTCTGTCTTGAGTGTGTGAAATGTCATTGTGATAGGAACACAGACACTACAGCCCCAGTAAAAGAACCATAGGTATAGTATTATTGTGCCACCTGGGACTCAGCTTTAGACATCTGAGCACAAGCAAGAAGTTCTTGAGCCTTTACAGAAATCTGTAGCTGCTCCTAAGAATAGGAAGGATCTAACAACTTGGAAATCACTTAAGGAAAAGCTATCTAAGGGAACTTTTCAGTTTGGAGTTGCAATTTCCCCTTTTCTTTCAGTAGGTGACTATGAACTGAGCTACTTGGACAGAATTCCAGAGCAATCAGTTGCTCAGGAGACTTCCTCCCTTCCTATGGGTTCTCAAAGCCCCTTTTTTAAGAGGAGGAGCCAGCAGCTTACGGAGGCCTCGGAACACATCTCCCTCAGCATCAGCCAGGGTCTTCCCTTGCTCAAAGGTGATGAGTTTTGAAATTTCTTTCTGAAAATGGAAAACACAAAGTCTATCAATGTTAGGAAAGTGCCTGTCTGTGAAATAGAGTGCAGGGATAAGACAGTTTAACAGAGAGTTCAATGTCCCCATAAACAAACTGAGCAGAACCTGTACAAGTCTACAATTTGCTCCTTGTCTCCAAGAAGCCAATGAGCCACACAGATGACATTTTAGGAAAAACAACTGTGGGCTGGATTTTACTTTACAGCTTTCATGTGTTATGCCATGGGCACACCGAAAAGGCAATCAGGAAAATCCAAAGACATAGTAACATACTTCTCCTGCTTGGCTTTATCCATTGCCAAATTCTCTATCAAAGTTGAAAGTTCTTCTTGTGGTCTTTTGGTAAAGGGACAAATGCAAAATAATAAGCCCTAAGAAGCACCCTCTGTCCCCATTTGATGAAGAATGGTTTGCTACACCTCTCAATGACAGTGTCTCAGTTGAGTCCTCAATCATGGCAGCAACATCTCACCAAGAGCTCTGTGAACTCTGAGTATCTCAATTTAATTCCTGAAGTCACTTGGAACACATTCAGCAACAGCCATCATGCACAGCTGTGGTGTCTCACCAGATTGTCTTTGATGAGTTGTTGATAACGCAGAAAGATTTGCTGGCGACTCAAAACAGATGTTTCTGACCAGTTCCAGAAAGCCTTTTTGCAAGAAGCCACAGCTGCCTCCATCTCACTGGCTGTGGCTTTTGGTACACGGCTAACCACTTCATTTGTGGCCTGAAGGAAAAAACAAGCTACATGAAAACTCAACTATTTCCACCTGTCCCTCTCAATTATTCAACAGTCCTCTTGCACCCAGTTGTATAAGGAGCTGTACTTCTGAGCAGAGAAGCACAGAAGAGAGAGACTCCTTCCTTGGTGCATAGAAAAGGCCTGGGCTACAACTGGAGTAGTTTGAAAAGCTGCATTCTATGCATTTTGAATTAGGCACCTAGGAAGCTGATAATGCAGTGCTGATTTTTAAGTTGGAGTTGAAGTGAATTTTTCAGAGAGTACAAGGCAAAGGTTTCTGTGGAACATGGTCTTTTGCCTTTGCATCATCTTAGCTTGTCTGCTGTGCTTCTTGCACATTAAATAAATCAAGGTTCCTTTGGAAAAAGCAGCGTGTAATTAGTACTAACACTAGTTTACCTAGCCCACTAACCCAAAGTAATATTTCTAGAAGCAACCCTAGTTCTACAGTATTTAAACTTTAAAAGCTTGTCTTTGCCAGTTTAACTTCCTTCTGCTAGAGCATTGGTCACCACATGGAGACCAAATGAGCTTCATGAACATGGTTCACTGATTACTTCCACAAAGGAAATTAAAATAGGGCTTTACAGAGAAGTTTTAGAAACTGCTGTCCAAATCCTTACCAGGGGGGTCAGAAGGGTCAAAATTCCAAGTGCAACCTCCTTTTCACATCTTTGGTGGAGGACTCAGACAACTACAAGTGCTACTAATCAAAGATTATTTTGCACTGCACAACATGCAACATCTAAATTCACTGTGCATAATGTGGCTTACAGATAGAAGCTCTCTAAAAGGAAAAGAGCTTCAGCTGTTAGGATTTTTTACTGTGGTTTGAGAGTGAAATCAATCTCTATCAGGATTTCATATTCAGCTGTCATCAAATCACATCTAATTGACTTCACATGCAGGAAGAAGGAAACCCTTCAGAAAATTGGCATGTTGATTACAGAGCCTTTCTGCAAGCAAAGGAAATGCTAGTGGAGTTCAAGCTTCCTTTCTGGAGACTACACAAGGGAGATAAAGGAGGTCATCACTCTGTTAAGACTGATATTTTCATATGAGAAGGAAACTGAGAAGCAGTTACACAGTGCTAAATCCATCTTAAGATCCAAGTCTAAACATTTCTCCAGAAAGGCACTTTGCCCTTTTGCCAAATGCTCGAACAGAGGCACAGACCCTTGCTGCAGTGACCGAGCTGCAGTGCTCAGCTACTACTGAAGCCACTTCACTTACTGGGTTGTGGATATCAATCCATTCAGTAGTTTTGGACTCAACAAACTTCCCATCAATGAAGAGTTTGGTTGTTGGCTGTGGAGGACAGAACATTGAATAGTGAGTGATCTCTACCTCAAAGTGCCTAAATATAAGTGTGCTTTATTACATACAGTCCTTCATCATTTACTGCTGTGCTGCCCACTATAAAGTCTAGATCCCATTTATAGCCAAGACCCTGCTTAAGCTGAAATTTTTCATGCTCTTTGCCCCATTTTCTCTCATTTTATACCAAGATGCCCAAAATTCTTTCTAAAAGCAATTACAGAAAAAAAAAATTGTTATCTTTAAGTTCAGAACTATTTAAATTTACTTAATCACCCAAGCTAGAAAACTGAAAACCTGTAATTCATAAATGTTCAGAAGTAACAGTTAATAATTTACCTTGTGGGATTTCAGTGTACTCAGTGCACACTGCACTATGTGTTTCCTTCCCACCAAGCCACTAAGTAGGTGCATCTCTCTTGCTTAGAGCTATGGGCATAAAATTGGACTTTACCCACTCCCCACTTGGTCCCTGCAACAAAGAGCAAGGAACCTACATCTGCTGAATTCACAGTGGCTGTCCTGCCAGGCAGCACAGAAAGAACTTTCCAAGCCAGGTACAGAGGGAAGAAAGGGAAAGCTTAGAATAAGGAGTTCAGGCAAACATAGGACAGAAGGAAAAACACAAGTAGAAGCTGTAACAAGCACTGGATAGGCAACAAAACTATCATGCAGGAAAACAGATTTGGTCTATGTATAAATTAAGAAACTAGGAGCTGATACTGGGAGGTAAGGAGAGAGCTAGGAAAAAGCAAGGACCAGAGCTACGAGAAAGCAAGAACCAGCGAATCATGGCATGAAACAGTGGCTTGAGGGGAAAAGATAAGAACACATAAAAGGGGGAAAACAGATTTGATGTATGGAGGATAAAAATGGGACAGATCAGCAGAACTAATATATAGTTCTAAATGCAACAGGAAACTGGAACTAAATTAGGACATGTAATTAAGAGAGGAAGATGAGGACTGAGATGCTATCCGAGGTGTAACAAAGGGAAAAATCAGGAATATAAATGGCGTTGGCTGCACAACTGCCGTGAGAAGTGGATGAGATTGAAAAAAGTGAACCAGAATGTGAGTTGGGACAAGGTGAAAGATAAAGAAGGTAGGATAAGAAGTGTAAAGCAAGACTGTTAACTGATAAACAAGGATTTGGGAGGCAATACCAAGAGGGAATGAAAAAGAAAAACCACCCCAACTTGCAGATGATTATGCAGTTGGAATTACACTTGGAAAGAGGCAGAAATCTGTGCCTATGAAACACAACTCCTTCTAGAAGTTGGAAGGAAGCACAGGAAGTCTGAGTTCCCTGACTAAGTTTCTTGTCAGTAAAGAAAGGTCTTCTAAAGAATGACAAGCTGCTACAGCTATCAGTCATTCAATTAGCCCACGAGCCACAAATCTGCAGTGGACCTACAGTGCTTTATACTCCATGTGGACTTTAGAGCAATGGAATTTATGTTCTTTCAAACTGCTTAAAAGTGGTACCTAGAAAATTGCACACAAACACAAACAAAAATGTTTTAAGCAAGCCAGGAAATGCTGAATTAAGACTGGTTGAAGTTTTTCCTTAATATCTTCACCATTTTTTTATAGAGAATAAGCCTGCTGTGGGAACAAAGACCATAGTAAAATAGACTCTTCAGAGAATTGCGTTTTAGCTGTTCAGAACTTGGACAGACATGGATACCGAAAAAAAATGGGCACTGCAACAGTTAAAGCTGTTTGGTATTGCCCAAAGGAAATCAGATCCTCCTTCTGCCATAAAAAGAAGAGAGGAGGCCACACAGCTTTGAACAGTTTCCCCCCACACACATTATCATTAGTCATCTGGTTTATATTAATTTTTGCTGCTGGTCATATCGAAGAGGTATTACAAATTGTAAACGCAATCTAAAAACTGGGGGAAATTCGACTGGTTTACACGTGGCACAAGCACACGGAGAAAAACGAAGACGCGATGATCTGACCTACCACACCCCCGTTAGGTGTACCAGCTGAGCCAGGCAAGGCTCACCGCAAGACGTAACCCGAGGCGATTTCCTGGGCGACTGCCCCGACCCGCCGAGCAGCTGCCCCAGCGGCGCTTTCCAGCGCTAAACGAGCTTGACGCTGAACGCTTTTCCCTTCCCTCTTGTTGAGCACTGAGCACGGGCAGTCCCAAGTTTCTGTCCCCGAAATACCATCCCGGAGCTACCGCGAGGACAGCCGAGCTGAGCAGCTGGAGGAAATGACCTTACAAGAGAAGACCCGAGCACAGTCTTCGGCCGGCTGCGGAGGGCAGCGGCAGTGCCCGAGCATTCTCGCGCCCTCTCCTCAGACCGGGCGACGCTGCCCCCTAGGCCTTGCGGCCACCCCATCCCTCGGCTCCACGCCGCGGGACGGACACTCACCACTGAGGAGGAGGAGAAGGAGGCGGCAGCTGAGGCGATCCAGGGCGCACCATCTCTCCGCGGCAGCTGGACGAAAGAAGTAGTACAGACTAGATCTGTAATTCAAGGCTCTCGACTGCCCCTAGCCCTCCGCAACTCAGGTCAGGAAAGCAGTAAACCACCCACCCCCACGCCGCGGCGCCATTGAGTACTCTCCGCTCGGAATCGCCCCACCCACGGGGCCTCGGTGCCAGGTGGGCCGCGACCCCTCTACCACCGGTCGCCCTGCCGCCCCTTCCCGAGCCGCGGAAACTGCTGCAGTCCGGGGATCGCCGCCTCACCCTCAGCGCCACGCGTCGCCGTCCGCCCCAAGCGCCGCGCACCGCCGCTGCCGCCACTGCCATTCCGACCGAGGGTCGCTACCTCTCGACCCTCGACGGCGCCCCTCGGCCCGCCCCTGCCGGGGGGCAACGCCCCCACGCGCTCATTGGCCTCCCGCGCATCGGCCTCTTCCCCCTCCACGTCCCTCTCCAGCGGGTCCCTGTCGGTCCACAGCCAATCGCCGTCCACAAGCTCCCCCACCCCTCGTGCCGGGCCGCGGATTGGCCATGAGAGCTAAGCCGCCCACTGACCCTCAGGGGCTGGATTGGCCGAGCACCGCCCACGCGGCGACGCCTCCTGGCGGTGGCGGTAGGAGCGACACGTGGGATTGGGGGAGTGGTTTGTTTTTCCTCTCGAGGGCGGGGGCACGCTCTGGGGTTTCCCCTCAGCGGCGGCGGAGTGTCACGTGAGGCGGGCAAGATGGCGGCTCCCACGGACGGTAGGGCGCCGGGAATGGTTTGTGCCTCTCCGTTCCCTGTCCGGGTGACGGCGTTTGGGCCGTGCCTTACCCCTTCTGTATTGCAGGCGCCGACCTGGAAGCCTCGCTGCTGAGCTTCGAGAAGCTGGACCGCGCCTCCCCGGATTTGTGGCCCGAGCAGTGTGAGTTCGGCGGGCCCGCGGTCCGTCTGTCGGCTGGGGGCGGGAGGGGAGGCCCTACCTTAGCTGCGCGGGCTAGGCGCGGGGTAGTTACGGAGCTGTTTGGGGTGCTGCCGCCGCAGGCACTTAGCCGTCCCTGCCTGTTCTCTTTTCCTAGTGCCCGGCGTTGCCGAGTTCGCCGCCTCCTTCAAAAGCGTGAGTGATCACTACTTTGCCTTTTATGTACCCCCTCTGCCCGTGTGGTGGTAGATCTGCTTCCTCTTGTGGGCTTCGCATCTTTGTTCTACACCATGTATCTCCATATGCTAACGTAATCCTTTCGGGTTTACTATATGTTATATTTTCACATATATATATATGTGTGTATACATATATACGTGTATGTGTGTGTATATACATGTATATATATATATATTGCTTTCTTTTTATACTTGATAGTGTGAACGTGATACCTTAGAATAAATAAAAAGTCCTCAAACTTTGGCTTTTCATACTGACTTTGACTTGTGAATGGTAATGTTTTTTTAACTATAAAAAGTTCAGGGAAACAGAAAAATATCTCTGCAGAGCACTTATAATTCTCATATCTTTGCTGCTAGTGTGGCTAGTTTTCAGTGTGAGATTGTTTGTATAATTCTAAAGATGCACTTGTCTGAGTGTGAACTGGGTGTTTGTTTTTTTTTTCTCCAAACAGCCTATTACAAGTTCTCCTCCCAAGTGGATGGCTGAATTAGAAAATGATGATATTGATATGTTAAAGGGTAAGTATGGGCATGATGGATAGGAAGTAAGGTTGTCAAAGCAGATGGGAATTCAGTACTTAAAAGGCTTAAAATACTTGTTCTTCAGATATTTTGGAGATATCCCTGTGAGCTTAGATCTCTAGCCCTCACATGTGCAGAATCTCCAGTTCAGGAGTCTCTTTATCTTCTTAATAATATATATATTTCCTTAATCCAAGTTATCCCCAAGAGAATATCCAGATGTCAGTGGCAGGCTGTATTTTCAAAACAAGCGTGCAAGAACTAGTTGAAGCAGTTGTAATGTTATGTATATTTCCATTACCCTACCTGCAAGTCTCTCACTGCATAAGTGTAGCGCATAGTGGTGTGTATTTTTTGGTGGGCATTGTCATCAAACTTGGTGAGCAGCTTGGAGTTGTTGATTAAGTTGTTCAGGGGTGGTGTCTGTGTGTGTCTTCACTCATAGATCCAAGATCTGTAATCAAATGGAAAGGCTGTATGAGCAAATTAGAGAGAAGGACCAGCTAGCACATAGATTTTCTTCATGTTACAGCTACTAGCTTGCAGTAAACATCCTAGAGCATGCTCTGCTTCTCATGTGAGCTCCAGATGAACTATTCTAAGAGGAAAGTAGGACAGCTTGACTTCAACTTGCTGCAAAAAAATAATATCCCATTATTGATGTATAGTAAGTCAGTTCCCTTGCACACTCTTTTGTAGCTTGCTTATGTAACATTGTGAATTTACAGGAACTTTCAATATATGGAACTAGTTGCTCATTGCAATAACGACAGATTATAGCATGGGCCAGATCTGTAAGTGGTGGGGTTTTTTTCGTAGGGGAAGCTGGTCTTTTCTCAGTGAGTTAAAATCAGGAGTGGCATCAGCTTGAATTTTGAACACAGTCTGTTCACTGGAAATGGATTTTGTCAGTAGTACACTGGTAAACTGTCACTAGATGGTTATAGACAGTGTTAAAGTTCACATTTTTCTCTCTTTTTAGAGCTGGGGAGCCTCACTACAGCTAATCTGATGGAAAAAGTTCGTGGCCTGCAGAACCTAGCTTATCAGCTGGGACTGGATGAATGTAAGTGTGGTGTGCAGATGGGACTGACTGCATTGCAAATCTTCCCACTGAAGGTGATACATTTGTATCTGGAAAAGTGTGTTGGCACATTTGGCAAATGTCTCTGACAGTCACATTTAGTGACTTTCTGAAACAGGATGAGAAAGGGAGCTTGCATCTCCAACCTGTGACTCACTTCTATGGAGGAGACATCTTAGCAAAAGCAGCCAGAGGTCATATGCCAGTCTGGTGCAGCACATAGATTTCTGTTCCTTAACGATTACCTTAGATAAATCAGGTCACCTTTGCTTCAATTCACACTTGAAATACTAATGCTATTTCTCCAAATACTTGTGGCAATACTTAGGCCAAATGTCATGCACTGCCTCCACGGTGAAACTTGCTTGTGTATAGGATCTTTCTAGCACTTGGTCTTCATATTATTTTCTGCTTTTGTAGAGGTTTTTCTGTTACTTTATTTTCCACACTGAATTGTGGCAGGGAGTGATGTCACTGAATACTAAAGTTGACCTTCGCCTCGCTTACAAACAGCCGATTTTTGTTAGCTTTTTAAGGAGTATGCTTTCATAATTGTATTTAGGACTCTCTTGTTAACAGGTTGATACAACTTTGAGGATTTCAAGAGTATTGTGTTTCTTTTAAATGCAACCTGTGCATACTGACACATTTATTTTGCTTAATTTTGCTCTAAGGCAAAATTTAGTTGCAGTTACTCTTAGGCTACACAAAGCACCAAAATAAGTTTTTTTCACCTTTTTGGTGGATAACAAAGAACCATTACTAGACATTTAGAGCCTTCCTAACTGTAAACCTAGGATATCCTGAGTCTTAATGATCTGGAAAGCATATTTTTAACACATTCCTTTCAAATGTATTTTAATTCCAGTGGGTAAAATGCGTTAAGTCTCTGTAAAGCATTTAATGGAATAGAAATTGGAGTATAACAGTATAAAACTGAGTCAAATACAAAGATTGGCTGATGGTCAGATTTCTCAGTTAATTAAGCTCTAAGCTTAAATGTCAGACAGTTTTGTCTTGATCAGTGGAACTTAAGCAGAGCCTGAGTTACATTGGAGCTAACAAGGTGGTTGTTTCCTTAGGAATATTTGTGGCATGCATTTCCATTTGTTTTTACTGAGAACAAATATGGGAAGAAGACAGTGAGCAAATGGTGAAATACCTGCAGTCCCACTGTTAAAACCTTTAGCCTATACTAACCAAAATCTTGAATTTTCAAGCATTCTGAAGGTTTTCTATGTTCATAACTTGTCTGTTTTCCTTTAGGCTATAATGCATTGAATACTTTGGTTTTTTATAATATATATTTACCTTTAGGAAAATTTACACAGAAAATTAAATGCAGAGTTTGAACAGAGCTTCTCAGAACTATTTTTTTTCACTACTCTTTTCTCATACAGATTTAAATAACTGAGAGAACTAGAAGAAAAATCCAAAAGAGCTGTTTATTAAAGTTTAAGCACTCGTAGTTTTGGTCCAGAGGTATTGAGTTTTATTGTATCTTTGTGTATTGACTAGACTGTTACCTGAATCTGGCTTTCGAAACGGGGGTTAGCACCGCTGCTTATCCTGTCTCCTCTAGATGGCATCATGAGGCTTCTTTTAGGAGTTCTGTTGTTGTTTCTGTTAAACTCCAGTTGTGGTAATGATTTGAAGTTGTCTTTTCAAGGTTGTGGGGATTTTGTGACATTTCCTGTTTTGAATGTGCACTTTTGAAAACGCAGTAAGATTTTATTTTTATTTTTAGATGTTTGTTCTGTATAGAGTGCCAGAAACAGTTCTGCAAATGGCCTTTCCTCCAACTCTCCTCTTCTGTATCACATCCCAAATCCTTTTGTTTTCAAAGACTTCAGTTTTCATCCAAGCTATTGGTAAAATGCTGTGCAGGACCAGAGTGATTCCTTCAATTTTCATCCAAGCTATTGGTAAAATGCTGTGCAGGACCAGAGTGATTCCTGCAGTACTCCATGACAAATTGATCTTCTGAATGATTGTAATTGTATGGTGTGGTCTGATTTTGAACCTGTTCACATCACGCTTCATGTTAAACCCTTTGCAAAGTTCATTCATCAAGATACTGTTGTAACACTAAAACTAAAATGCAAGCAATTGATTTGAGATGATGTAGTTTGCTAAATTAATAATTAGTGAATTACACAGGAGCTGTCTTACTATTTTGGCTACATGAGTAGGCTTTCTTGACAAATTTGGAACAAGTGTTTTGAATGGTCTGACTTCACTGCTTTCACCTAGGAGCAGTTAAATACTATTAACTGTATTCTTACTATGTATAACTCCTACAGTCCCTAACTTTTTGACTATGGATTCCTCAGTTTCAGTTTTGGTGGCTTGGTTTTCACAGACTTGTGTTCTTTACAACTAACTTTCCTCCCCTCTCTTTTCCATAGGGTTACCTTTTACTTTCTGTAACCCTGGCTGTTCTGTTGAATGTCCTATGACTTCCATGAATGAAATTAAATAAACATACAACTCAGGTTTTCTTTCCAACTTGTTTGACATCTGGTTTGAAGAGTTGTCTTCCACTTTTAAAAGTAGCCAGTCTTACACCCACTGCTATTTCCTGGTCTGCACTATAAGCTGCGTATCCTTATGTGATTTAAAATCTTAATTAATGTAGTGTTATGTGGAAGTTTTTCTTTATCAGAAAAAACTGAATAGCCTTGGACTGTAACAATAAGTTCAAGGAACAGCTGACTAGAAATTTCAGAGGTGACTTTTTCTGTTAGAGGTCTGAGATACAGTGAATGTCATTCAGGCTGGAATAATGCTAACAGTTTCCTCTGATGCATTACACAAGCATGGGTCAGGCTTCTTACCCACAGTTATGATTTCTGTGCAGTGTGTCATGTACCTGTTTAGACTGTAGCTATTTTATCTGCTAACATATCAGTCTCTGAGCATGTGGGATGATAACATCAAAAACCAGCTTTGGCAACTTGAATGTTTAATGCTTTTTTTGATACTGTCAATTCTCTTCTTGGCTGAGGGTTCAGATACTTCTTTCTGAGTAAGGTGATCTGTCCAACCATGTATCTTCTTCTGTCTTCAGTAGTACCTAATACATTATCTTGTCTGAGTAGGAACTAAAAATGCCTTTTTTTTTTTTTTGGTGGTGTTTTACCTTTGTAGCTTAAAGACTTCTGTTTGGCAGATATTTTGCAACTTTGTCATAAGTTTGAGTGTTTGGGTGTTTTTTTAAACCAAATAGATAGGTGAACACCTTGCTTTTTTGAAAATATGTTTCTGGCTGGTGGCTATGTGATCTCCTGTGCTTTCATTTCCCTTTCACTAAGGTGCAGGCCATTAAACTGCCAACAGAAGATGGGCTATCTTCCATAAATCAGAATTTCTTATTTGCACCATTTAGTTTGCTGATGACTTATGCTGAAGATCTTTGTTGTGCATCAGAAAGGGTCTTCAAGGTGATATTGGGGAGTCTTCTTCAGCTGTCATCCTAGCATGCTGATAGGCAGACTGTTGCTCTCTTGTGTCTATTCCTTGCTGAATATTCTTCTCTTCAAAGGCTAGCACTCCTTGAGTGAACCAATGCTTTATTTCTTCTAGTTCTGCAGCCCTCTTAAAAGATAAGCCTGTCTTTAGGTGTCTGGTTTGTGTAATTTTTCCTCTGCTACAAAACAGTACAGAAGTTTTCCAGGAGCTTCCAGGCTCAGTACATGGTATCAAGAATAATAAAATCTTCAAAATGAAATCATTTTTCAACAATCTCTTCTGAAGTTCAAGTTTGTGTTTGCTTTTGTACTATGTAAAATTCTGCTTGGTCCTCTTACTTGCTGCTGCTTTTGTCTTTTTGTTAGAACTTCTGTTCTAGAAGTTCTAACAAAACAGAAAAACAGAACAGAAGTTAGAACTTCTGTTTTCATTCATGGCAAACTGTTTTCTTGGTTAGAAGACACTTAAAGCATTTTTAGTATTAAAGAATTCTGCTTTGTGGGTTTTATTGTCCCTGATATTGGGTGAGAGGAGCAACAGCAGGGCTCAGTAAACACACCTACTTCCAATAGTTTTTGTAGTTAAGGTGGCTTTGGAAGGCAAACTGTTACAACTGAAAGAGCTGCAGCCAATCAGTGAGTCTCATTGCTGCTGTTGGCAGAAGTTTGGTGGGGGGAAAAAAAGGTATAGGCATGAGTGCCTTGTTATGAGCTTTTTTTCCCACTCCTTCTCTCCAGCTTTGCTTGGAGCAGAGGGTGGTGAGCACTGAAGGATGAAGAGACCTGAACTTATGTGGGAAGCAGGAGGTGGTTCTTATTTGGGAATCTAGTCACAGATCTTGACTCAATGATTGTGGTCCACAAAGTACAAGTTTCAAAACAATTAGTGTAAATAACTGTAGTTTTGTTTTAGATACCTGTATGACCTCTTGCAGCTTTCAGAACAACTGAGTCAAAGTTAACTTTAAAAGATTTTTAGAGTCTTGATTTCATGAGTTAGGAGCTTTGGGAAGTGCATTTATTGCTAGTAAACCAACTTAATCTGGTGTTAAGAGATTTTTGTTATCCTTCATTGCAGTTGTTTTTAAAGATCTGCCCTGTCATACTTTTGAATGTCTATCTATCTAAAAAGATGTGTCTGAGAGCTATATACATATGAAACACCACATTTTTCTTTTAGATTTAAAAAGTAAAACAAAAAAAACCCTGTTTTTTTCCAAACTTTGAAACAAACCTAGCTGTAAAAGTAGCAGGTAGAGTGAGGAAGCACAAAAAACACCATGTCACTGAGGGATTGTGGTTGTCCAGGAGACCTTCTCAAGGCCCTCCTCTATGTATTTCTGATATTTATTTTTTTTTTCAGATAACATGTGCTGTGCTGCTTCAAAAGTCCTAAACTCTGTGTATGTGTAAATTTTTTTTTTTAATCTCTCTCATCTGTATTTATTAGATGTATGATCTGATATTACAGCCTTGTTTATAGAATCTCTCTGATTCCAGAGAGATTAGCTGGCTGCTAAGTTACCACAGTATAGCTTTGGTGATATTACTAGAAGAAGACTTCCTGAGAAGCCTATTCTTCTTAAACCCTAATATGTTTGTGAAGGTAATGGTGCTTTTGTGCAGTGTCTGCTTTTAAATACTAGAAAATGTGGGCTGACTGACCCCACAGAGGTGAATGCCATTTCTAATTTACCTCTCAGTGATTTTTTTGCTACTCTGCTCTCGTATGTTAGCTTAAATTTTTCATTTGGAGTTGAAGCTCTGCTGTGCTTTTCCTACTGTGAATTTGGGAATGTAAGAATTATCCAATGTTAAATCTTCACACTCTGAAAGAGCAGTGAGACAGCTACCAAACATGCTCAAACAAGTCTCCCTATTTGTAGCCCCTTGTGGTTTTGTTGCTTTAGCTTTCACTGGACTCTAGCAACTTTGTTCCTATTTTCTTTATGATGCTGATTATTTTCTGTATATGTCCAAGCAAATTAGATACCAAGGGTACTGTGGAAGGGCTGTGTATGATGCTAGCTATCAAGGGCCAAAGAATTAGACTTGGATAACCTGGGAGGTGTCAGGTAAACAGCAAGCAGTTGGCTATCCTGTTATCACCCTGCTCTGATGAAGGAAAAGTCAGCTAGGGTTTAGTCACAGAATTACAGAACTTTAGAGGTTGGAAGGGTCCTCCAGAAATTGATTCCAACCTCCCTGCCAGTCAGGATCCCCTAGGGTAGTTCACACAGGAATGCATCCAGGTGGGTTTTGAAAGTCTGCAGAGGAGACTCCACAACCTCTCTGGGCAGCCTGCTCCAGTGCAGAAGTTTCTCCTCATGTTGAGGTGAAACCTTCTGTGTTCCAATTTGTAGCCATTGCTCCTTGTCTTACTGCTGCTGACCACTGAAAAGAGCTTGGCCCCCTCTACTTGACACCCACCCCTCAGACATTTGTATACATTGATCAGATCTCCTCTCAGTCTTCACTTTTCCAGGCTAAACAGCTCCAGGAGTCTCAGTCTGTCTTTGTAGTCATCCTCGTGGCTCTCTGCTGGACTTTTTCCAGCAGGTCCCTGTCTCTTGAACTGGGGAACCCAAAACTGGTCACAGTATTCCAGGTGTGGTTTCACCAGGGCAGAGTAGAGGGAGAGAAGAACCTCCCTAGACCTGCTGGGCACACTTCTCGTGATGCGCCTCAGGATGCCAACAGTCAGTGATAGTTTTCCTTAATATGAAGAATGAATAAATGAGCAGGAGTTCTAGTCTGGAAAAAGCATGATGTGGAGAAAAAAAAAAATTAAAAATTAAAACTGATTAATGCAGAGAATGTGAATAAGGAATGACTCTTCACTGTTTCTCATAGTACAGGAGCCAGAGAGAATAAAACAGCATGTCACAACAGACACAAGGAGGTACTCCCACTATGCCTTAGAGTCAGAACTCATCATCACTGGAGGTTGTGGGCATAGAGTTTATCTTGCTCAATAAATGAAACAAATTATTAGAAAATAAATCCATCAAGTCTGCCTGACTACAGAGAAGTCACCTATGGCTTGGAAATCTGGGAGATGCAGAAGGCTGGGAGAAGTTATGAGGCTGCTACTACAGCTGTGTGCTTCCCTGTTCTTACACACTGCTATAGGCGTCTGCCATTGGCATGTCAGAGTCAGGGTGGTGGTTGGACCTTTTATTTGACAGTGGAGTTCTGCTGTTAATTTATTCATTTAGTAATAGGCTACACTATAGGGCATTTAAGCAACCATTGCTAGATGTCACTGAGCTGTCTTCTTAGTGGAGAGAGACTCTTCCAGAGACAGCAAGAGATTAATGAGCACATGAATGAGGAAGAGCTGCTTTGCACCCAAGTTAAGCTGTCCTTGGTTGTGAATTGTAGTCCTCTGCAGCCTCAGCAACCTCTGAAATTTCTGGAGTATCATAAAGGAATCCTTCTGAATTCCAGGCTGCTTAAAAATTGCTACTCTTTCTCAGATTAGTAGTCTTTGGTTTTCATTTCTCTCAGATAAATGTTGTCTGTTGTGATCTCTTGCCTTCAAGTTCAGCTATCTTGTAGGTTTGGAGGAACAGAACAGTTCTGTCTTTTTCCTTCAGCGTGACTAATCTGTAGCACATTTTTGAAACATACATAGTTCTTCCTGTGATCCTTGCAGGCTGCTTTTGACATGGATGATTTCCAAGCTGGGATACCTCCTCTTCCCTACATAGCTAAACATTGATTCACTCCTTCACTTGTTTGGGTTTGGATTGTAGGTTGGTTTTTTTTCGGGTGGGGTGTTGATGTGGATTTTTTGTTCGGTATTTTTTGTTTGGTTGGTTTTTTGTGGGGTTTTGGTTTTTGGTTTTTGTTTTGGTTTTTGTTTTGGTTTTTGTTTTGGTTTTTGTTTTGGTTTTTGTTTTGGTTTTTGTTTTGGTTTTGGTTTTGGTTTTGGTTTTGTTTTTGGTTTTGTTTTTGGTTTTGTTTTTGGTTTTGTTTTTGGTTTTGTTTTTGGTTTTGTTTTTGGTTTTGTTTTTGGTTTTGTTTTTGGTTTTGTTTTTGGTTTTGTTTTTGGGATTTTTTTTGTGGGGGGAGGGTTCTGTTTATCTTTGCTACTTTTTTTTTTTTTTTACTTTTTGATGCATAGGTACCATGCTTTAGTCAAAGACACAGTCTTTGGTGGACTGGATTTGTCTATTGAACTAAAAAGTAGAACACAAGTTACTGAGCTTTGTAGAAGTTGTTGATTTAGAATCAACTTAAGGAAAGAAAGAAGGGCTATGTATAGTCTTACTGAAACATCTTTTTCATTTTCTGTAATGGGCTGTCTTTTGTAGGAGTGTCTAGCATCAACATGCAACCTTTAGGCTCCACACAAAACCATCTCACCTTCATACCTAAAGAGGCTTATATCAGTGGTTTAATTGATCAGATAAAAATATATCCTGACCATAGCCACTTTTTCTTTAGCTGGAAGTCAATCAGCACAGAGGCCTTTGAAGCTCAGAAGCCTTACTTTATATACATTTATGAAAGTGACTGTGCTCTCTGCAGTGCAGTTGCTTAGTGTATTTTTCTAGTTGTCCAAGTGCCTTTTCTGGTTTCTGTGTACATTTGCTTGTAACAAAATGTTTCAAATCCTTAGGCTTGTAGGAAACTGACACATCAACAGATGTGTGTAAGTAAAGAATGTTTTAATACTCAGTGTCAGTAGGGTATGAAATCTCTCATTGGTCTGTTTTAATAAAAGCTCCATGTCCACTCTGCATGAAGGAGTGAGCTGGATTCTTGTGATTTCTTGTTGGCCAAAATGAAGTTTTGAATTCTATGCAGGAAGAGCAGACACTTTCCTGAAAATTAACTCTCTCCTTATTTCCTTGGAGAAATAGACTACCTAAAGTGTTGTGGTGGAGCTGGAGAAGAGAACTGACTTTTCTAAAATGAAGAAGAAAGTGAAGTAAAAGACAATCACTTGTTGTGAATCCAGATCTACACAACAGGAGTCTCAGTGCCAGTTATTAAAGATAAAGCAGTGTTCTTAGCATCTTGACTGCTGACAAGAGATTGTAAGGAGGATGCTCTCTTTTTTGTTTTTTGAAAGTTGGCACTTCCAGAGGTATGCTTCTAGCACTACTGAGTCTGTTATTAATCTGAAACAAGGTAAAAAAGTGTTTTGGAGTCACCTACATTATCTTAAGCATGTTGGACTCAGAGACCTCTGTGTGCCAAGTTTAGTGCTCATTATGTCCTGAAACTGAAAATACACAGTTTGTTTACTCTTGCAAGGAGAACTGTCTTGAATAGGAGGAAGCAGTTTGAAGTGTGTGTGCTTTGATTATTTCTCCTCTGCTTGAATTTTTTTTTTTTTAAATTTTTGGTAGCAGCTGTCTGTTTGGGCTTTTTGGTTTGGGTTTTTTTTTTTTTTTTTTTTTTCTTTTTCTTCCTTGGTTAGTTTCCCCATTCCCTGCCTTGCTGAATGAATCTTCATCATGTTTCAGTTTTGCCTGAAAGCATATTTCCCTCTTATTTTGTTATTTAGTGCTGTGTTTGGCAAGGACTTTATGTGAAATAGTATACTTTGTGTGCTTCAAAGCTTGAAGGCAGAGTTTTATATCTGGGCAAGAAAATTACGCTCTTTGGATGCTACACAGCTAGCTTAAGGATTTACTTAGAAGACTTAGTAGACTTGAAAATGTTGGATTGTTCATTTGCCAGTTAGGAGATGATCACAGAGTTTTTCAGGAGCTACACTATCAGATTAAATGGTTGGGTTTGTTGTCCTGAATGGAAGAAAACAGGCTGTTTTCAGTTTGTGTTCATAGTGCTTGCTGGTCCTTATTTGATTGATTGTTTCAGTGAGGTGAAGAGAACAGTTATGTCATCTATTAAGGTGTTTATATGGCCCTGTCACTGTGATGTCCAAGCTTCTGTGATTGCCATATCAAACCTTGGCCTTTCTCCCCATTCCCTTTATACCCTCCTCCCACACTGTAGATCTGCTTCTTCATTTTAATGCAGAGCGCTGTGGTAAGAGATACTCTGCATCTGCAGAGGGATGAGGACATCACCTTTCCTTATACTACTCACTGGGTGGCTTATTTACAGGCAGGTTTCCTTCAGGGCAGCTCCTGCTGGAATACCAAAACATCAGAATTCCGACTTGAAATTGCCATTTGTACGTGATCTGTGAATTTAGCTAATTTTGACATGTAGGTAGTTAAGAAATTATTACAGTCAGAGCAGTCGCGACCTCAACTTTTCATCATCTCCATTGGCTTGTGCCCCAGTTGGGAAGTGAAGAAGGTATGGGAAGTTTTAATTGTACCTGTTTGATTTATCCTCAGTCAGCTCTTTAATTTCTTCTGGCTGTCTGAGGTTTCCGACATGCTGTAAATTTCTCCAACTTTTTCATTATCTGCAATTTCTTTATGACTCATGAATCGGAGTGGAGAGAGAGTGTGGATTTACAGCAGAGATAAACATGTCCATAAAGTCTGTATCTGTGTCAGTAATTGTACTGCTGTCAGTGACTGTCCTGTTTTACAGGTCTCTCTTGGGAGAGGAACACGCTTTGCTACCAGTGTCAGAGAAGTGTTCGCTTTGATTTGCATTAACTTGCCAGGAGATTAGGTTGTGATGGTGAGGATGGAAATTGAGTCTGGACCTTGACTGCTATTGTTTGGAATTTTTTTTTTTTTTTTTTTAAATAAGTGTGTGTGTGGTTAAGTTGCCCTCTATGTGCAGAGAGGGGAAGAAAAAAAAAAACCTAAAACCCACAAAACCAAAAATCCCCAGGTTCATAGCATTCTTAAATACAAAGTCAGGGAGATGCAGTTGACTAGTGAAATCAAATCTGATACCTCCCATATGCATAAATTGTTCATTCTTACCATAAAACAAATGCTGTACCTAGGTAACTGTCACACATAGAGAAAGTATTGCACGGATCCTTAGGGTGGTCTCTGCCTGCTGGTGAAGTAGAATAAATATTTCTCTAAGCTTCAAGAAATTTCTGCATCTTTGCCTTCTTCCTTCTCCTCTGAGAGGGGAGTACTAGTGTGGATTTCAATGGTGAGTACTGATACAGCATCAGAGTCTCCAGGTGCTGCTACTCTGTGGGATTAGAGGGCTGGAGCAGCTTTCCTATGAGGACAGGCTAGGAGAGTTGGAGCTTTTCAGCCTGGAGAAGAGAAGGCTTCAAGGAGACCTTAGAGTAGCATTCCAGAATCTGAAGGGGGCCTACAGGAAGGCTGGGAAGGGACTACTGACAAGGTCTTGCAATGACAGGACAAGGGCAATGGGTTTAAACTGGCAGAGGGGAGATTTAGACTGGATGTTAGGAGGAAGTTCTTTGCAGTGAGGGTGGTTATTACAAGACCTTGTCAATAGTCCCTCCCCAGCCTTCCTGTAGGCCCCTTTCAGATACTGGAAGGCTACTCTAAGGTCTCCTCAAAGCCTTCTCTTCTCCAAGCTGCAGAGCCCCAACTCTCAACCTGTCCTCATAGCAGAGCTGCTGCAGCCCTCTCAGCGTCTTTGTGGCCTCCTGTGGACCCGCTCCAACAGTTCCATGTCCTTCCTGTGCTGGGGACTCTGCATGGTGGTTAATTCTGGAGCCTACTGTTGGAAATACAAAAGAGAGGTTTTTGAGTGTTAGTGTCTGCTTAACTCTAATAACTGAGCTACCAAAATTATGTGAAAGGACCCTGTGTTAAGTGGCCCAGTAACTGGCATATAACTGGACTCTTAAAACTGCTACTCATCTTAATGAGTGATGCTCAATGCCATAGCAACATTCTAAATGTAAACTGAGTTACTGTGAGATGCTTTTGTACCTGATCTTTACTGAAATGTACAGCTTTTTAAATTTTCTTGTAGGTATTTTTTTTTATCATCCTCCTCTCCTTATCTACATCTTCAGACCTAGTTTGTGAATCTGATTTTGTTAAAACAAAGGTTGCCCTTGAGAAGTGCTTAACCAGGATGTATTACTTGTTTTATTAAAACAAAACCCAAACAGCAAGAATGAAAAAAAAATAACACTAAAAGCAAAAAAACCCACAACAAACAAAACTACCAAAAAACCCAAACCATGAAATATTTGTCTTCTGCTCTGGTATTCTTTTCTAAAAGTGAATGGATGGTCTTTGAGATCCCTTCCAGCCAGATGTATTTCTATGATTCTTCTATCTCTTTGGCTCCTATAGGTTGTTAGATAGGACAGAATGCTTCCTACTGGAAGAGTCATTGAGTTTATGATGATAGAGTAAAGGTTGATCTAGATACATTCCTGTGGTAGGGAAGAACTGTTTCGTTGTTATTGGGGAGTAAGAGATCTGATTAATCTGGAGACTTAACTGGCCAAACTGCTTTGAAGACTGCAAAATCATTCATCTGATCCATCACCATTAGCTTTTGCAGGATTTTTAGTGGGCCACTCAAAGCTTTGTGAATACATCTAGAATGTTTGCCTTGGTTCAGTCAAGTAATGGAACGTGTGTAACTGCTAGGGTGGTTGTATGGTCTTGGAGATTTTCTGGACCTGATGGACTAAAACTCTAAGCAACATTGTCTGACCTCATAATCAGCCCTGCTTTGAGAAGGAGATTTCCTGAGCCCTTCAGTGATTCTGTGATCCAAGATCCTTTCTAGAAGTAAGTTAATTAAAAACCTGCATTTCCAAATCTTAGGTGAACAGAGACCAAACAGTTGGTTCAGCTTATGAGCTTTGAGCAGGATATCTCTGGTGGAACTCTATGGTCTGCCTCCATGTGAGCAGCTTGATTAGGAATAAGAAACCTAAAGGTTGTGTTGCTGCGTTGGTTTTCGTGCTTTTGGAGGATTTCTGGATACTTTAAAGAGCTCCGTAGGCAGCTTGGACTGGGGAACCTGGTTTTCTATGTAGGGAGGTATAGAATATTCAGTATCCTTTTTTTAAGCAGAGGAAGAGAATGGTTCTTAAAGTACAGGGAGGTTCTTGCGTGTATTGGCCAAAATGAACACTGAAACCACTATCATCTGTCTAGATAAGCAAGCAGGGGGTCAGAGAGGCTTTACTGAAGAGCTTTTAGCCACAAAAGTAAAGGAATGGGCTGTCACATTAAAGCATTTCTACCTGCCACATGCTTGGTAAAGGAAGACACATGACTACAAACAAAATGTTCTTGCATTATACTGTCAGAAGCCTATTTTTTGCTACTCTCATTCTGACAGGATAACTTGTAGACTACTGTCGGTGGAGGAATTGAGGATGGGGAAAAGTTTGATCAAGCATAAGGTTATGTGCATTTTTCCATTACAGTTTAAAAACACAAAAAATGCCAAAAAAAAAACCTTTCAGGAGATGCTCTGGCAGAAACTCTCAAACCTTTGCAGCTGGTCTGTATTTATTATTTAAAATTTGTTTGCTGTCTGTACCTTTATCAAATTAAAACTTTTGCTGTGTTAACAGAACATGTACTCTGTATTTACAAGTATTGGAAAGATTGTCCCTCTGTCACCTTTGTCTGGAATGTTTTCTTGTAAATTTTGGCTTCTGGTAGGAGTAAAGAGAAGATTTTCTTCCACGGTTTGGGAGGTTGGACCAATTTGCAGAGCAGCAGCTGATCCTAGGGAAAATTGCACTGGAGTGGGATTTCTGGAGACCTAGGTTCAGTTTCTGGCACTGCCACAGTTCTGCTTGGTCAGTTTCTTTCCCTTTTTGTGTTCCTCCCTATTTCTCCAGCTGCAAGGTGTGGAGTTGATGTTAACTTTTCTTTTGCAAGCCTTTATTCTTAAGTATTGCATCCTGTATGCTAGTTTTGCCCCTTGCTTGCTGCTATTATATCCCACAGGAAGGCATTATTACAGTGTTGCATATGTCATCAGTAGAAGTGAAATGAAAATCAAGTGCTCTGCAGCTGGGATTCGAGCAAGATGGCTTAGAAAACTGAGGCTATTCTCAGTTTACAGACACTACACATAAATATATTTCTATTTGCAAGCAGCATAAAGGTTAACAATTATTAGGTTATATCCATACTGATAGCAGGGTTTATTTACCTGTTGGTGGCACATTTGCCCAGATAGGTCAGAGGCAGTGGAGTTACTCAGTACATAAAGAATCGGTCTCTGTGTTCAGCCAGGATTTGTGCTTTGAGAAAGGAAATACAGTGTATTTGGCAAATAGACTGAGCATGTATTAGTGTGGTATTGCTATATTCCTTTCCTCTGTTTTGGATCAGGTGATAATGCATAGAAGCCTGTGTGGAAAATCTCCTCGTATTTTGTTGCTTTATTGAATGATTTCAGTTGTTCTGAGCATGAAGTCTTCTGTAAGATCAGTAATGGACTTGCCACATTACCTCTCACATCCCCAGTAAATGCAGCTCTGAACATCCCATCTGTATAATGCTAGACCAAGTTTGATAGTATCTGTCTCTTATTGTCTCATTAACTTGTGAGCCTTAGAACAAGATAAAAATGCCCTGAAGCCTCTTATCTGATGATTGTTGTAACCTTCTGAGTGCCAGTAGTTTAAGTTTGCAATCAAATGCTTCCCCTGAGTATAAGGAGCACTGATTAAACCTGAAGTGTCCCCAGAGGCTTTTACAGCTGTCATGGGGTTGGTGGCTGCCCCTCGCCAAAAGGAAAAAGGGGGGGCTGGAGGTCCCGATGGGGCAGCCACTGTGCAGACCTCCACGTGGCTGCCCCAGCTGTTCTGCTTTGCCTAATGAATTGTTTTACAAGGAGAGGCTGGATATTGTCATCACAAGCTGCCTTCCCCAGGGACTGAAGCCAGCCTGATAATGACTAATGTTAGTGATAGTAATTGAAGTGTGATGGCTCTCCAGGGGCTTGCACACCGTAGAGCTGTCAGGCACTTGTGGCTGGTACAGTCCCAGGAATACCTCAGAAATGCTTTTTAATTGCTTGACTTTCATAACTAGTTCCCATATATCTCCTGCAGAAATACACGTTTTATGGGGGGAGGTAAAGGAATCTGAGGGCTCTGCTATGACACTGAGTTTACACAGGATTTTTTAATGCCCTGATGTGTTTGGAGTGAAGATGACTGTGTGTTCTTGCTCCCCTGTGATCTTGGTGTGATCTGCTCAGTGTCTGCACAGGCATGTACAACTGATTCCACATGAAGATACCTCCTACGCCCTGTCTTCTGTGATACCAGTCCTTGATGCATGGAAATTGGACTTGATGAAAATAACAAGAGGCAATAACTTTATTGCAGACTATAAAAGGATTACTAGTATTAATAGCATGGAAGTAATGACAGAGTAAAAACCTTGTCAAAACATAGCATAGGCATGTGTCCCAACAGGAGTAGAGTTTATAGCCATGAGCTTTTGGGGGTTTAGGGCAGATATGTGACCAATCTATATAAAACAGAGTGGGTTTTGGTTGGTTGGTTTGGTTTTGTTTATTTGATTGATTTGGGATTTGTTGTGGGTTTCCCTGATTATTTTCTCCCTTTGAACTGCACTGTTGAATGTAGCAATGTGCTTGAGATAAAAATAGCTGAAGAACTGTACTCTTTGACTTTCAGGATAGCCTTTCTGTGTGTAAGGGCTGTTTTTTATAATTATGTTGGGCTTGGTTTGCTGTGTTTACCTGGATTTTGCTCTGTTAGGATTGGCAGATGAAACTCATTGGGTTAAACTAATGGTTTCTGCCAGTAATGTCATAGATCACAATGTTACATCGGTTCAGGAAACAACTTTCAATGGGGTCATGAAAATTGCCATGCTCAGACCAGTACTCTTGTAGTGTCTTAACTATGACAGTGGACTCTGTCGTTGTGAAAAGCTGTTCTCACCATTTACAGTATCACAGTATCACCAAGGTTGGAAGAGACCTCAAAGATCTTCAAGTCCAACCCGTTACCACAACCCTCAAGACCAGACCATGGCACCAAGTGCCACATCCAAACCTAACCTTGAACACCTCCAGGGACGGTGACTCCACCACCTCCCTGGGCAGCCCATTCCAGCAGTCAATGACTCTCTCAGTCAAGAACTTTCTCCTCACCTCCAGCCTAAACTTCCCCTGGCACAGCTTGAGACTGTGTCCTCTTGTTCTGGTGCTGGTTGCCTGAGAGAAGAAGGTAACCTCCCCCTGGCTACAACTACCCTTCAGGTAGCTGTAGACAGCAAGAAGGTCTCCCCTGAGCCTCCTCTTCTCCAGGCTGAACAATCCCAGCTCCCTCAGCCTCTCTTCATAGGACTGTGCTTGAGGCCTCTCCCCAGCCTCGTTGCCCTTCTCTGGACACACTCAA
>VWZE01007835.1:142257-155544 GCA_013396675.1 Eubucco bourcierii
CTTGGATTTGTTGAATGCCATCCCCTTGGACTCTGCCCATCTGTGCAGGCAGTCGAGGTCCTGCTGCAGAGCCCTTCTGCCCTCCAACCCAGCAACATCAGCCCCCACCCTCTTCCAACACCAGTATGTGTAGTCCCTGAAATGTGAAGCTTCTGTAGCTTTAAACTATTAAAAATATACCTATTTATACATTTTTATGTAATTCTTCTTCAGGATCTTGTTACATTGACAATGTAATGTCATATGATTTTTAATTAATGAGCTAATAACTTCAGTGCATAAAAGCTTGCATTCCCCCCCCCCAGCTCTATCCGTTAGTCTAATAATGTAAGATTTAATCTCCTTGCAAATTTTGCTTTGTCTTTATTTCCTCTTACAGATTCCTTTTGACTGATTTCATGACTGTTCCTTTGCATATTTTTATTAATTTCTCTACAGTTTGTTTTTATTGAACAAATCTAACTTTAATGGCTGTAAAAGAGATTCTCATATATGAATTAATTTGACTGGTGTGATATTGCTGTACTGGACTGAGAGCACTCGGGGCTTAGTTTGCTACTTACAACGAGAGGTCTTTTCTGAGAGTATAGAGTGAAAATAATGTGTCTCCTCTCTCTCAGTGCTGGCTTGGACAGAGGAAAAATGAAATTAATATTGCTACTGCTTGAGGAAGCTGTGAGGAGAGAACATATTTATTCACAAAGCTGAGTGACCAAGAGAGGGAGATTGAAAAAGAAATAGGAAAGGGGAGGTCTTGCACTTGGCAAGGCCTCCCCATTTATTTAATACAAGTTGTTGAGGGTGCTTGGAAGTGTGTGTTTGCCAGATACCAATCAGTTGCATAATACTGAGAGATAAAAGGATAGACTGGCTGAAGGTAGGGGTTTTAATACTGGATCAGTCATGAGACTATGGAACAGATGGACAAGGTCAGATGATGAGACAGAAATGTGTGGGGAACGGAAGGGAACGATCCTAATTTTTTGGTACCAAGTCCCATTTCTGTTTTTAGATAACTCAATTCAGTCCACTGTCAAGTCAATGTGAATTATCTTAATAAATTCAGGAGACATTAAAATAGATTATGCTAATTGATTTCACCCACTTTATGGTCTTAAGTGTTGAAAACAGAGGTTGTTCGTTGTTGCTCTTTAGGCGTAGGTCTATCTGGTTTCAGGCCTAAGAACAGTCTTCTGAGAAGATTTTAAGACTTGAAAAAGATTTTAAGAATTTAAAGACAGCATGCACTTCTCTGCAACTCTGTCAGAGTGTCCTAAAAGGCCAGTCTAGGAAATGGAGCCTGTAAATGAGACTCAGCCTAAGTTTTATGGGAAAGAAACACAGTTTTAGAAGGTCATAAGGAAAATTTTGATCGTGTGGTTAGGAAGTGTCTTTGAATTATTTTCTTACCTGAAGTCCCTTGTTTGAAAATTACCTTTTCTAAAAAAAAGAAAGAAAGAAACAAACCCAACCAAAACAAAAAAAAACCCAAAAAACCAAAACAAAACAAAAAAACCCAAAAAACAAACACCAAAAAAGCATCAAAACAAAACCACCAAAACAAAACCCAACCAACCAAAAAAAGTTGTTGCACTAAACCACATTAATACTAATGGAGAACTTACTATGTACTGAGAGATGACCTCATTCATGTTTATAACTAGGTAGAGAGCAAGTGTCAGGAGGATGGAGCCAGGCTCTTCTCAGTGATGTGCAATGACAGGACAAGGGGCAGTGGCTGCAAGCATAGGGGGTTTCATGGGAACTTCTCTAAGGAACAGATTTTCACTGTAAGGGTGACAGAATATTGGAATAGGCTGCCCAGAGAGATTGTGGTGTGTCCTCTGCTGGAGGCATTCAAAGCCCTCCTGCATGTGTTCCTGTGTGACCTACTCCAAGTGATCCTGCTCTGACGGGGCGGGGGGGGTGTTGGTGATGTTGGTGGTGTTGGGCTTGATCTTTCAAGGTCCCTTCCAAACCCTAGCATTCTGTGATTCTATTGCTTATTTAACTATTAAAACCCCAACTCTTCATCCTAATATGACTTTGGGTGCTGAGACTTTTTGAATTGTCTCCATCTGTACAGGAGGTTTTGCTGTGGCTGTTGGAGTTCTAGCTGGAGGTCAAAAAAGAGTACTTAATGCCGTTGCTAGCGGAGTAAACGTAGTACCTCTTGTCATGATATTCATTGCAAGTTTGTTCTTCACCTCCCCTCTCCAGCAAAGTGCTGGCTCTTAGAAATTTATCTTGGTAATAAAACATTACTTTATACTTGCCCATGAAAGCATGTTTGAAGGTTTTTTGTGGATTCTTTAAAGTGTCCAAGAGATTGTTGTCCTCTGAGCACACTGCAAACTCCTACTGTAATTAAACCTGATGAATTAACGCACAGAAAGTTAAAATCCTACCTTTCAGTGGGTAACTTTGGCTTTTAAGATGTGGAAGCAAACCTGTAGTTGGTGTGCTGTAATTCAGCTGTCAGTCTCAAAACGTTATGTATTGATGGGTTTTGGTTCTGAGGAAGTGGGTGGGTCTATTCCTTCAGAAATTTTATTCTTGCAGAAACTTTTGGTCACAATGAGGAGATAATAAAGTTGTGTTTACTGCTTTTCACAGTTGTAAGTCATGACAGTAAAGCTAAAGGATATAGTTCAGTTATTTCCCTGTGATTTATCTTACAAGTTTTTGCTGTAAATGAAGAGATGGGAATAGGAAACTCTATGCTGTGTAAATAGAGATCTTTCAGTTCATAATTTAATTTTTGAGGAGATATTTTTACTGATTGGTTGCTACAGCACAAGTGTGGATGTGGTTGACGAGCATCTAATAACCAATTAAGCAGATTTCAATTCTGTGGTGAAGCACAGTGTTGAAGCACTGTTTTAGTGGAAGCTAGTGAAGTCTCTGATACATTTTTCTCTGTAGAAATTATTTCACAATGCTAAGGTATTCCCATAAGGAAACTTTCTGTGCCAAGGCATATATTCACATACTGTTTAAACTGGGAAAAAAAAAAAAAGTGCCAGCTATTTTGGTGTCAGAATAGACAGTCATGTAAAATCTGGCATTTCAGCTATTTGGTGGTGGTTTATAAACATCTGTTTTACAAACAAGTATCTCTTTAAGTCTGTGCTCACTGTCTCTGGAACCTATTGTTATAATTTTAAACTTTCTGTGTTCAGCAGCAATGCAAAAAATATTAGCTCCCATTTCAAAACATGACTCTTATTTTCTCACTCTGGTGTTTAATCTCTGTTTACTTAACTAGGTGAAATCAGATTTGCCCAGTAGCTGGTGGAGAACTGATGAAGTGCCCAGATGTTGTAATGTGTTGGTGGCTTCTCCTGATGGCTTGGTGAACTGTTTTCCTGTGGTAGCTCTAGAGGGCTCTGTGCTGTTGGAAATACATTTCCAATGACTTGTGTGGTGATCTCAACCTGTTGGTCATTAAAGAACCCATAGAGTCATAGACTGGTAAGGCCAGGCCAACCTCATGAAATTCAGTAAGGCCAAGTGTAAGGTCCTGCACCTGGGTAGGCACAATCCCAAGCACAAATCCAGGCTGGGGGTGAATGGCTGGAGAGCAACCTTGAGGAAAAGGACCTAGGGATCTGGGTTAATGAAAAGCTCAACCTGAGCCTGCAGTGTGAATGCAGCCCAGACAGCAACCAAGTCCAGGGCTGCAGCAAGAGCAGTGTGGCCAGCAGGGCAAGGGAGGGGATTCTGCCCCTTTGCTCTGCTCTCCTCAGACCCCATCTGGAGTACTGTGTGCAGTTCTGGAACCCCCAGCACAGGAAGGACATGGAAGTGTTGGAGCGGGTCCAGAGGAGGCCATGAAGATAATCAGAGGGCTGCAGCAGCTCTCCTATGAGGACAGGCTGAGAGAGTTGGGGCTCTGCAGCCTGGAGAAGAGAAGGCTTCCAGGAGACCTTAGAGTATCCTTCCAGTATCTGAAGGGGACCTACAGGAAGGCTGGGGAGGGACTATTGACAAGGTCTTGCAATGACAGGACAAGGGGTAATGGATTTAAACTGGCAGAGGGGAGATCAAAACTGGATGTTAGGAGGAAGCTCTTTGCAGTGAGGGTGGTGAGACACTGGCACAGGTTTCCCAGGGAGGTTGTGGCTGCTCTGTCCCTGGAGGTGTACAAGACCAGGTTGGAGGAGGCCTTGAGTGAGCTGTACTAGTGGGAAGTGTCCCTGCCTATGGCAGGGGGTTGGAACTAGATGATCCTTGAGGTCCCTTCCAACCTTACCATTCTATGATTCTATGTATGCACTGGCATAAGAAACAGCATGCAATCATTGCACTGTGAAGGCTCACATCTTAAACATAGCCAAGGAAGACACATTTGCTGACATGAATGACAGCAGTTCACATCTACTGGAGCAATTGCCTTTGGTTTCAGTATGTCAGTGCTGCTTTCAGTTGGTTGTGCTTCAGAAGACTGGAAATGATATCTATGAAGACTGGAAGACTTGAAATAACTGCAAGGTGATTACAGCTTAGATTCTCCAACAGATTTGGATAGAATGGGCTGAACGTCCATTAGGGATGGTGCTACAGTTGTCTATATTGAGGGAGTGAAAATAATGTTGAATTTGATCCTGATTGAGCTCCTCAGTAAGAATTTGTGCAAGTCCACTATTTTACCTGCTCTGTGGTGAGTTCTGTTTTGTGCACTTTGCAAAAACCCTCACATGAAATCACCAATTTGAATTTACTGCTGAAGAGGGAAAAGTGAAGTATGGCTACATTCAAGAAGAGAACAGGTTGTTTTATTTCCATTGGTGGCATTTGCAGTTCCCCAAGCAATGAGGACTGGAGAAGCTGGATTTTGAGAGCCACATTTTTATTAGACTTTTGGACCTGCTGTGTACAATCCTGTAATGTCTGCCAGTTGTACCAGTGTGGAAGTCCTCCTTATACAGTAGAGGAAAAGTATTGATAAATCTTTCCTGTAAATTACATTTTTCTCTCCTTTTTCTAGGAGCTGCTTTTCATAGTGGAAAAAAAGTATACTGAATTGCTCTTCTCTTTATAAAATGCAAAGTAATAACAATTAAGCTATTTCTTACATTTTCTGGCAGCAAAAACGTGCTTCTTCCAGAATTCCTTTCCCCACACCATCCCTGACTTCAGACACCTGCAACACACAAGTTCTTCTCATAGATGAATTCAAACAGCCATTCCTTCTAGCACTTTGGATGTATTTATTGGATGTACTACATCTTTTCATGTCTGACCACTGTAATTTAAGAAGAAATCATATATATATATATGTATGTGTGTGTGTCTGTGTGTGTATATATATATAATCTTCTAAAGGTATTTGCTGTACTAGTTTCATTGAAGTGAAGATTCTGTGCCAGTTTTAATACACTAGTGAATTTTCTCTGTAATGGGATCTTAAGCACATTAAATCCTTGTATGCAACTGTTGAGCTTGTGCTTGTTAAGTTCAGAAGGTAGATATAGGTGTAGTCAGTTTTAAGCTACATAAGATATTGGATTGTTATTTGAAATAACTGCATTTTCAAGAAATTGTGCTTGAACTAAAATAATTTGTGAGATTTGTGGAATGGGCTGCCCAGGGAGGTGGTGGAGTCACCGTCCCTGGAGGTGTTCAAGGCGGGTTTGGACGTGACACTTGGTGCCATGGTCTGGTCTTGAGGTCTGTGGTGATGGGTTGGACTTGATGATTTTTGAGGTCTCTTCCAACCCTGGTGATACTGTGATACTGTGATATAATGTTTTGAAGTGGTCTCTGCTTTCTCCATTTCTTTATGCTTTGACTTCTTAGTTTTGAGTGCTTTCCCAGTCAGTTAATAATCAGGTCAGAGTACTGAAGTCACTGAAAATTGTTTCATAACAGTTTCTCAGAATCAGGGCTACAGAAATGCCCTCACTGTGTTTGAACAAGTTTCTGTCTATATTCCATCTCATACTCTGCATTGTTAAACCTTGTCAGTTCTTGGAGATCTAAATAATTTAGAGGAAAATGAATGAAAAATACCTTTTTGGCTATTGCATCTGCCTGAGGGACATCCTCTTTGTCTGGGGATTTAAAAGTACAATCCCTACGTTTAATTCCAGTTGAACTGTTCAGAGAAGACACTAAAATTGGGGGGATATAGTGAAAGTTACTTGGCATGAATTTGTATTGTGAAGAAACAAGAAATTTTCTAGTTTCTAGGAATCTTCTATTCCTAGTTCTTTTATGGTTAATAACTATAATGGTTAAAATTCAAGTGAACATAAGTTTCAGAAATCACTGCACAGCTGAAAGGGATAAAAAGAAAGTGTGTGTTCACCAATGGTGGCCTTGAACCTTCAGAGGCCTGTATATAAGCTTTATGTTACCTGAAGCTGTATCCTAATTGCTTTAAGATGTATTAAGTGCATATATGATAAGTCTTTTCACTTCAAGGTCTGGATTTTACTGAGTACTCTCTTTCACTGTTTAAAATAACAGCAAAGCAACACTGTTGTAGGTTTTGTTAGCCATTTTCCCTTTCTGGTAGTCCATCAGCATCACTGAGCTTCTGTGTCTTGGTTTAAAAGTACAGCGGCAGCGTTTGTTGCATTTGAAGATGAGTTCAGTTGAAATTATCATAGCAGGAAAAAAAAAAAGATATTTAAAGGTTGTAACAGTCTTGCAGTTTTCAAAAAGAAGTTTATATGTAAATGTGTACATTAATGCTACCTGACAGTTGTTTTCAGCACTGTTCTGAATGTTTTATTGGCACGTAAAAAAAAACAAAACTATTGTGAGTTTGTTGTTTTGGGGTTTTTTAGTTTGACCCAGTTTTGTCACATCACCTGTTCTTTAGGGAACTTTTTCAGCTAATCCATGCCCTGAGCCATCAAGGATGGTAATTCCCTAGTTGGAAAGAGTGGCAACCCCTACTGCCTGAAGAGCTGGCTGCTGAATGCTTGTATAAGGTCCTGGCCCTAGATCTATTGTTCATGCTAGGGTCACCACAGTGCATTTCCCGGGCTGAAGTTGCCAAGTCCCTGGTCTCTGGGTTGCCTGCTGCTTCCCTGTTAGAATTCAGTGTGCCAGACCCACAGCACCCCTGTCTTTCATGAATGGAATTAAAAAAGACACTTACATTTCCATAAATAAATTAGGAATTCAGTGGCTTCTTCCGGCTAATCAGGGCAGGCTGATAAACCTTGCTAGCTGTTTAATAAATGAATTGTGACTGATTACCTATTAATATGGACGCCTCAGGAATTCACCCTGGGGGAAGCAGAGCAGTGAAATAGAGAGGGGCATGGCCCCCTGGGAAATCAGGGCTTCATGTTTGCAGCTTAAATATCTCTGTGAAGTATCAATAAGGAGGTAATTGAATTTTGAACACAAACATGAGCGCCGGATGGATGAAGGAGAGGGGGGCTCTGATCATCTCTTCATGCCCCTTCATACTCCCCTCCCCTTTCCCTTAGAGACCACTCTAGTGAAGATAGATGCTAAATCCATTAAATAAAGATTAGACTCTGTCGTGGTAGAAAATGGCAGCTTAGCTAGATCCCTGGGCAAATTGGGACCTTTAGCAATACAGAAAATTAAAATATACATTTTTAACAAGTGTGCTGTCAACACAGTAATAATGACAGTGTGGCTTGTGGGGTTTGCTCACCTTTCAGACCTGCTTTTGTTTGCTTATATCACTTGCTCTTGTTTTGAAACCAGCCTGCTTGATCTCTCTGAAGCAGAAGAGACTTAGGGGAAGGAAAGGGTTGGGTTTTTTCCCTCCACATTGCTTAGACACTTTTTCTTGGCTCTTATGTTTGATATTTGAATATGGAAATAATTACATTTGGCTCCAGTGTGCTCAGTCACATGTCTAGAAAAGTAGCTGGAAATAATCTAGAGGATAGGTAGAGATGATATTGGAGAGTGAAATGGGCGTCATTTTTTTAATGTGGTTTAGTCTTTAAGCACATGACTTTGTTTTTTGATTGCTCTTTTTTGAATTCTAACATTGTGGGGGAAACTATTAGAGGGTTTGCATTGTAAAATGCCAGTGTTCTTTCTTGTCATGCTGTTGTGGAAGGGGTAATTAATTACTGCGAGATGATATTTTAAAAATATTAATAGAATTTATTAATATTAAATATCCAGAACTGGCAGCACCCCAATCACCAAAATGATAATAGTAACAGGTTCTTGCAGCATTATGAAAACTATATACAGGTTACAATAGGATCTAAAAATAACTGTTAAACATATATATTAATTGAACTCGACTAAACTGGCAGAGAAAGCTTTGGGGTCAGTGCCGCTTGCGGTCAGTACTCCGCTTGCTCTCTAGATGGACGCAAGGAGCAACTTTCTGCTTATGGCAGAAGGCAATTAGTGATTCTTAGAGGCTTTTGGTATTTACTCACAAAAATATTATCTGACAGTACCCAAGGCTCGTGGCGGAGTTGCTGTCAGTAGCTGTTAGAGGCTTTAGAGTTTCCCCAGGCTTCTGGGCGCTGGAGAAAGGAACCAGACGATCTCTGAGCTGTTCCTGGCTTTCTGGACCATTTGTGTTCCCTCCAGGACTTCCCCCTGGGCAGAAGGCTTTCAGGTGCAGGCAGATGCCTTGCGGTGTGCAGTCTGGGCACGGTGTCACGCCGGCTGTGCAGGCCAAATGCTGACAGGTATCAGAGCCTCAGCTCAGGATCAGTGAGGCAGCAGGCAGGGATGCAATAGCAGACACACCTTGGAATGGCAAAGCACACACAGTGCTCCCTGCTCATCTCCTTTTATCCAATACAGCCCAAGACTAATGGGCCTTTGGCCACAGGATAGCCAATCCAATGGCAGTTAGCCAAGATGTGACCATATTGGGTGAAGCCATAGGCTTACTTTACCCTTTTTTGGGCAGAACACAGCCTTGCACAAGGCAACCCTGGGCACCTTGTTTACCGCAGTTGCTGGGCAGGCCACAGACACCAGTGGCTCCAGCTTCTTTGTCCTTTTTCCTGCGGTTGCTCTCCCCAAAACAGAAGGAGGGAGAGCAGAAAAACACACCTGGGCAAGCCAGGACATGTACAAGCCTAATTTGGTCTGCTTAGGCCTGCCATGACACATGCAATGAAGTGTAGAAACACAGGCGAAGTGGCCTTTAATGGGTGACAGCCTTCGTAATGCTGTGCTAGACATAGAAAACCATTAGGCCTTCACAGCTTCACATGTTGCACAATTTACTCTGTTGCAGAAACTCAGCAGATCCTCCTGGGTTTTGCAGGCAGATCCTCATCTGCCTGTGCAAGTAGCAAACTAACTGCCATACTAGAGAGAATGTTCTTCTCTTCCCACACAAGATGATCATTGTGTGGGAAAAAAAAAACCCAAATTGTTTCTGTTTAACGTTTCTGAACAATGAATGAGCCTCAACTAATGTGTTCCTGGGGAAAATTGCTGTTCCTTCCTTCTAGAAAATTTTCTCTTTATTCCAAATAGTTTTGAGAAAGCTGAATTACAGCAAACTGAGACAGTAGTAACCTGTGTACTTACATCTGTTCTTCCATGGTTTCTGCCTGACAGCACCACGTTCCTCTTTTCAGATGCCTCTTAAATTTTAGCAACCATGTCTGGAAAATCTAAGCTTCAGCTGCTACAAACTGAACCCAGCATCAGCATATTTGGTTTAGGAAGAACGAAAGTAGGTATTATGTAGTGTTAGAAAAGTAGTAGTAGGTCCTTTCTGGTGACAGTAATGAGTGTACCAGGAATGTATTGGCTTCCATCAGAACTGCTGCAAACAGCAGGAAAAGGTGTTCCATCTGTTTCCCAAGTGTCATGGCTTGAGTTGAATCTGATGTGTATTCCATACCATACTCCCATCATGCCAGCTTCAAAATGAAAGTGCTGTCTGGAGAGAAGTATCATGGGGCTTGGAGTTCAGATTGTAAAATGAGAGGCTTCCTCTTATGGAAGAGGCTTCCTCTTCCTCTTTTGGTTTCAGTTTTTGGGGCCTTGGACTTTTCTACTATGCTGGCTGCTGCCTGCTTGGGAACTGGATTTTTTTATTTGTCTCTGGTTTCTGCTGCAGCTTTTGCTTTTGCTAAGGTAATTATGTAGTGTGTGATCTCATTAAACTTCTGGTCTGAACCCAGAGGTGTTTTGTGTTGGTTTCCTTCCCAAATGTGTGTGGAGCAGGGAGCTTGCTTGTGAGAGCAGGTTGTGTTAACCCCAGACACCAAACTATCATCTCTGTCCACGTTCCAGCAGTTTACTCACTTGCATTTTGTCAGAGGGGTTTTGGTTGGGAATATCTTTACTCTGTCATCCAGACATGCTTCTAGCAAGGAAAAAAGATTTCTAGGCTGGCTTAGCCTCAAGGACTCTCTTTCATGGTATTTACTCCAACTTGAAAATTAACAGGTACCATCCCTTAGCTAAACTGCAGTAATTGATTGTGTATGTGCTGTAGTCTGTCTCAATTTAAGATGAAGGCAGATCTCAAACCCTCCTTTGGTGAATATCGATTGCAGCATTGGGTTTACCTTTGGCCAAGCATGTTCATCATAGGCTTGTTCTCTCATGACACTTCCTGGCCTTTGTCCTTTTGTGAGGTGACAGTTCCTTTGCTGAACCCTACCTCTCTCTCTTTCTCTCTCCACTTTTTTGCAGCCTATTTATTTTCCTTTAATCTTGGCTGGCCCCTTGCAAAGAAATCACTGATTCTTTGACAGCCTGTGTCGTTGTTTCTCTTATGCTGCTGGTATCCTTAGCCTCACCTGTGTCTCTGCCTATTCTGGAGATTTTTCTGCCCTCTTCTCCCTACATGTAAACTTGGACTCATTTTGTAGGTGAGAAGGCTTCCTTTGTGAATTCAAATTTTAAAAGGAGACTTTTGATAGTTTGTTCTGTAGCTTCTTCTGAAAGCAGACATTTGCTAGGAACCTCACAAGCTTATGGCTTTCCACATATTAAGGCACTTAGTGATGCAGCATTTTAATTAAATTAACCAGAATTTGTGAATTGTAGATAGACAGATTTTCCAGATCATCTCAATATGAGCTTTTAGAGTGATCAACACTCTGCTGGTGTTTAATCCATCAGACTGCCATATGGAGCATTGAAGAGCAGAATATGTGTTTATTAACAATTGTTGGGGTTTTTTTTTCACATCAGCCAGTACAATTTTTATATTTGAGGACCTGGGAGTTCAGTCTGAGGCTGCATCTCTTATACAAATGATATCAAAGTCATGCCAGACCCCGTTTCATGTCTGTCCCTCTTTTTTTATTGAATCCAAGTGATCCAGTAAGTTACCTAAATGATGTGATAGAACAAGAGGGTCATTCTGCCAGAGTATCCAGAAGTTCTTTATCTGTACTACCACAAGAGGAATGTGTGCAGATGCCCTTTATGAGAATTGATAGATATCTGTAGCCTGAGTGGTTTCTGCAAGTGGTTGAGGTGTGTAATGAAGCTTTGCAACTTGAACAACCAGAATATGTGTTATAATTCACAGAACTCGGGAAGTTTTTCCCATCTTCAAGATCAAACTGGCCTTTTATTTACTCAGGCCTTTTTCAGTGGTGTCCCATAATAGGACAAGGACCAATGGGTGCAAACTGGAGTATGGGAGGTTCTGCCTAAACATAACAAAAAACTTTTTCACTGTGAGGGTGACAGAGCCTTGAACAGAGAGGTTCTGGAGTCTCTTTCTCTGGAGACATTCAAAACCCTCCTGGATGTGGTCCTGTGTGACCTACTCTAGGTCATCCTGCTCTGACAGGGGAGGATTGGACTCAATGATCTTTTGAGATTGCTTCCAACCCCTAACATTCTGTATGTTTTTATAATATATAATAACATGTGATTCTGTAAAATACTGTTCTCATTTTAAGGTATTTTTGCTGTTGGACTTCCTTGGCAATAGAAGTTACTTGTCCTTTCAGAATAGTGATCTGTTCCATTTTATTGTGACATACAGGTCTGTTTCTTCTCCTTTAGCTGAGTGAAGACTGACAGTTGTTGGTCTTTCCAATGGGGAAAATACTTCTCAGTCGAGAGGAAAACCTCTTCTTTTCTTGTGACATTTTATTTCTGTCTTCAGAAGATAGTATTAGCTATTCAGGAATGGAGAATTGATGGCCCCAGTGCAGAAGTATGTTTTGAAATCTTGGCATCAGGCTTTTCTCATCAAATATCAGTTAAGGCTTTTTCCATATTTTCCATTGTCAGAGCCACCTGAATTCTCAGCAGGAATAAAGTGCAGTAACTTTTTTTGTGCATCTCAGTATTTTCATTACTATTGGTGCTTAGCTAATTTCTTGGACGCAATGACAGAGTATGGGGAATAAAATGTGCTTATTAGGACAGCAATTTTTTTGTCTCAGGTAAGGTAGGAAGAGGAGGAAACTGTTAGTATGAGTTGATGATGATAGATGAAAAGTGTTGGTTTCTCACCTGTATTGGAGTTGTCCATTCTCATCCAGCAGATGGCATTGAAAATGTACCCACTGCTCTCTGTTCTTGCTAAGCAGTGCCTTAGCTGAAATCTGAAATCATCCAGGCTGTATACACTCATGCCTTTTCTCTGGTGCACTGCTGCAGATCATTTCCTAATGAGGATTTTGAGTGCCCCCTGTCTCCTGGGTAAAACAAAAGCCAACACATCCATAGATTAAGAAGAAAGGAATTTAAGGCTGGTGTGCTATACCCTGCAAGAAAATCTCTTTTCAGGATTTCAGAGTATTCTTTTAAACATTTAGCATTTGGGCAATCTGTGTTAGGAGTCTTCTTTTTCCTGACTTAAATTATTTGTCTGCCCATCTGCTTGTCTGCCAGTCCTCTTGGTATTTGTGTCATATGAGTAAATAAACAGTGGTCTTTTGGTAAGCTTTCCACCAGTCCTGGCTCACCGGAGAGGTCCCAAATGACTGGAAAGTGGCCAGTGTGATCCCCATCCACAAGAAGGGTCGGATGGAGGAACCTGGGAACTACAGGCCTGTCAGCCTGACCTCAGTGCCTGGGAAAATGATGGAGCAGATTATCTTGGGGGCAGTAACTGCACACCTGAGGGATGGCCAAGGGCTCAGGTCCGGCCAACATGGATTTAGAAAGGGCAGATCCTGCCTCTCCAACCTGATCTCCTTCTATGATCAGGTGACCTGCCTGGTGGATGTGGGGAGGCCTGTGGATGTGGTCTGGACTTCAGCAGGGCCTTTGACACTGTCCCCCACAGCACACTGCTGGCTAAGCTGTCAGCTCATGGCTTGGATGCCAACACTCTGAGCTGGGTTAGGAACTGGCTGGAGGGCCGAGCCCAGAGAG
>VWZE01007835.1:167576-178459 GCA_013396675.1 Eubucco bourcierii
TTGCCCTTCTCTGGACATGCTCAAGCACCTCAATATCCTTCTTAAATTGAGGGGCGCAGAACTGGACACAGTACTGAAGGTGTGGCCTAAGCAGTGCAGAGTCCAGGGGGAGAATGACCTCCCTGCTCCTGCTGGCCGCACTATTGCTGATGCAGGCCAGGATGCCATTGGCCTTCTTGGCCACCTGGGCACACTGCTGGCTCATGTTCAGGCGGGTGTCAATCAGCACCCCTAGATCCCTTTCTGTTTGGCTGCTCTCCAGCCACTCCCACCCCAGCCTGTAGCTCTGCATGGGGTTGTTGTGGCCAAAGTGCAGCACCCAGCACTTGGATTTGTTGAACACCATCCCCTTGGACTCTGCCCATCTGTGCAGGCAGTCGAGGTCCTGCTGCAGAACCCTTCTGCCCTCCAACCCAGCAACATCAGCCCCCAGCTTGGTGCCATCTGCAAACTCACGATGTGTGTATTATAAATAGAGTTTGTCACATGTATCTTTTACATAGACTTCATCAGCAAGTTTGATGTCCTTCTGCATTGAAGTGTACATCATGTTTTAAAAGCCTGTACATATATGGTGTTGCTTAGGGATTCTTTGGGATGAAAGTTGCTTATATAAACGCAAATCACTCTTTTCCTTGCTGATTTTATAGTGATAAGTCCTTCCATTATTTCCTGGCTATCCAGACCTTGTGACACAGTATGTCCTGTGCTGTCCTGTGTGTGAGAAGGCTTTTTATGAAGAGCAATCAGCCTGGGTCCCAATCTCTGCTGTAGTGTGGTTTGAGTTTTTGTTTGTTTTGGTTTGTTGTTTTTTTTTTTTTTTTCTAATTAAATTGTCACCGGAAGGAATATCTGGAACAGCAGTTTTCATTTTCAATCGAGGAAAAATTGAGTCTTTGTCATTTGATTAAAAGTTACTTAACCTTTAAATTGCTGTAGATGTAAAGATAGCTCTGAGTTTCCAATGTAATCGCCTCCAAGTTAAAATCAGGAAAATCTTTGTGTAATGAAACCCATATGTCATGGTGAAAGGATGCAAAGCATTGGCAGAGTGGGCTGCTCTAGCAGGAGATTCTGCACCCAATCTTGTTAACCAGGACTGCTTTTGGTAATCCCTCATCTCCTCACTTGTAGGAAATCAATCTGTACTACTGAATCTCTTCAACCAGCAGCCATGAAATTTACTGTGGAGAGGCAACTTGGGGACAATTGTAGTAGAAAAGGAGCCCCAAGCAACAAGGCTAAATGCGGGATTGAGGGATTGAAGTTCTAAAGAGAAGATTATATTAAACCTTATTCTGCTCCCCCATCAAGCAGAAATGTCTCCTTTCAGCCCCAGCCTTTCCTGCCCAGTACCTGTTCTTGAGATCTGCTTGGCAGATTTTGCCAGGCAACAATCTGAATTCACAGAGTACAGCATTCTCTGTTAATGATGGTAGCTCAATACCATTTTCAATACATTTCCCTGAAAAAGTCTATTTAAGCACTCAACTTCCATTGCAAATAGTGCTGATAATATATTAAAGTGGTTTTCCTATGGTCTTCAGTATCCTCTTCCTCCTCCTTAGCAGGTGAGATTGATTTGTGTCCAACCTATTGTGACTGTAGCCATGTTTTTTCCTATTGTAGTAGATGCACAGTGTGGGCAAGGTGGTTGTTGGGACTTGACATGGAGATTCATGTTTCTGTCTCATGCCGCACAGCCTCTGTAATGTCTGTTTGCTGCTGGTACAATGAAACCTGCACTCTCTTCACTTGAAGTCCATGGTTAGAGCAACCATTTAAAAGAAGAAAACCCTAAGGTTTTAAATACCATTTTGTCCAGCCCTCTAATTAAGAATTCCACCTCTATCTGCTATGCAACTGGCTTTTCCTGGCCCCTTGGGCAGTTGCTTAAGGCAGGTTTTACTTACTCTCTTAGTATGCAATCATATTTAGCATGTGGGTGATGGTTTCTTCATTCACAAGCCCTTCCCTCACTCCAACAAGCTCCAAAAGGCCCTATTGGAAAAGATACTTCCCTTATTAAGAATTCATTTATCAGAAGCAATACCGAGCAGAGGAGTCAGTTGAATATTAGAGGCTTTTCTGTGCAAAACCCAAGCTCACATCATACTCCAGTGCAGATTAAAGAGGAACAAAGGGGAAGGAATGGCCAAGACATCTGAATGCAGAAGCATGTAATATGTATTTGGCCTGTGTTTACCAGGAATACATTGAACTGTAGCTCTTGGGCAGATAAGAGAAGTAGCTGAAGCAGGGAAAACAAGATCGCTAATGCTTGTGGGAAACTTGCCTTTGGTTTGGCTGTGATGTTTTGTCTGTGTGTGGTATGAGAATGCTATTTCCTGGCCACTTTCATCCATACACAAAGATGTAAGGTCCTTTTTCTTTTCAGTTTGGCATCGCATCTCTAAAAATAAAGCCCCGATGCAAGACTGAGTATGTGAGGAGAAGAGGAATACAGAATAGCAGAAGGCTGTCTCCTGCTCCTAATGGGATTTTGTAGCAGCATGTGCGAGTTTGTTTCAGAAGTCAGAAATGAACAGATGTTGGTATAAATTACCTCTGTGTCTGATGTCTTGCAAATTAAAAGCGCGGTTGGCATCACTAAACAATTTCAGCAGGTTGGGGGGGGGGCAAGCGGGCGGTGATTATTGTAGCAGGTCGGTAAGAATCTTTAAGCTGCAGCAGAACAGGATAGCAAGGATAAAGGAATGAAGAATAAAATGAGAGGTCTGTGAATTAATCAGAAATGTTAACATCTCGGATGACAAGTGAACAGGAGGGCACGTGCTCTGGAGCAACCCCCAACCCACAGTAATTTTCACTCGGTGCACAGAAGGAGTCTATGCTCTCTGGCTGATTTATAGGGTGCAGCCCTCTTTGGGGGAGCAGAAGTGTCATGCATTCGTATATCTCCTATATGGGACTTGCACTCCTGAAAACTTTCCACTTTATCAACTACAGTTTGGCTTTGTGCCTTCTCTGTTAAGGGTGTTTTGAAGCCACGCATTGTTGATGGTGCAAGGCAGGGAGGTATTTAGAATCATAGAATGGTTAGGTTGGAAGGGACCTCGAGGATCATCTAGTTCCAACCCCCTGCCATAGGCAGGGACACCTCCCACTAGTACAGGTTACTTAAGGCCTCCTCCAACCTGGCCTTGAACACCTCCAGGGAGGGAGCAACCACAGCCTCCCCAGACAACCTGTGCCAGTGTCTCACCACCCTCACTGGAAAGAACTTCCTCCTAACATCCAGTCTAAATCTCCCCTCTGCCAGTTTAAACCCATTGGCCCTTGTCCTGTCATTGCAAGACTTTGTCAATAGTCCCTCCTCAGGTGTCAAAGAGCTGAACATCTATTCCTAGCTGAAATTTTTAAGAACTTGCATTTTTATTTAATCATGTTCTTTCTGCACAACAACTTAGTTCCTGACGAAATAGTGATCACCTCTGCCCTTCTGCAGCGCCTTCTCTCCGTGTGTCACTTCAGCAGCTCTTAAGAGATCCAAACTGCCTTGCAAAAGGGAAGGCAGAGGTACAAATGAGCACTTTTCTGGTAGTTCACGCTGTGAACCAGAAGCAAGTTGGGAATGGATCCCAGATGATGTAATTCACAGCTGGAGGCATGAACCAAGTGAATAATGCAGAGATCTGCTCAAATCTGCAGCCAGTCTGAAGCATGGTCACTGGATTTTGCAGCCTATGAATATCAACATGCACTAGGTGGTTCATAACTGCACTAATTGTTTTACAGGGATCTTTTTGATGACAATACCATTGTCTACCCAGTACTAATTTGTCTACCCAAGTTTTTTGTAGACAAATTAGAAGGTAACAATTTAAAAACAGGCTTTAAACCACAAATTCTAGCTTTTAGGTCATGAATAACAAAATGTCCTTAACTGAGGGTGTGTATTGAATATTTTAAACTGAAAATTCTTGTTAGATTTTAGGTCTGTTCTAACAGGTAATCAGTCATGTCAAAAGCAAATCCAACATCAGCAACAAACCCACATGACAATTGTCATTTCTGTTTTTCCTCACAGTAGGTAGGTCAGGAACTGAATGGATAAAACAGAAAATGAATTCCCATCTCCTTCCAGAGTCTGTCTAGGCTAGGTGTGGGACATGCACGATTTCATCGGTCCTGTGCACAACACCCTCCATGGTTTGATGCCTGTCAGTCCAGCACAAAGCTTATACCTTTCTTTAAAAGAAATGAAGAGAAGCACTGGTGGGAAGATTGTCTTTCTTCAGGAGTCAATTGCTAATCATGTTTTCTTTGATGCATTGTATTTTTATTGCAAGACAAAGACAGTATTAGGGCTGCTCTGCCAGCTTGTGGTCTTACGGGCTCACAAGTCAGAAACGTCTCTTGCAGAAAAGTGGCTGTGTAAACCCTGCTGTAATACAGCTACCAGAGATTGATGGTGCCAGGAGTGAGAGAGAGACATATAAACCTTGCCTTGCTGTATTAAACATCGAAGGACTGACAAAGCAGAGAGAGAGAGACACCAAAGCTCTATAAACTTTACTTTATTACACTACCCATATATGAACTGCATTGAAGGAATATAAACTCCATTATATTACACCATCCAGGGACTGACACTGCTGAAAGAGAGAAAATGCTGTCTAATTTCTGCTGAAGATCATAGTATCTAGGGACCAATAATCCTGAAATGGAGAAAGAGAGAGTTCCATAATCTCTGACGGATTATAACCTCCAGGAACAATTGCTGTGAGACAGAGTGATGGAGATCTGGATTACACCATTCAGAGATGGATAGCCCAGAGAAAAGGAGCTGCTGGGAGAGCATAATGCAGTAGGAATAGAAAGCATAGATAGTATGTAATGAGACAGCCTGTGCGAATTATTGCTGAGTTTGGAAGATTCCAGGTCCTGCCTGCATTTCTAGCATGTCCAGAATTCAAGATGGAATGCAGTTTTATTTATTTTCCACATCTAAAGAAGTTAAAAATCCTTACTTGCTATTGATATAAACACAGATCTAACTGAATTTCTTATCCTGTGGTTAAAATATGTAAATGATGTAATTGTTTTGGCTTCTTTGCTTTAAAAAAAAAAAAAAAGGTAAAAAAAGAAAAAATATCTCTTTTTCCTCCCTTGTGATTTCAGCTAGAGAAATGACTCGAGGGAAATTCCTGAACATCCTAGAGAAACCCAAAAAGTAGCTGCCACATCTGGAGTCTGGATGAAAATTCCCCGGTTTATGTACTGTGGATCCAGTTGAACCCCAGAACTTCTAAGAAGTACAAAGCTCTTGCTGTAGACCTTCAGAAGCAAACATCTCCTTCTTTTGCTTCCACAGCTCATCTCTTCTCAGGGGAGACATATTGCTTGCACAGATTATGAGGACTGCAATTGGTTGCTTTGGAATTCAGACTTCATCTGACCATAAGATGTTCAATAGGAGGACTTGGCCCTGATGATGTGATGAAGCTACCTGGCTTAAGCACCTGTACAAAGCAAATAGTCACAGTGCCCTTACTCAGTTGCCTGCAGTGGCAACACCTGTTTGAAGCAGATCTGATACTGGCCAGAGCAGATCATGAAGCATTGACCCTTTTGTGTGTTTTTTTTTCCCCTTAGATGCATTGATTTCCAATGTGCAGCTTCTGTGCTAAAAGACTTGAGCAGATTTTGGGGTGCAGATTCACGAATAGCACTGGTTCAGCAGGAGCATATGCTTGTAGTGTAGAAGCTGAATGCAGTCTTTTGCATTAAATTCCAGGTACTCAGACCTACAGAAATGCATGTCTGTAGGTCTAAGGAGAGCCTCCAGATCTCTCATGTCCCAGGAGCTTCATCTCACCACTAAACAGTTCTCGAATGAAGTCAACGCTAATAGACCATAAGGGAATAAGAAGTGTTGACATATCACAAAAGGAAAATACCTTTACAGAAGCTTCTGCCAGTACACAAAGAAACAGCTTTGTCACTCCATGGCAATCCTTGTCATTCAGTTTCTAGCTCTGCATGAAACAGAAAGTTGCTAACGTGAAAGGTGGTGATCCCTTGCCCCCAGGAAGGGGCAACAGGATTGTTCGCCACGTTGTGAGGATGCTCCTGCTTAAACAGAACCTTAACTTCTCTGAAAATAAAATGTTGTGGTATTTTTATCTACTTAAAACAGCAACCAGGAAATATTTTTACCCTACAAAAGTAGGATTTTTAAGACAGAATAATTTGTGACTTAGTCTCTTTCAGCACACAGTTTTGGCCTTTATTCATCTACAGTTTAGTGCTTTGTCTTTCTGTTAATGCAATTCTGCATGTTCACCCTTGAGGAAGAGGTAAGGAGCAGCATGTTCAGACTTCTTTTATTTAAGAGAATGTATATTTTTTTCATTTAATTCTTTCTTTTTCTTAGAAAACAACATCTTAAGCATTAGTATGCTCTATTTAGAGCACAATACAATATTGAAACAGTGGATAAAGAGGACAGCTTTTTCCTCTATTTAGAAATGCAGGCTTTTCAAAACTTGTGGTTTTCTACGTTGCAGTCACACATGTGAGAAGAGACATGAGTTGGAAACAGTGCATGTAGCAAGCTGCCCTTAGAGCACTGCATTGTTCTGTCTTCACAGAGAGAGGAGACTCTTTTTAGGTGTGCATAAAGAGGAGATTTCTTTTTTTTTTAATCCAATAGACTTCTCTGAGTTTTCACAAAAATGCTGATGGGTTTTTGGTTTGCAGTCAGTGGTCTTGGTTATTACTGGTCAGAACTAAGCTCATTTTGGACAGCTCCTGTTAACTAAATGTAAACAGTTAAATCCCACATCTCCACCTGTTACAAGTACTGAATATTTAGGAATGTCAGGAGTTTGATTTTAAATTTAATGTTTGGGTTTGGTTTTTTTTTCCTGTACTTTACAGTTTATTCAGGGCTGAGCTTAACAGCACTGCCATCTCTTGAGAACATGAGAGTTAAGACAGATACATGTAAAGAGAAGCTGAAAGTGGTAATTCAGAGACAGAGCAAAAAACCTGCTGGTGCAAACTGATATTGATGTAGCTTTAAGTATTAAATTATACATTTTGAATGCAACTTTAAGTTTGCATACTATATATGTAATATATACACATATATGACATAATAGGATACTTCATCTTTATCACTGCTATAAGTTTGTGCATTTTATAGAGGTCTGTTGGGCCAACACATTAAGGAACTGAGATCTGAAAAGAGGAGGGGTATAAGAGAAGATATGGAAATATATGGACATTTTCTGATTTGTTCAGTAAGGAATTTTAAATTTTAGGTAGTTTTTAGTAACATATGTGTGGGGTTTTGTTTAAAACAAAAACAAAAAAAAAAAAACAAAAAAAAAAAAAAAAAAAAAAAAAAAAAAAAAAAAAAAAAAAAAAAAAAAAAAAAAAACAACACATATGACCAAAAAAAAACCCCCACCCTTTCACCATACCATATGCAGTGCTTATCTTCTGTAGAGCAGCCAGGTAACATGCTTTAGAATGTGGTATTTAATAGCTTGTACTTGTCACTTGTAGAGATGAGTCAGTGATATTTGGGGTTTTTTTATTGGTCATACTTCTATTGGTTTTTTGATTGTTAGCCAGAGAATTGTACTTTGTTATTGCTTTTGTGGTTTGATAATAAGCAAATGCAAAGCTCAGAGGTGCACCTGGGTTTCCAAAATAGCCCTCTGAGATGTGAAATTGTTTTCTTAGCCACCTAGGCAATATTCTTTCACAGGCTGTCCTTCACACTTCTACCACCACCTATGGGTTTGGCCTGTGGATGTAACTTTCCCATCAGTAAGTAACTGATCTACAATATCCAAAGGATTTTCTTTCAGTTACATCCTTCCTGATATCCCTGTGGTATCTGCCTGTAATAGAAAATCTGGATGACTTTTTGTTCCTGATTAGCTTTCTGCATTTTAAAATTAAAAAACAAAAACAAACAAAGTTTTGTTAAATGATAGGAGTGAAGAGTATAAGAAACTCAAGGTTTGGTACTATCAATGAAGTTAATGCATTGCTTTATAAAGTGTTTTCACGTGTTGGTATGTTAAATGTAACCCTGAGGTCCTTGGAAACAAACCCACTATGTGTTTTTATTTCCTTTAAATGCCACTGTTGCATATATTCAGTTGTAAAGGCTGTTCACTGCAGTCTTGGAGTATCAAATGTTTTGCTGTTTAATCCAGCTGAAATTAAATCCTTGTTTGCTATGTTTATCACTATCAAACTAAAAGTCTAATTGCACTGGCAACAGAATAATGTATTATTCCATTTAACTCAGTGTACTGACATTACAAAATTAACAGTTTTGGAATAATCCTATAACCCACAGTTACCAGCTTTGTTTCATATTTCCCTCAACAACTGACCTAGACACCGGATCAGTGAAAATGGAGGAATCCGACTTGGAGGTAATGAATCTTGAATCTTGTTCTGGTTTATTTTACTGAATTTTATGTTGCATGAAAATGTAAGGTTCTATTACAAGTCAGCTCCTAAGCCTGTCTTATCTGTAATCTTCTCTTTGATTCTAAACAGTTGTAGAAAGCTAAGGAAGGATATAAACAAAAGGCTTACACAAAGTGATTTTGCTTTAGGGTAACTTGCACAGCATCCAGCAATCTATTTTACTTGGTGGCCGGTCACTAGTGGTGTGCCCCAGGGATCAGTGCTGGGTCCAGACCTGTTTAATATCATCATTGATGATCTGGGTGAGGGGACTGAGTCCTCCATCAGTAAGTTTGCAGACAACACCAAGTTGGGAGCGAGTGTTGATCCATTAGAGGATAGGAGGGCTCTGCAGAGGGACCTGGACAGGCCAACGCCAGGAGTTTTAACAAGACCAAGTGTCGGGTTCTGCACTTTGGCCACAGCAACCTCATGCAGTGCCAGAGGCTGGGGATAGAGTAGCTGGAGGGTAGCCAGGCAGAGAGGGACCTGGGGGTGCTGGTCGGCAGCTGACTGAACGTGAGCCAGCAGTGTGCCCACGTGGCCAAGAGGCCAATGGCCTCCTGGCCTCTATCAGGAACAGTGTGGCCAGCAGGACCAGGGAAGTCATTCTGCCCCTGTACTCAGCACTGGTTAGGCCACACCTTCAGTACTGTGTCCAGTTTTGGGCCCCTTAATTTAAGGAAGATGTTGAGGTGCTTGAGCATGTCCAGGAAAGGGCAACGAGGCTGATGAGGGAACTGAAGCACAGTCCTGTGAGGACCAGCTGAGGGAGCTGGGATTGTTTTTAGCCTGGAGAAGAGGAGGCTCAGGGGAGACCTTATTGCTGTCTACAACTACCTGAAAGGAGGTTGTAGCCAGGTGGGGGTTGGTCTCTTCTCCCAGGCACCCAGTGACAATCTCAAGCTGCACCAAGGCAGGTTTAGGCTTGGACGTTAGGAAGAAGTTCTTCACAGAAAGATTGGCATTGGAATGGGCTGCCCAGGGAGGTGGTGGAGTCACCATCCCTGGTGGTGTTTAAAAGGAGACTGGATGAGGCACTTAGTGCCAGGGTTTAGTTAGTTAGAAGGGTTAGGTGATAAGTTGGACTCAGTGATCTCACAGGTCTTTTCCAATCTGGTTAATTCTGTGAATCTGGCCCACAGTAGGCCCTACCTTCCATAAATTTGTCTTAGTTCTAACTTATCTGCACTCCTTGGCATCTAAAGTGGCACTGGACAGTGAGTTCCTTAATCTCGTTATACAAAGAGAGTGGGGAAAGCCATTGTTAGTTTTAAACCTCCTTACCTGATAATTCTGTTTTCAACCTTGGATTTGTCAGAAACAGTTGTTAGGGTTCTTTCTTCTCCTTCTTTGCTGTCTATGCACTTGTCATGATTTTTCAGCTCCTGCTGTGTTTTTGCATCTGTGGTTATGTTCACCTTCCTTATGTTCACAATATTCAATTGTGTCTTTTCTATCACAGCCTGAGATAGCATAATTAAATTATGGAGTATTCGGAGTGTGAGCATACCCTGGAGGCATACAGATCCAAAATACAAGGTGTAATTAGCTCCTCTGCTGGTTTTCTTCCATATCATCCTGGGCTAAATCCTGTTTTGAGTATTTTTAAGGACAGGATCATCACTTCTATTTACAGTCTGTGCATGCAGCTGCTCTCACCCACTTCATCTTCATCCACAGTAACTTGTCTTAGGCAAACAGCACTTTTTCCAAATCACAATGACAGTTATACCAACCACTTCACGTTGAGGAAGTGATACTGGGTAATTCCATCATCAGTCTAGGCAGTACATTAAAAAAAAAAAAAAGGATAGGCCACAGCTTTGTCATATGGTCTGAAACACTGGACTCCTATAGAATCATAGAATGGTAAGGTTGGAAGGGACCTCAAGGATCATCTAGTTCCAACCCCCTGCCATAGGCAGGGACACCTCCCACTAGTACAGGTTACTCAAGGCCTCCTCCAACCTGGCCTCGAACACCTCCAGGAAGGGAGCATCCACGACCTCCCTGGGCAACCTGTGCCAGTGCCTCACCACCCTCACTGGAAAGAACTTCCTCCTAACATCTAGTCTAAATCTCCCCTCTGCCAGTTTAAGCCCATTGCCCCTTGTCCTGTCGTTGCAGGACCTTGTAAATACTCCTTCCCCAGCCTTCCTGTAGGCCCCCTTCAGATACTGGAAGGCTACTATCAGGTCCTTTCGAAGCCTCCTCTTCTCCAGGCTGCATAGCCCCAACTCTCTCAGCCTGTCCTCATAGCAGAGCTGCTCCAGCCCTCTGATCATCTTTGTGGCCCTCCTCTGGACCCGCTCCAACACTTCCATGTCCTTCCTGTGCTGAGGGTTCCAGAACTGCACACAGTACTCCAGGTGGGGTCTGACGAGAGCAGAGTAAAGGGGCAGAATCCCCTCCCTTGC
>VWZE01007835.1:178651-189869 GCA_013396675.1 Eubucco bourcierii
GACATTTTTTCAAAAGCCATTAAATAATCAGTCTTTATAGGAGACAGTAATTCATTGAAGGACAAATCACAATTGGGCAGAAAGCTTCCCATCGACCAACAAGCTCTGACCTGGATGAAAGTGATTAGAACAACAAATGCAAATGTTGTAAACACATTTCTGTTATCACTATGGTAGAAACTTCCCTCTGCAGAAAGATCAAAACCTGTGCTTCCTAGATGCACATCCCAGCATATAAATCAGACAGTGTCCCAAATAATTCCAAAGCTAATATATGTGTGAATGCTGAATATGCATTGCCCTGATAGGAGAGGAACCTTGATATTGTGAAAAGGAAAGGAAAAAAAAAAAAAAAGGGGGGGAGGGGGGAAAGAAGGAAAAGGAAAAATTAAAAAGACTGAATCCTTTTGGGTATATTTAACACTGTGACTGTGATTCTTGGGATCAAAGCTACTTCTAGAGCTGTAAGAATTGGATGCAAGCCAATCCTTACATCACTAGTTGGAGTTTCTTTCAGGAGGATGTGAAGTGCAAAATCCTGAAGTCAGTTGTGACCAGTCAGTTGAAGTCTGCAGAAGGACATAGAAAAGCTTAAGTGGCCAGAAAGGAATGAACTGATCTAGTTTCTGTAGAGTGTCATCCATGTTCCACATTGAACACATGCAACAGTTGCAACAATACCATTTCTGTTTGGATTGTGCTTGATTTTCAGGCAGGATTTCTTCACATTTTGATTTTATCATCCACTGAAACTGAGCATTTTTTAGACTTGACCTTTTCCATCATGTCCCTTTGAGCAGGATGAGTGACTCCAGGCAGCTGATGCGTGTACAGAATAGGCGTTTTCTTGTTGGGTTGGTGTGGTTGACCTCTGGCCTGCCTGCTGATTCCTATAATACAGATCAGTGACCAGTGAAGCCAGAATGCTCCCTGCCTGTCTCTGTTATAGACACCTCAGTAAGGAACAGAAAAGAGGAAGAGGGCTGAGCTTGAAAGCCCTTACTTAATTGCTAGTAGAAAAAATGGGTAATAAGAATGACCTTGCACCTTATTTATTGACCACATCTCTGGGGGGACAAAGTACTTGACTTGGTTCTGTATCACTTGAAAGGCTGGCTCTGTGGCCAGTAGCTGATGAGTAGGCTTAATAATATAGGGTAATTAAATTTTGTGCTTGCAGGCACTTGGATCCCATGGTGAGTTCTTCCAAAAATGCCAGGCACATCTAACAACTTCCTTTGTAATCACAGAATTTTAGAGAATTTGCTGTTTGCCACCTTCCACTTAGTACAGGAGCCCAAAATGCAACAGGTTATCTACAAAAAGGCAGGAAGAGGGCTCATCATTCAGGAGAATGAGGGACAAGAGAGCAGCAGAATGACCCAAGTGGGCAAGGACCCTCAGGCTGCTTGGTTCTTTTGTTTTCCTCTCCCTATATTAAAGTAGTTTATTAGTTATAGCTAGTTTTAATTTATATATCTATATATAATAATTTTTAAAAATGCCTTTCAGAGTAATCACTGCTGTCTGTCTTTGTCTTGTATTCTGTATGGATCAGTTTGTCACTCTGTCATAGGTTTCTTCCCCTTGCTTAGGATACTGAAGATGAGTATCTCATGTAAAACTGGGGAACAAATCGCTTCTGGTGAGTCTCATTGCAGGAGGGATCAGTTTGTAATCAGCTGCACAGGAGGCAAAGGCATCTGCAGGTGCTGGGTATCCTTAATGGGATCAGCTGAAGTATTTAGCTCAGAATGGGCTTGTCATCAAACGCTAGGGAAAATGTTTTTGCTGAAAAAAAGTTGATCGGTGGTGGTTTCTCAAGAAAGTGTCAGGCTGAAAGTCTGTCTTTGTTCTCATCAGGGAGTTTGAGCAACTACCTACCCCACAACTTTGTAGAGTTCTCGTGTTTTTAAAATTTTTGTGGACATCTTTAGAAACCTGTGAGACCTGGCGTGTGTCCCCCTCCATGGCAAATGACGGGGTCTCATTGGCACCCATGCTCCTTCCCAGCCAGGCAGGCCCACAGCATGGCCTCACTGGAGAAAAACAGATGCCAGGTGCTGCATTTCTACAGCGTAGTCCCCAGCGAACCTTAGCAGACACTGAAGGCAAATCTTTGCACTCAGATGTTTGGGTTTGGCGGTGCCTTCCTGCATGCAAGCACGAGTGCTTTGTACTGCTGGGGGTGAGAAAGGAGAAGGCAGGCCAGGCTGAGCTTGGGTTTCCACCTCGCAGGTGGACGGTGATGACGGAGTAGCGAAGGTCCGTGTCCCGAGCAGTGGGTGGCTGCTGCCCAGCCACCAGCCCTGTGCCGTGTAGCAGGGCCCCAGCCCCTGGCCGCTTCTCTGGCTGTTGCCCTGCTCCTCACGGTGCCCGAGCGGCGGCTCCCCGTCCGTCCGCGGCGCAGGGAGCGCTGGCTCCTGCTCGTTAGAAGAATTCCCCCAAGTCAGACCTATGGTACCAGCCGTGTGAAGCGGAAGACAATTAGGGGCTTATTAGTGTCCTGGGGAGACGTGTAACTTGTGTTGCTGGGACTTACCAAAACAGCGAGAGTCTTACCGGCAAGCTCCAGCCGAGAAAAGACTGAGGGATTGTCTCACCTAATTACGGGGAATGGGCCTCTTTGTGTTTGTGATTCGGTACGGTTGTCCGATCGCTTTTCTCTGGCTGCTGGCTCAGGCCGAGCTGGAAGTGTGCTAATTAGAAGAGAAATGGACGTAGTGATCCTGTCAGCTCTCGTTACCGGCGTGGACAAAGCCGAATATTATTCTGAAGCAGTGTTTTGTGAGTGTCCCCCTTCCAGCTCTCATTAAGGGCAAGGTTGGTGGACGGGGAGGGGACTCGACCACATGGGTTGGCTAATGGAGCACAGTTACCGTTACTGTGCTAATTAACGGGCTCAGGAGGCAAATGTTTCTCCAACCAGCGGTCCCAGCAGCTGCACTTGGTGCTTCCAGAACCTTGCTAGGCAAGCCAGGCAAATGTGTGTACGAGGGTAAGGCAGTTTCCTTATGGTGCACCCATCCAAAAGGACAGAAACACCATTAGGATGTCAACGGAGAGAAGGAAAGGGCATAGCACTGCAGCAGCAGTGTGGGCTGAGCTCCAGCCCTGCCTTCCCCCCTGGTGTCCTGTCACAGAGTGAATCGTGTCATCTTCTGCCCTGCAAAGGGGGGAAGTAGACAGCACTGAGAGACATGAGGAGCTGCTGGGGCCTCCAGGTGCCATCAAGGAATAGGTGTCCTGTGAGTTGTTTTGATCATCACAGGTCCAGGTGTGGCCAGGAAGGAGAAAGCTGGAATAATGAAAGGTGACATGGAGGTGAATCAAACTATATCTCTTTACACTGATGGTGGGACACTTGCAGTCTGAAGTGAGATGTACATACATGGCAGGATGTGTCTTGTGGCCCAGAAAGGCAGTCAGGCAAAACTGGAATCATTCACATAGGTTAAGGCAGGTGAATATGATCACCAAAAGAGCCATAGCAAATAGTTAAAAAATAAATAAATAAAAAGTGTGATTTCGTGCCATTAATCTAAACCAGCTACAGTGAGCATAGAAAGAATAGTGGAAGAGACAAAACAGGAGCCAGAGCAGGTCCACAGTGTCACAGCAACTGAGACAGCTTCAGCAGAAGGGAAGAACAGTGGGTACTCTGGAGGGTCAGTGTGATGTAGCAACTTGCTGAAGTAATTGCTGGTTGATGTTTCCAAAAATGATGGGATTAAGTCTGATTTGGACATTACAGCCTTTCCAGAGGTCCTTAATTAATCAGTGCCTTTGGGCTAGATACATGAAAATATATAATTGTGTCTTAAAGCCTTCAATTTGCTTTCTCTGTTTTAACAATGTACTCAGTGCATGTGCTCATTCGTGCTTGGGTACCCTTGGCAGATGTTTGGTCGAGTGTTAAAGTTGCAGGAGTTTTTCTGTCTTCTTTCTTGGCTTGTTTGTCACTGATGGTGAAGATTTCCAGTGAGAGGGTTAGCTCTCTCTTTCCAAGGCTCCAGCAACATTCTCTACCATCTTGGCTAGAACTTTGCTCTGTGCCTCCTTATTTTTCTGTCTCAAACAGCTGTGAACCCAGCAAGGATGCTTTTCCGGGTGCAGTATGTACTCTGTATCTTAGTCCTGCAGAACTGCAAAGCCTTTCCTTTTTTACTGGGACTCATTTCATACTGGCTGCTGTGATGGCTTCAGACTTGGGAGTCTTGATGCAGGGACTGATCTCCAAAAAGGACTTGAGAAGTATCTTCCCTGCAAAGAGGTTTACTCTAGAAGGAGCAGAGATGTAATCCTCTTACTAAAACCCTGAGAGGAAAGGCAAAAAAGCTTTATTGGTCCTGCCTTGCCTTGGTGAGCTGGCAGCTTTTATGCTGCCTCACAAATAAAAAGATGCAGAGAAAGAAACATCTGAATGCAGTTACTCCACCTGACCTGAGGCTCTTCAGTGGATGCTCACGACTGCTTTCAAGGGTCCTAGCAAAACATAACACCAGTTTCTGAAGAGGAAAAGCCACTGTTACGGGCAGCAGATTGCCACCAACTGTCCCCTTCCCTAGATGCTTCAGTCTTGATGTAAGGAGAAGTTCCAAATCAATGGAAGAAGATGAAAGACCATCATACTTAACCTCCATTTTCATGCTCTGGAAGCCCAAGAGTCAAGTGACCTCCTTAAGTAAGGGTTGGTGACACTTCCCATGTCAAGTCTTCCTTGACAGACTGGACCTCACAGACAGCAGGAGAAAGGTCTTCAGGAAGACACACTGGTGGGTTTTCCACTTTTTATCAGTTTCTTTGCCCAAGGAAGTATTAGAATCCTTGCTTGTTACACCTCTGTTTTACTGGCCTGCCACCTTGCTGTATAAACATTATCATGCCAAATATGGGCAGGAGTTGACTCAGTATAAAAAGCATTGCTTTTTTGTCATTGTGAGGAAGGTGTTTTGGTGAATAAATATCCCTCATACAGATTAGCAGTACCTGAGAACACTGTGAAGAGAAGTAAAAAATAAGATGGAGGGAAAAGGTACAGTCCTTCTGGTATTCACCTGCCAGTTAGGATAACCACCCTGTGGTCTGGAGTGGTTGTTGGAGGGCATCTCTTCAGCATTTGATCAATTGCATTACAGTACTTACTTAAATCACAGTGGCCCCAGTGTGTATCAAAATGTATTGAGCTGTGAATCATAGAAACACATAATTAGGTGAAGGTCTTTGTCCTCAAGAGCTTGTGAGTGGATGAATGAAGCAGTAAGAATAGGAGGGGAAAAAAAAACAGACATCAAGACATAAAAAGACTTGTTACAGGTTATCCAGCAAAACACAGTTCAAACCCTGTGACTTCTTAGTCTTTTCAGTCACAGCCCCCACACACCAGTGGCCCTTCCACTGCTTGTCATTTGCTTTGTTGTGTCATTAAATAGATGTGTCTTTTAAACAGCAAACTATTTTTTTTTAATGCAAGCACCTAAGTAACTGACAGGCCTTAGCAATTTAAATCATACTAAATTACAGTGCAATAGCAGACATTTAATTCTTTTTTTTTAAATACCTGTAAGAACTATTCAGAGAATTAATTTTAAGTAACTTTAATGCAATGTTACAGATTGAGAATTTAAAAACACCACTAAAAAGGAAGGTTTCTCACAATGCTATTAACTGTGTCCGTTTGCACAGTGTACTCATACATTTACTATTAAGATGCTCATAGCTCTCCTAACTGTTTCATCTTCACTAATGTAGAACACTTACCCTGTTTTTCCCAAGCCTTTCACACTCATGCAGAGAGGATGTAAGTGCTACTTTCCAGTCCCACACTTGCTCAGACTAAACATTTGCCAACAGACCAGGGCAGGAAAAAGGTAATTTTCCTAATTCTGCCATCTTGCAATCCTTGCACTTCCTCTGATGCTCTGTGGAGCAGATCCTGCCTTAACAGTGAACATTATTTAAAGTGATCACTGCAGCTCTCTAGGGAGCTGGAAACTCTTTGCTCTGGCAAAAGAAAGATCACTTCTCTCATTTACTTCAGTAGTTTTGGAAAGAGAGGAACTTACAACAGTAAGTAGTGGCCTACCCTATTAGTGTAATGCATCTGGGTAAGGTTTAAAGGAATGGGTAAGGTTTACAGGAATTTCACTAGCAAGTATCAAAATACTATTAGCAAGCTGTTTTGGTGAGGGAGGACTGTGGGATCAGAGTGATATGGAAGACTGAATGAAAAATACAGGCAAGTGAAAAGAATTTTAAAATAGGGACATAAAAAATGAAGAGAAGAGACCAAGAGAGGTAAGAAAGCACAGTTTGGAAGACAGTAAGGTATAGGCAGGAGGTTGGGGAAATGCAAGAGTGAAGAAAGCACACTGTTACAAATGCAGGCGTGGAAGAAAACTCTGCAGAACAGAAGGGGAGCAAGCAGGAATAGGTAGTGCTTCTCAGCAGGAAGGAGGTCAGAGAAAAGCAGAAGTTTCATGAGCAGTGGAACCAGCCAGGGAAGTGTTGTTTCCCTTGTGGATGTGTCTCTCAAGATTATGGATTCACAGAAGATGTGTCCACACTTCAGTAAGGGGAATCATTGGATTTCTTTCTTCTGTCAGTCACTTGTTACAGTAAGATGCACAGAAATAAATTATCTGCCCTACAGGAAGTTGTCCTCTATTGGCCTACAGGTCCCCCAGTTACTAGGACATCCACATACACCTGTAGGTGGGTGGTGTGACCAAGCTGAAATTGCAAATGAACTGGATGATAGAGAAGGAGAAAACATTAGGAAAATGGGGATTTATGTCTACTATTAATGCAGTTAATTTGCTTTACTGCCATTTTCTTTCCTGGTTTTACACTAAAAAAAAACAAACCAAAACAAACCCAACCCAAACAACAGCCCCAACAATTAACAAGGATCTGTTTAAAGCTCTTCTCTCAAATCAGGCCAACTACAGCATGACTACAACTGCCTGTTTCTGGGCAGAAAAATTTTACTGCAGCTTTGTCTCCAGTAGGTCCCTGCATGCTGTACCACCAAAACCTGCCTGGCACCACGTTGACAGCACATGTGGCACACAGATACTGCAAAAAAAGCCTTGTGGCCCTTCCATACTGGGATGATTTTCAGCTTCTTCAGTCAGACAGTCCAGCTATTTTTATACTGTTCTTCACAGCATTTTTCCATCTGTAGTGATTCTTATCTGGTGTTTTCTAGGGACCTCCTCATGACTGGATACTGTAGTTTGGATAATACTTGATTTTTTTTTTTTTAATTTTTTTTTTTTTAAACTGGGATCTCATTTCCATCTGGCCTGTCCCACATGTCCTTCTATATTCACTCTCTTAACAAAATTTCCTGATTTCCAGGCAGTTGCCACATCAAGAGGTGTTAAAATAGGACAGACCTGACTGCTGATCTCTGGGAGGGAGACCTCTCCTTCCAACACAATACCTTTTCATGCATCATTACACTTGATTTGCAGGTCTACAGACAATTTTTCATTCCATGTGGTGATGTAGCCAAGCCAATCTGAAATCATTTCCAGTAGGATTTATGTATCAGATCTCTACTAAAATCCAAATGTATCAAATCCATCGTGTTGCTTTCATCCACTAATTTTGTAATTCTATTAAAGAAAAGCAATCATGCTTTTCCCAGTACAAGTTGTTCTTTATAAATCCCCAGTGCTGATAATTATTTTCTTATCCTTTATCCCTACCTGCTTAGTGATTATTTTTCCTCTGATTTTTTTTTTAATTATTATTCTGTTATTTTGCTGGCAATAGATATTCCTTAGAACTCTACATTTGCCTTTTCCCTTTTTAATGGCCAATGGCACAATTCCTTTGATCTCTAGACAGCTTCCTAGGTTTTGTAACTTAGAAAAATTATTGTCTGTGGTTAAAAAAAAAAAAAGTTTGTCATTTTCCTTGTAGTGAGTGGATAGATGTCTCTCCATCACAAGCCCCAGTCCTAAGAGTCCTACAGCCAGAGTCTTTGATGATCATCTTTGATGATCCAAATGTGCTGCCAGAGAAACAAACCTGTGGAAATCACTAACTTAAGTAAATCCAGTCAGGCTTTTGGGTTTGTTTTTTTTTTTGGCCTGCTGATATCCATTCTGGATAAATGTTATTGCCTACTGACCAAGTATCAGGAGGGTATTTGTAGATGCTTTTTATTACAATGTTCATAAAAGTCTTAAAACTAAAAGTGAAGTAGAAATAACATCCAAGTAAAATGTATTTACATGGTAGTATTACTGAGTGAAGCTAACAGAAAGGACACTGTCTTACCAGATCAGTAAATTAATTTAGCCTAAATGTTGGACTGGAGAGCAGTCATCAAACCAATGCCAAAATAATCATCCCCTACAAATTCTGAGAAGCTGTCCTGCTAAACTGGTTAGAAATCCCAGCTCAGAATTGCACCAAAGTAAACAGAATCAGTGCTTTGAAGGTGTTTCTGATGGTTTTTAATCTCCAGCACCTATCTAACTTCAACATGTCTTTATTTAGGAGAAGGTAGGGATAGATAGTCTGAAACAGCTGTCCCCTCACTGCTTTCCTCAGGCTCACTTCTCCAGATCTACAAGAGGTACTGTCAGTATATTAGTCAAAAGGCTAGTCACACTTTGTACTGCTTGCACCAAACTTCTGCTGTTGGATGGCAGATCATTTGATAACCCCATGACAGTCCCACATTTACCAAAGTGCCCTCTTCACTCTGGACTTGTGGTCCTTGCTCCACAGAGAGGTGGATCCTAAGAAAGAGAAACTCACTTAATGGCTTGCTCTTCCCAAAGTAACCAACTGCTCTCAGGGACTCCTGGTGACTTGGTGATGTAAAGAGAAAACTTTTCTGTGGTTCTTGTGCTTCACAGTGTCTTGCAGCACCTTCAGAAAAATTGGATATAAGGTCCCCCTTGAGACCCTTCAGTGTAATTCAAACAAGTTTGCAGCAGGTCAGCGCTACTGCACAGTAACAAGCAGCTGCATGTAAGCTAAGTGTTCAGAAAGACTCTTTGTTTTCTGCAGCACAAAAAATGATGGAGTTTCTCACCTGTAGTGGAAGGGGTAATTAATTACCGTGAGATGATTTTTAGAAATATTAATAGAATTTATTAATATTAAATATCCAGAACTGGCAGCACCCTGATCACCAAAATGATAACAGTAACAGGTTCTTGCAGCATTATGAAAACTATTGACAGGTTAGAAAAGGATCTAAAAATAACTATTAAACATATATATTAATTGAACTCGACTAAACTGGCAGAGAAAGCTTTGGGGTCAGTGCCGCTTGCGGTCAGTACTCCGCTTGCTCTCTAGATGGACGCAAGGAGCAACTTTCTGCTTATGGCAGAAGGCAATTAATGATTCTTAGAGGCTTTTGGTATTTACTCACAAAAATATTATCTGACAGTACCCAAGGCTCATGGTGGGGTTGCTGTCGGTAGCTGTTAGAGGCTTTAGAGTTTCCCCAGGCTTCTGGGCACTGGAGAAAGCAGACAGACGATCTCTGACTTGTTCCTGGCTTTCTGGACCATTTGTGTTCCCTCCAGGACTTCCCCCTGGGCAGAAGGCTTTCAGGTGCAGGCAGATGCCTTGCGGTGTGCAGTCTGGGCACGGTGTCACGCCGGCTGTGCAGGCCAAATGCTGACAGGTATCAGAGCCTCAGCTCAGGATCAGTGAGGCAGCAGGCAGGGATGCAATAGCAGACACACCTTGGAATGGCAAAGCACACACAGTGCTCCCTGCTCATCTCCTTTTATCCAATACAGCCCAAGACTAATGGGCCTTTGGCCACAGGATAGCCAATCCAATGGCAGTTAGCCAAGATGTGACCATATTGGGTGAAGCCACAGGCTTACTTTACCCTTTTCTGGGCAGAACACAGCCTTGCACAAGGCAACCCTGGGCACCTTGTTTACCGCAGTCGCTGGGCAGGCCACAGACACCAGACACCAGTGGCTCTAGCTTCTTTGTCCTTTTTCCTGCAGTTGCTCTCCCCAAAACAGAAGGAGGGAGAGCAAAAAACACACCTGGGCAAGCCAGGACATGTACAAACCTAATTTGGCCTGCTTAGGCCTACCACAACATCACCTCAAAATGTTAAAATGCAGGACTCCTATAGTGGTTTGTTCTCATTTGGGTCAAATGCCTCAAAAGCTTCCAGCATTTTGTGGAAAACTTAACATAAAATTCTCATAGAACAAAATGTGGAAAATACTATCCACAAAGGTCATTCACTCAACATTCATTCATCAGCAAACCAAAACCACATTTGAGCTAATGATAAATTTCACAACTGCCATTTCTCCTACTAAACTAAAATGAGATAAATGTTCTTATTTTTCTTGCAAACAAGATAATTACAGTAACCCTCTTACTCCTGAGCCAGGCAATCGATCAGGCAGCTTCTCTTCTGAAACCCAGATATTGATAGAGAATAGTTACTTAAAAGCTCCTCAAGATGAAATATGTTCAAGATGATATAAAAAGCCTCTGCACCTGTGCACGTTCTTCCACTGACTGACTTCTCAGGCACATTAAGTTAAGCACATCTATCAGTAATTTGTGCACCATGTATTACATTTGGGTTGAAGTGCAGAATTTTGATCAGGAGGTCTCATTTAAGCTTAAAATATGGGCTGGTTTGATGGTGACTGGGAGCTGGGTCACTCTCACAAGCAGCACCTGAAAAATATCTCAGCTGTAAGCATGGACTAAAAATATTTGTGGCAGTTATTGGGTGGCTTACAAGGGTTTTGACCTAAAATTCAGCAATGCCACTACCAACCTTATCAATGGTCTTGGGAAAGCTGTCACTACCAGCCTCTGTGGAGTAAACACCAACATACACATCCACACACATGGGTGCAGGCATACATATATATATATATACACACACACACACATATATCCTGGAAACCAGTGCCAAGTGGCATCCCTCAGGGGTCAATGCTGGCACCAGTGCTGTTTAACATCTTTGTCAGTGACGTGGACAGAGGAATCAGTGCAGCCTCAGCAAGTCTGCAGGTGACACCAAGCTGTGTGGCACAGTCGACTTGCTAGAGGGCAGGGATCCATCCAGAGGGACCTGGACAGGCTGGATGGAAACGTGTGCCCAGGCCAACCTCATGAAATTCAGTAAGGCCAAGTGTAAGGTCCTGCACCTGGGTAGGCACAATCCCAAGCACAAATCCAGGCTGGGTGGTGA
>VWZE01007835.1:194629-206558 GCA_013396675.1 Eubucco bourcierii
GGAAAAGGCCCGCTTGGGGGGGGGGGGGGGGGAAAGTGTTTTCAATCAGCAGTTGCATTCTCTGATCTCGATGTGAAGTGACTAACGATGCCCCGCAATGCCCTGCCTTACAGCGAGGGTGGGTGCTTGCGGTCTGCCAGCAGCCACTCTGACGTCCTAGGGGGGAAACAGAGGACCGGCAGCCCCTCTCTTCTGCGGCCACGGACCTTCACCGGGGCCACGGCGGGCACCGCCAGCCGAGCCGCAGCCTTGGGAGCCCTCACCCCATCTATGTCCCACTCCCCTCCTACCTGCGTGCTCGGCCGTTTTCTCCCGGGGCCCACCACCCCGTCCTCTCCAGCCGGAGCCCGCTTTATCACGGCGGGGAGCCCTTCCGCCCCGCAGCGTCCCTCCTGCCGTATCCCCTCCGGGGGTGTTTGTCCTGCCGAAGGAAGCGGCCGCGCACCATCCCGGCTCACACCGGGCGGCCTCGTTTGTCCTCATCCCGGGGCCGCCCAGGTGAGCGGGCACTGGAAGGGGGCTACACATCACCTGACCCCCTCCAGCCAATTCCCTCAGACAGGACGTCAAGTTAATGAGCCTTCAGGCCCGTAATTAGCTGTCAATTACCTCAAATTAATCAACTCCTCGCCTAATTAAGCATAATCGGCAGGTGGGCAGAAAACGGGCCATTGTGCGGGAGCCATGAGAAAAGCATGGCTGGCAAACTTGGTTAGGATCAGCGGCGCATTCCCGGACGCCGAGCCACCGACACCCGGGCGCCCGCCCCGCTCGCGGGCGCCCCGGCCCCGCCACCCCCCGGGCCCGCTGCGACGGGCAGCGCGGGGCGGCAGAGACACGGGGGCCCTCCTGCCCCGGCAGCGTTGGGGCAGCCCTGGGCGCCGCTGGAGTGCGGAGGTCGGCCCGCAAAATACCGTAGCGAGGGTGACGGGTGGTAGTGGGGTTGGTCAGTACTTGTGCTACCGAGCCTTCGTCTATCGCCTCGGCCGTGCTTTCCGCACTCGTGTGTTTGCAGCGTCTCGCTGAGAATCGTACAATCATAGAATGGTAAGGCTGGAAGGGACCTCAAAGATCATCCAGTTCCAACCTCCTGCCATAGGCAGGGAGAGGGGGAGCCGAAACAGCCTCCCGTTCGCTGACCCGAGCCCGCCTCGGTTCTGAGCACGCATCTACCTAACGCCGAGGAGATCTGCGCGGGTGGAAAATGCAGTTTCAACGAGTACTAATTACCGCCCGTAAAACGAGGCGTATTGCACTTATTTTCGCTTGGCATTAGCGCACATCAACCCTCTTCGCCCTGCTTGGCGGAGGAGAGACGTTCCCAGCCTGAGGGAGGGGGGGGAAATAGGTCTCCTGCCAAACTTGAGCTGTCACCGCGGAGCAGGAGGCGAAGCGCTGCGCTCTGCTGGGCCGAGCCCTGTGCCCCGTGCGCCCCGGCCCTGCCAGCGCCGGCTTTGGCTCAGTGCAAACAGCGCACAGCGGCCAGCAGCAATGAAGGGCTGAGGGAAATGCAATTGCACGGTAAATGCCTTGTGTGCAGTAGTAAACTGAATAGTTTTATCATGCCTAAAAAGTGGGCGGGAGGTGGGTGGTATTTATTTATTTGTTTAAATGTAGCCAGATTATCACCCAGCGCGCTGGATTTGCACTGCATTAGTGATCGTCAAGATTAGAGCAGAATCCCCGGATAACAAACAGGAACACAAGACGTCAATTTATGACATAATAGCAATAGTAATGCAACAAAAATCATAGCTGAGTGAAGAAGGATGCAGTGGAGAGTGAGTCAGATCTCTCTCTTGTGAAGAGAGAAGCTGCCAGCATCAGAGTGGTTTTGATTAAAAATTCCTCGGTTGTGTCCAGAAGGATGATTATAGATTTTATTCTTGACAGAGAGGAAAAGCAACACCCGAGCCTAGGTCTGGCAAAGTTGGTGCACAGAACAAAACCAGCAAATTGGGAGATACAACCCACTCCCTTGACCCTGGTAAGTGTTGTCCATGCAAGCCCCAAAAGTCCCCTGGACCTCTCAAGAGATGGTGCATATCAAAGTTGGCATCTCTGTGCCTGCAGGTTATTTTGAGCACAATCCCTGAAAAGACAGGCTGCGGACAGCCCCTGCCCAACAAAGGGTATCCTCGGATGAGGAGAGAGTGGCTATGGTGCTGCCGTGCTGGGGGGCATCCTGGATTCTGGCTACTGGCTTGGCCTGGGGATATTGGAGACCTCTCCAGCTTCCTGGCTCACAGAGTGGCACACACTGCAGCTTGGTGTATGAGCTGCCTCTCTTGTTTCTGCCTGCCCTGTTCTTGGTCAAGTGCCTATTACCTTGTCAGGAGGTTGGGGCAGGGACTCTCTCTGCACACATAATGCAGAAGTCCAGGAGATGCTGGAGGACTCAGCACCACTTTCCAGAGATGGTCTTGTGCTTGCCATCTCAGCATAATCTCTAGATCCTCCTGGGTGGACAGCTCTTTTTTGGGGGAATCAAGAACCACTCCAGTATCCTCACTTCCCTAATTTATGAGGCTTTTTCTACTAGACATCCTACTTCATCATGTGTTTCTTTTTTGGCTGAAGCACTGGCTCCTGGAGCCCATCAACACATTTCCAAGGACCAGCTTGGGAAAGATGTGCTGTGTGATGATGTCACAGATGATGACACAAGCTGTGGGAAAAATACTCTCCTGCAATTCCTTGTTAGTTAATGGGCATAGATGCTGCAAACACATTGATTTCACCAGTTCATTCCCATTTACAACTGGAGCACTCAATTGACTTACATCAAGGCTAACTAAGCATTTCTTGCACCAGCTCCCTTCTTAATGTATTAATAACTCTTGATCTGGGAGCATGAAGTTCTCTAGATGTGATCTTCACCCAAGGAAGCAGTGGTTGCTTTGACTGCTGTGTTTGAGCAAAAAGGGCTCACATGTTTACAGGGGTAAGCACCCAGGCCACAGAACACTTATCACATTATAAACCAAAATTCTGTGTAAATGAAAAGAAATAATAAAACTAAACAGAGAAGCAGACAGTAGACATCTCTTAGGTCTGGACTGATGGAGCAGCTTTCAATAACCCACTAAAAATCAATTCCAACAGGGCTGAGTTGCTACAAGTCACAAAACCATGCTGAGAGAGGCGGTGTCAGTGCTAGTGGTGCTCTGCTGCTGCTGCTGCTGCTGCTACCACTACCAGGAGTCCTGGTAGCAGGTGAGCATGCAAGGTGCTGTATGGCCAAGTGCTGCCTTGCTGGGGAAGCCAAGGGCCTGGATGGCACTGCACATGGCCTCCTCTGAGGAGAGCAGAGCCTTTCTTGGGAGGTGTCTCCTGGAAAGGAGGAGGAAGGGCATGTGGGCAGCACCAAAATATACCAGAGGAATCCAGTGGCTGTTCAGGTATAAGGCAGAAAAAGAAAATCTATTTATTTCTAATCTTGACATTATTTGAACCTTACTGCCCATTCCAGCTGTATTAGAACCCTATTGGCCACTCCAGCTGTACTAGACTCTGGGAAAATGCTCTTCTCCCCTTTGGCACTGTCACACACACACACAATCTGGTTGTGCAATGAAGTCATGCCATATCTGAGTTTGGAGAAAAGCAAAAGCTCTATTTTGTTGTCGTTGGGGTGGGTTTTGGGTTTTTTTGTTGTTTTTTGGGGTTGTTTTGTTTTGTTTTGGTTTTGTTTTTGTTTCATTTTGGTTTTTTGGCAGATGAGTTGAAGACAACAGCAGGGAATTCACAACCTGCCTGTCATTCTGTCTGTACACAATCCAATGTCTCTGCAAGGGTTATGTCCACTGCCTTGGTTACTTTGTGCAACACCAGAACGTTGAGGCTGGCTGTGTTGTGTTTTGATCATTCCTTCCTGTATTGCCCTGGCAAGTAGTAGAAGGGGTTTGAGGGGAAGGCACTGCTGCTGTAAACAGCTGATCCTATGAAAGCCACAGGTTTCTCTCGATCTGACAGCTAACTGGAGCAAGGTGGAGGGTGAGCTCTTACTCTCCAATCCTCTGTGCAGCCTTACCCCAAGATTATAAAACTAAAGCCCTCAGGTTAGAAGGTACTTACAACATGCACCATGATTCTCCTATGCCTGTTTATGACAATGCAATAAGCAATCACTTCTCTGAAGGTCTGAAGTCTTTACTTGGTCCTGCATGAAACTAACTTCAGCAATAACTGAGTAATCTCTCCTAAAGCATCAGCCAGTCCCCCTAGGCCAGGAGTTCTGGGCTAGCCTGGAGCAGGCTGCCTTCCCAGAGCTACTGCTGGCCCTAGACCCCATGGAAAGGTGCACCACAGCCTGTCAACACCAGGCACTTAAGAAAACCCTGAAAGAGGGTCACACATTTTGTAACCTTCCAGTGTTCTGTGGTAACACCTAGTGAACAGCCTCATGCTAGCACTGAGGGTAGGCACGGGTGCATGCAAGCCTGCTTAGCAAAGTGTAAGCATGATGCATTCCTGGGCAAGAGCCTTTTTGGGACCAGGAACAGCTGTGCCTAAGCAAGACATCCTGAGGGTGACCAAGTCATGAGGCTGGGTGTGGAGATACTCCAGCAGAGCTCCACATTGCCAGGCTGGAGCCAGCTGCCAGCCAGAGCAAACCCACATCTGTCTCTGCTTGTCTGTGTGGACACACACTTGATAACCATTACTGCTTCCTAGAGCGAGTTTCTAGGCTTTGTTATATTTCTGCTTGTCTTGCAGGGAATACAACAGGCACTCCAATAAATTAAGAGAAGGGGCAGCTTCTTTTGCAGGAGATTAGTATGACAGTCTCCCTGTCAGCCCAGGAAATCCTTTGTGCCATTCCTCATGGCTGCTATCCCTAGCCAGCTGTGGACAGACCCAGGGAGGCTGGGCAGATGAGCATACTATCATTGTCCCTGGTCTGCTACCAGCAGTGTTTTCCCAGGACAGCAGCAGTTACCCAGCTGAATCTGGGTGCTACTGAAAGACAGACATCTTGCTAGTTTGTTCCTAGTTTTGCTTCGCTGACCTGAGCTACCCTTCAGAACCAGGGCTGCTCCAGTAGACGCTTGGTTGAAGAGCCCTCAGTGCATCACTGTCCACACCTGAGAGCATGGTCACTACATGATCCCTGCACATCCCTGCTCTGTACTCACTGCAGATACTGAAATTTGCAGTGTCTGTTGGTGGGGTCATGACACTGGATGGGGACACCACTGCTAAAGGAGCAGAGGGCATGGACAGCCCAGACTAGCGGCCAGTACAGGGTGTGCTGCCTGGCATCCTGAGGTATGGCAGGGAGCAAGCAGGGACCATATGGAAGGTGCCGCCAAATGAGGCCGTTGAAGCAAAGGCTGCAAATGAGTTTAGTAGGCAGCCAGACATTTTGATGAGGGGGGAGGCACAGGAGGGGAGTGGAGGAGAGCAGGAGAAAGGGAGAGCCCTACTCTGAGAGGGACCTGCCAGGGCACACAGGCATGGTGGGCAGCATTCTCTTTCGCCCTACCTCGCACCTTCTCCCAGTGCCCTAACTTTATGACACCCCATAGGGAGGAGAGGACCAAGGTGTCGTGGCCCCTTCTTTGTTTTTAATTACTTCCCATTTTAATCTTGATTTGCATGTCGAGCTCTCAGAACTGGGCCAGGGACTCTACAAAGCCCTCGTCAGCAACTCCCCCAATAATAAACAGGAAAAGGCTTAAGGGGCAAATCACTTGCATGTTAATGAGACTGTTTGCTGGAGTCAAGAGAGAAAACAGCAAACAAACAAATGGACTGAATTCCAGCGGCAGCTGTTTGCTCCTTAATCTCGGCTCGTCAGAGCTGCCCTTTGATGGGACACAATCTACACAAACGATTGTGCTAAATCTTCTAATCTACGTCCTCATTATTACATCCCTTCTTACGCATGTAAATCAGGGACAAACTCATTTTAATATGTAGATAGATTATGGAAGGGAAGGGGAGGGGATTGGAGGGGAAAGGAGCTGCTGGTGGTGTCTGCTTCTGGAGGGGTGTTAATGAGGAGCGAAGGGAGGGGAGCTGTCTGCGTAGAGCCGCCGGTACCAGAGGAAGGAGGAGAAAGAGGAGGACCTGTTGTCAGGGCAAAAGGAGGGAGGTATAAAGAACACCGGCACTGGGATGCTGGAGTAGACACAGGTATGGGGCAGCATTAGCTCAGGTATGGGGCAGCTCCTTGCCGGACAGCCAGAGTGCATCAGAGTTTAAAGTTACCCAGAAAAAAATTACAGCAGGTAGACACTGCGCTTGTATCTGCCTGTACCCTAGAACCATATTTTTTCTGCTTCAAGAGAGGTAAACTGCAGTAGTTTTTTTTGCCTGGTCTTTAAAAGCAGTAAGTATCCCCAACCATGTTTGGAAGTAATGGAATTTGTTTAGAACTTCTGAAATTTAGAAATTTATGGGGCAGCATTAGCAAAGCAATGTGATGAAGTGTAGAGGAGGACTTCATCTTGGCACCTCCCAAGCCCTCTGCTTGGTTTTGCTGAGGCAGGATGCTAGTGGAGGGCTTGGTGGTAGTATAGTGAGAGGTGAGAGGACTACACTGTGGGGGCATATCAGGTGCTGGCATTGTCCCTGGGTGCCTTGCAGTGCAGGGCCTCCCTGCAGCATAGCACTGTGGTCTCCCACTGCTCCTTAACCTGCCCACTCCTGGCCCTGTTAGCGGACTAAGGATCAAACCAACCAGCTTCACGCAGGTTGGTGACACCTCAGGCTGCGGAGTTCAAGGTTTCAGTCTCTGCTGCCTTCAAACAAATTTTGTTAGAGGTATGGTTATGATCTTTAACAATGTTCCAAATAGTTGATTTGACAGCAAACACAACCGTGGGAAAAGGAGTTCTGCATTTCCCTGCTTCTGGCATCTCCTAATTCCATTGCCAACTTGCAGCCTGCCCCTTAACCTCCTCCTTCCCCTGGAACAAGGCAGAGCAACAGCAAGACAGTGCACCACTATCTCTATTTATCTGAACAATCTCATCCTCCTCTGCTCCAGGAGGGGCAGCCTCAGGGTAAAATAGGAAAAAAAAATAAATATTTTAAAAGGAACCTGGTTAGTTCACAAGTTCCCCGTTGACCTCGTGCCAGTGAGGGAAGGATGTAGAAAATAAGAAGTAGATTGAAGCTCAAAAGGTGAGTTAGGAAGAACAGCAGAGGAATGCAGGGAAAAATAATCCAAAAAAGCCAAGCATAAATTAATTTTGCAAGTAGCAGGATAATCAAAGGGAACAAGAAATCATTCTGTAGATTCATTAGTAGCAAGGGGAAGACTAAGCAAAATATTGGATCACTGCTTTACAGGGAGTGAAAATTATTGACAGAGGGTAATATTAGAGAAACTAATAACAGTGATAAAGAGGTAATATCTTGGCACAGGATAAGGAAAGAATATGGTAGAGGCAATGTTATTGAGCTAGATGCCTTCAGATTTATTTGGTGTAATGAGCTTCATTGTAGGCACTTAGAGATTTGGCTACAGCAATCTCTGAGTCAGTAGTGGCTGCCTTCCAGAACCTGTAGAGATGTGGTGAAGTACAGGAAAACCACAAGTATCACTCTTTAAAAAGCAAAAGAAAGGGCAAAGGGTAATTTACGGACCAATCAGCTTAATTTCCATTCCCATTACAATTCTGGAATAAATCACCAAGTTATCTCTAAATGTCAATGGCAAAATGAGACAATCAGCTGCATTCAGCATGTATTTGTCAAGGATCATTCCCTTCCAGTTACTCTAATTTCTTGCTGTCTCAGGGCAACAGGTCTTGTAGAGAAGGAAAGGACCAAAAAAAAAGTGTATCTCTACTTCAATAACAGTAGGCTCCATTTCAAAAGCTATCCTTATGAATAAATGAGGGAAATATAAATTAGCCCAAACTATAGATACACAGACAGACAGATAGATACATAGATAGATAAATAGACAGAGAGATAGATAGATAGACAGAGAGATAGATAGACAGATAGATAGATAGACAGAGAGATAGATAGACAGACAAATTGATAGACAGACAAATTGATAGATAGATTTTAAAGTTGCTGAAAAAAAAAGCTGTGCTTAATAGTGGGTTACTATCAAAATAATTGATGTCTTGAGACTAGCTCCAAAAAAGGTCTATTCTAGATCCAGTTCTGCTCGCTGATTTAATTAGCAACATAGATGACAAAAGAGAAAGTGGGCACATCAGGAAGACACAGACCTGGAAGGTACTTTAAGTATACCAGGGCACAGGTTTAGCATTCAAAATTGTCTTGGCAAATTGGAAAAGTAATTGAAACAAAAAAACCAAAACAAAACAAAACCAACATAGATGAAAGTCAGAAAGAAACCATGCAAAGAACGTTGGTGATGCAGACAAAAATGAAATGCATAAGCAAGGGTTGGAAAACAACTTGTTAGGCATCAGTTCTTCCAAAAAAGCACTAGGGATTAGAATGGATTACAAGCCCTGTCAAAAATAGTATGCTGCTGCAAAAAAAGCAAGCCTCCTACTGTAAGGAAGAGATAAGACTACAGCTGCCAAGACCTCTGGAAATTATCTTTCCTCCTAATCAGTGTTGATGAGACTTTTGTTGGTGTTTTGAGCCCAGTTTTACCACAGCCTTTCATTGTGGTCCCATTGGAGGGTGTCTAAAGGTGGACAACAAGAATGAGCCCAGATCTGAAACATATCCTGCAAGGAAAAGATGAAAGAAGTGATGTTGTGTAACTTGGAGAGGGAAGACAGAGAGAAAAGAAAATCTCCAGACAGCAAAGTTGTAAAGGGAGAGGGGAAAATCTGTCCCCTGTACCCATGGCAGGCAAGTAAGTCCACAGGAAACTGTAGTAAGAAAGGTCTGAGATAGATATTGGGAACAAAATTAAGGAAAATTAAGGGGGAGGTGGGAGAGAGCAAGACCTCAAGAGAGACACTGAAAGAGATTACTTGGATGCTTGTCCATCTGTCAGAAATGAGACAGGCATAGGTGGACATGCCACAAGGCAGACAGGAGGAAGAGAAGGACTCTCCAAGTTGCTTCCTGTTCTAGTTTTTTTGGGGTCCACCTCCTTGTTTCTGATAACCACCATCCAACCTCCAGCAGCGCTGGAGATGGAAGTACACAGAGAGGGATGTTGCTGGTGCGCTGAACATATCACTGCTCTCCTCAGTCACATCCTCTGCTAACTAATGAGCACTGTGACAGGATGGAGACCTGAGGGATGACTGAATCACCATAGAGTCATAGAACGGCTTAGGTTGGAAGGCACCTCAGAGATCATCTACTCCAGCTTCGCTGCCATGGGCAGGGGTGCCTCTCAGCTGGACAGCTCAAGGCCTCATCCAGTCTGGCCTTGAACACCTCCAAGGAGGGGGCATCTACAGCCTCTCTGGGTGACATTCCAGAATCTCACCACCCTTGTACTGGAGAATGTCTTCATAAGATTTCGTATAAACCTCGAGATGGACAAAGTGTTGACTTGTATCATCTTCTAGCACGTGGCTCAAAGAAAAAAGGGCAGTAGCATAGAATCATAGAATCATAGAATGGTAAGGTTGGAAGGGACCTCAAGGATCATCTAGTTCCAACCCCATGCCATAGGCAGGGACACCTCCCACTAGAACAGGTTACTTAAGGCCTCCTCCAACCTTGCCTTGAACACCTCCAGGGAGGGAGCAGCCACAACCTCCCTGGGCAACCTGTGCCAGTGTCTCACCACCCTCACTGGAAAGAACTTCTTAACATCCAATCTAAATCTTCCCTCTGCCAGTTTAAACCCATTGCCCCTTGTCCTGTCATTCCAAGACCTTGTCAATAGTCCCTCCTCAGCCTTCCTGTAGGCCCCCTTCAGATACTGGAAGGCTACTCTAAGGTCTCCTGGAAGCCTTCTCTTCTCCAGGCTGCAGAGCCCCAACTCTCTCAGCCTGTCCTCATAGGAGAGCTGCTGCAGCCCTCTGATCATCTTTGTGGCCTCCTCTGGACCCACTCCAACAGTTCCATGTCCTTCCTGTGCTGAGGGCTCCAGAACTGCACACGTGACATGCCACCCAGATAACTGCCATGCCAACCCATCACTGACTGAGCATGGCTGCTGGAGTTAAAACAGTGGTGTAAGCATCTGCTGCTCTACTACCAGCAGATAACTGACTTGACTGCTGGTACTGCTCCTCCCTGCTAGGAAATCTAAACCAAGCAATAGCTTGAAGACTTATTATAAACTATCTGTATACCTTAATAGAAGTATCTATCTCTGCAGCATTTCCTTGGGGAAATCTCGTGAGGTTGAAAATGTATCAGGCTGGAATGAGTATCCACCTCAAGTAATGGAGTTTCAAATAATGGTTGGAATTTTTTTCCTTGACCCTTTCTCTCTATTCTCAGCTATTTTCAGTCAGTATGTTTGTCCTCTGTCACCTTCTCTCCTTGGCCCCATGCATTCCTGTTCATAGAATAGAATCATAGAGTTATTTAGATTGGAAAAGACCTTTAGTGTCATCGAGTCCAACCATTAACCCAGCACTGTCAAGTCCACCACTGAACCACAATCCTAAATGCCACAATGTACACATCTTTCAAAAACCTCCAGGGGTGTTTCCCTGGGCAGCCTGTTCCAGTGTTTGATAACCCTTTCAGTAAAGGAATTTTTCCTAATGTCCAATCTTGACAACTTGAGGTCGTTTCCCCTTGCCCAGTCTCTGGCTACTCAGGAAAAGAGACCAACACTCACCTTGCTACAATCTCCTTTCAGGTAGTTGTACAGAATGGCCCTGAGCCTCCTTTTCTCCAGGCTAAACAACTCAAGTTCCTTCAGCCACTCCTTGTAACACTTGTTCTCTAGACCCTTCACCAGCTTCATCATCCTTCTTTGGACACACTCCAGCACCTCAATGTCCTTCTTGTAGTGAGGAGCTCAAATCTGCAGGTAGTATCTGGGATACAGCCTCACCATTGCTGAGTACAGAAGTACAATCCCTTCCCTATTCCTGCTGGCCACACTGGTTCTTATGTGAGCCAGGGTGCTTGTATCACACCCTTAAATCACATTTGATATTCCACACATCCTTATCTGTCTGAGAAGCAGAAAGCCTCTTCAGCTTTCTTTTCACATGAGAGATGGACCACAAGAGAATCCTGGTTCCTTGGCCAGATGAGACTTAGACTCTAAAATTTGCTCTATCTGAGATTACAGGTGGACACATTCCCAGGTCCCATCTTTCTCTATGAGCAGTTCACTATTGTGTTGCAGTGGTTGTGGTGATTCTCATGTTGCATTGTCTGCCAAGCCAGGATATTAGCTCTGCTCTTCAAAGCTCTCTCAGTCAATTATATCTGAGCCTATATTTTCACCACGGCCCACCTGCTCCTGTGGGAAAATGCAGCTGACCAAGTCCATGATGAAGTGAGGGAAACTGGAGATGAAATGGAGTTAAATGTCAAGGAGGCTTGGCCACTGAATAAGTTTGCAGAGGATATACACTATGGGAAGTGTTTAGGACACACAGCAGCGCTCCCTTTCTTAAGAAGCTTTTCCACTACAGCTGCAGAAAAGAGGGCTTACTATTATAAAGTATGATTAAAACAAACATAAAATCTCCCCCCAGAAATCCCTTCTTAACAGACTGCATTAGCAGTTACCAAAATAGTTTAATGGTTATAAGGAAAGTGGTCTGTGACCCTAACACGTTCAGCAGCTCCCAGTGTGCTTAAGGAAGAGCAGTAGCAGGAAAGACAGAGTGTACAGAAGACTGCAGGTAAAGGTGTCCAAAATGGTGGAGGAGTAGGGAGGGTTAAGGAAGAATGTGGCACATGGTAGCAGTGCAGATGCCTTCACCAGGACTGTATGGGGCTGTGTGCAGTTCTGGAGCCCTCAACACAGGAAGGACTTGGAAGTGTTGGAGTGGGTCCAGAGGAGGCCACAAAGATGATCAGAGGGCTGCAGCAGCTCTGCTGT
>VWZE01007835.1:206623-220830 GCA_013396675.1 Eubucco bourcierii
GAGGCCTTGAGTGACCTGTACTAGTGGGAGGTGTCCCTGCCTACGGCAGGGGATTGGAACTAGATGATCCTTGAGGTCCATTCCAACCTCACCATTCTATGATTCTATGATTATGAGCCAAGTGTGCAGGATGCAAGACATCAGCAGCACTGCACAGCTCCTGTGTCTGGCACTGCTGGCTACCACCAGGAGGAGAGCAAGTGTGTGAGAGTGAGAACATCATATCCATTGAATGTTCCCTGTGACAGAGCTCCCAGAGTCCTACCTGTTACTCTGGGGAAATGTCTCCAGCCTACTGCTGTCCATCCCCTCTCAGTGCTCACCTCCATCCTGGGTATAGGTGATCTGTGATCTGTGCTTCACTTAGTGACTTCCACTCCTGTTCCTCATGTTTGTCCAAACCTTTCGTGTTTTGCATCAATGGGAAACTTTCTGGCAGTTGAGTTATTACCACTCCCTTTCCTTTAGTTACCACTTGAGCAGTTCAGACACATCTGTGTACGGCTCACAGACCCAAACCACAAGATCCCAGTCATTTTCTTTCCTCTTCTCTAGCCTCTGTTCAGTTTGTCAGTGTTTACTTTTGTGCAAAACTGCACCCAAAAAAAAAAAAAGAAAAGAAAAGAAAAGAAAATTGAACCTTAACATTAGAGCAATAGAGCATTAATGGGCTGGTCCACAGTGTCATGAACAGGGAGCTGTCTCACTCCTTTTTTAGAGCATTGATATATTGCAAATGTACATTCTGATCACACCAAGCTGTTCTCACTGTCTGGTCCTCTGTCTTTCAGGCATATTGTTGGTTCTGAGACTTCCCTCCATCACAGTTTGCTGAGCTGACTCCTATGTGTCTGCCCTGCAGAATTCTGGTTCTCTCTACCCTGATGGGCACAAATTCTTCCAACTCAGTATCATCTGCAATGACATCATATGCATTGGTCTGCTTTCTCTGGTGTTTTTAAAGACTTCATGATTGACAGATTTAAAGTCTTCTTGCACAAGTTCTTCCAACTCAGTATCATCTGCAATGACATCATATGCATTGGTCTGCTTTCTCTGGTGTTTTTAAAGACTTCATGATTGACAGATTTAAAGTCTTCTTGCACAAGTTCTTCCAACTCAGTATCATCTGCAATGACATCATATGCATTGGTCTGCTTTCTCTGGTGTTTTTAAAGACTTCATGATTGACAGATTTAAACTCTCCTTGCTGGAGAACTTCTGTCCTAGCTTAACACTTACACTCAGAGCCTGTTATTTATGGCCATCTTGCTGCATCCTCGCTCTCATTGATAACTCCTATCTGAACAGTCCAAATAATTATCCCCGTTTGCATTTTGCTAATTAGAACCTGAAGAACAGGCCTGAAAAGGGAATAGTTTAATCAACAAAATAAGTCACAGAACTAAAAGGAAAAAAAAAAAAGAAAAGAAAACAAAAACAAAAACAAAAAACCAAACACAAAAACCCACAAACAAACAAAAACCAAACCAAAACACAAAACAAAGCAAAAAAACCCCAAAACCCAACACCAAAGCAGTGTGTTTCTGACACAGGACAAGAAGGGCACTTGAACCAGTTCAATTTCATTTGGATTGTGTCCTTGGCAATCCAGCCTGAATTTATTTTGACAAACAAATCTTTTGAGTAGCTTTCCCATATGCTGGATGCATCTGTGGTGTTCTCTTCCTCTAACAGTTCCATAATGCTAAGACAATTCAGCATGCATAGCAAAATTCCTCCTGTTGTGACAGAGTGATGGAAATTAGATTTTTGCTACAGCAATTGAGTCAAACATTCTTTCCCCCTTTGGAAGACAAATTTATCTATCATCCTTCTTTCTTCAGCACCTATTTCTGTGCCATCCAAATCTAGAAGAAAAATAACACAACCACAGCCCAAAACAAGAACTTCTTTTTAATCTTTGCCTTTGTTCTGAGGCAGAGCACTGAGTATTTGCTCTGTTCCATTACTGGAAAAGCAGTATAATACCTTCTCTCCCTTAAAGTAGGATCCAGTTCACCTAACTTCAGATGCCTACACTAGAACTAGGCAAGGGCTACTTTCACAGTCAATCTCAATCTCATCAATAAAGCCAATGGAGATGTGAACCCTCTAATCCAGTGTGGACAACTGCTTCAAAATAAGATGAACTATGCCCTAGGCTCTATCTATTGAGCCTATTGACCAGAGCCCTCTGGTTAGAATGGCAATGTGGGAGTGTGCTCAATGTGGACTCCCTGTGCTACAGGTGTTCGCAGTAGGTCTGATGAATCCCATCACCACACTGTGTTCTTTCTCTGGACATTATTTGACTCTATATGTCCCTTGACTCATTCCAATTCCCATCTAGATGATAATAACCAGAAATTTTGGGGAAGTTTTTTGCCTATTGCTTCTAACACAACTGCTGCTCCGTAGTGCTCAGATATTGCTTTTGATCACAAAAGTTCTCTCTGAAGGCTACTTAAATAAATTTGCCTCAATTCACAAATTCAGGGTTTGGAACAAGCAATGAGGGATTAGACCATGTCTATCAAAGAGCACAGAAACGTTTTCAAGGAGTAAAAAATAGTTCCTGGGGTTAAGATCAGACATCCACAAGGTACTAGGCTTGCTAGATTGTGTTTATCTACCCAGTGCTGGAGGTGGGTGGATAGATGTTGAGAGACTTTAATTCTGCAAGACAGCAGCCTCTGGTCACAGGGAAATGACATTCAGCCACTTCTGAAGTCTGGCGTGCCTGTGACTGAGCCAAGCTTATCTGACCCTCAGCCCTGACTCAGGGCACTCAGATCCCTTAAGTAGGCTGAGCTGGGGGCTCGCTCCCTGGGAGAGACCATCATCACCCAGGGCCTTTCCCGTGGCTGCTCAGCTCTGCCTGGGATAACTGAGATGGGTTAACTGCTGTGCTTCTATCCCATCCCCGTGGAGAGGTCACTGAAGGTTTGAAGCATTACACTGTAAAATGGGCTCGATGAAAAGCTCTGGGTAACAAACAGCCCAGGAGGCTAGGGGTGTCTTCAGGTGATGATTTGGCCAGCATCTTCAGCCTTGGGAGAAACTATGTCCATACTGGTTGGCCCTTTGGGTCAAGTGAGAGAGCCCAGGCTGGATGGCCTTTTTTACACATATTAATATCTGACATGCGCAATGTCCAAATATCCCCAGCACCCTCCCCTCACACCTCAGCCCTCCCTGGGAGCAAAGGCAGCTTTTGGAGACTCCTCATTAGGTCACTGGCCTTGGGAGCTGAAATCTCCCCTCCCCCACCTCTGCACACAACTGTTCCTCATTTACATAAATTATCTCTATTCAATTATCTGTCCAGATGTCCGAATTGTGCCACCAATGGTCTGTGAATGAATTAAAAATGGAATATAATTTAATAATAACTGATTAGAAGGAGATTAGTTGTTATATAAAAAGGAAAAACCAAGAGACAGCTAGTTGCCCTTAATCCGAGCCAATCCACAGTAATTATAGAAATACAGTCTCGCTTGCTTGCCTTCCCCATTTCTCTTCTTGCCAGCCCCCCTCCTTTTCTCTCTTTCTCCATTTCCCTTTCCTCTCTGTCCTTTCTTTCCTCTCTGTCCTTTCTTTCCTCTCTCTCTCCCCCCTCTCTTCTTGATTTTCTGTTTCTTGGTCTCTGTCCCTCCCGTGCCTTCTCTCCACTTTCTCCTGATTACATGTACCTACGTCAACAGAGTGGAAGTCCCTCAGGCTGCTGACACACACCCGTGTAGCTGGGGATGTCCTTGCAGGTCTGACTAGCAAGAGCATCCCTCTGCACTGATGTCCTGTCTTTCAAGCCACCTTATTAGCAGTGTCTACATACTCTCACTTTTTGGTTAAACATTTCTGGAATCACTGCCTTTTCCCTGGGTTCATAAGCTCTACTCTTTTCAGGTTTTTCTCTCGGTGTCTTTTGGAATCATGCAGAGCAATTTCTGCTTTCTGCTGGATGCAATAAAATCATAGGCAGCACAGGGGTTCTGGCTCATCCTCTTGCATCAGGAAGAACCAGCAGCAAGTCCCTGAGCCCCCACAGTGTCTCTCCCTGGAAAGCTGTGCCTAGACTCTTCCAGGAAACTTACCATGGTTTTGGTTGGGTTTTTTTTTGTTTGTTTTGTTTTGTTTTGTTTTTCAGTGGTATTTTCTTCTCTCCCAAGCATACTTGAGCTTCAGGAGAAATTTCTTTACTTTGAGGGTGTGATGGTTTCATAGAATCATAGAATGGTAAGGTTGGAAGGGACCTCAAGGATCATCCAGTTCCAACCCCCTGCCATAGGCAGGGACACCTCCCACTAGTACAGCTCACTCAAGGCCTCCTCCAACCTGGCCTTGAACACCTCCAGGGAGGGAGCAGCCACAACCTCCCTGGGCAAATAATAATGATATAAAGAACACTTTGTATCTTGGTGCTTTTGTTATCTTCTATGCTACTTAATCAAAGAAGGAGTTTCAAAAGGGGAGTTTCTTCTAGCTCTATGGTGGTCAATTCTCTGCCTTCTTAATTATTGCAGACTTCCAAGGCTCTACTGCCAACTTTACAGGGACTGCTGGATTTTGAGGTATCCAGCCTGGCTCTGTGCAGCTGGAGAGCATAAATCTTGTTGACAATACCAAGGAGGAGCTGAAATCAGAACACTCAAAGGTCTAAAAGCCCAAAGAAAAACCTTAACATGATTTAATGGGCTGCAAATAATTCTGTTGAAGTCACTGATGACACTGTGATCTCAGTTGGTGATTATTTTACCTTTTAATGCTCCTTTTATTTCTTTGAAATAGAAAGGTATTTATAGAAACTAAAGGAGTTTAACATTAGAATGTAGATAATGCTACAGCTGCAGCACCAACAAGCAAATGTTTCATAAGTTAAGTTTCAAGAATGCTAGCATCAAAAAAACCCCACAACTCAGTCTCTTTAAAAGTAACATAAATTAATTACTATGAACTGTGTGAAACTTTGATTACTCTGTCATTCATTCCCTTTCATTGGCACAAAGGTAAATGTGAGGGTTGTCATTCCAGTGACATGCAGCCTAGGTCAATTATCTTGGTTTTCCTGTGGACATCATAGAATCATAGAATGGTAAGGTTGGAAGGGACCTCAAGAATCATCTAGTTCCAACCCCCTGCCATAGGCAGGGACACCTCCCACTAGCACAGCTCACTCAAGTCCTCCTCCAACCTGACCTTGAACACCTCCAGGGAGGGAGCAGTCACAACCTCCCTGGGCAACCTGTGCCAGTGCCTCACCACCCTCACTGTAAAGAACTTCCTCCTGAGATCCAGTTTAAATCTCCCCTCTGCCAGTTCAAACCCATTGCCCCTTGTCCTGTCGTTGCAAGACCTTGTCAATAGTCCCTCCCCAGCCTTCCTGTAGCCCCCCTTTACATACTGGCAGGCTACTCTAAGGTCTCCTCCAAGCCCTGCTCTACCATTTAGAAGTATTTATGAAGGCTTCTTCTGGTGATCTAGTTTGTGTGAGTGCTGGAAACATGAGGTCCATATTTACTCCCCAATTAGTCAGTAATTCCAAGGTGGACTGCCAGTTCCAAAGGAAGCTGATCAAGATCCTGTTGAGGATCAGATCACTGCAAGCAAAATAATTAAGGAATTGCGATTTCTATATTCTTGCCAGCTTTTATGATGTTGCCTTGCATCTCACAATATTTGTGGTTTGCACAAAGATTCAAGAGACTACAGGGAAATTTCAGCTGTTATTAAAAAGTTCCTCCAACACCACTGCTGCAAAAGGTTTGACAACACCAACTGGAGCCTTTCTAAAACTCCGTTAAAAAAAAAACTTTGATGCATTATTTGAAGCCTTCCATAACTTTGCATTTTTTTTTAATTTTTTTTTTTCTTTTAATGGGCTTAATTCAAAAACTTTGGACTCTTGGGCTTTTGCAGAGTGCATTTTTATATTCTGATAATTACAATGTTAGCACTCTGTGGCTGGAAGACCTGTTCAGCAGACTTTGAAGGGTGTTATTTACATACGATTCGACTTTGATAGTCTTACTTTTTTGAGTAGTGTTTTACTCACAAGTAGTTCCTTTGGTTTCTAGGAGTATTATTCAATATAATAATATGAGGAGAGGTAGCAAATCTGCCCCTTAGGTTAATGCAAGACAAGCCACAGCTACTGAGGGTATATTAATGCTTTATGTGTTGAAAAAAAAAAAAAAGTGTTTTGTTCTCTTTTATGAATCCATCTCTGAAGCTCACATGAAAGCAGGATCCACCTTGGTATTTCTGTTGCAGACATTCAAAGTTAAAGAGATTACTGAAATGTTTCTCTACTGAAATGTTTCTCTACCATTAATTTTCCCAGGTTTAGATTTACTTTAGAGGATGTGTGAACTGGAAGCATAATCAAACCCTTAACAAATTACTCTTTTTTTTTGGGGGGGTGTTGCTTCCCTCAGGGTTTTGCTATCTGCATTGCTAATGGCTGTTAACCTCTGGAGGAACCTCACTTTAAGGGTGTTTTTGCTGGTGGCTGTCATGGAGGTTTTGGGGAAAGGATGTTAATTTACAATAAACCAAAGAATACATTGCAATGCCTTGGGTAACATTTAGTTTTCAGCACAGGTTTTATTAAGAGTCTGAAGACAAAGGGTGGTGTCGTGGCACAAGCAGAGGTACAAGGAGCACTGCAGTTCAGGCTTATCCTAGCTTTGGCTTAAGAGAGTAGCTTTTAGCATGCTGAAACCAGGTGGCATCTCCAGGCCACTCCATGTGCAGGGCCTCCTCCAGCTGAGACTCCTGTGTATCATCCAGGAAAGACAGCAGGGCCAGCTTGCACCATTGGCTTCACTCAGCCTCAGCCTTCAGCAGCAAGCAGCACTTTCCTTCCAGGGCTTCCAAACACTCCAGTTCAATATACTTCCTTGTCTCTTTAACTCATTCCCACCTAACAAAGATGCCTAAATCCTGGTTCATTTCCCTCAGCTCTACCTCTGCCTTGCAAATAAAACTTTTGGCAGGGGTTGTGACCCAGCTTTGCTCATGCTTTTCCACACCACAGCAGCAATACTGGCAGAGGCTTTCCTCATCTGTCAAAATGCTCTTTACAGTTGGGTTGTAAAAGGCCTTGAGAGTGAGAGTGTGGTGTTTTCAGAAATAGGTGCTGACCTGAAGGTGGGCTGCAAAAATGGTGCTGCTCAGCTACATTCAAGGATACAGTCAGGAATGTTCTGCTAAAGAGAGGCTATTTTCCATCTGAACAGGACATGTTTTCCAGGAGAATAGGGTGCACATTAGAAGATGCTATGCAAGGATGTAAGATGAGAAAGATGCCTGGGAATGTTCATAAACCACGGACTTATCCCAAGCAATTCAGAGTTGGGATAGACATGAGATATCCCAACTGCTAAAGGAAAATATGAGAAAATAAAAGGGCACCCTGGGCTCATTTTGCCATCTCTGTCCTTTGGGCCACCAAGGGGGAAGCAGAGGCCTAATAGGATGCAAGTGATTCAAATCAAAGTGGTGTCAGTGGTAACGGCTGCTAGATGCCTGGGCAGATGGAGCACAACCTTCTTCTCTGCTGTAGCAGCAAGAGTACCATGAGGTCACACCTAACCTCCATGCAGCCCTGGGTTGGAACTATCACTTGTTCACACCCTCCTGGGGTTACCCAGATAAGGGAACTTGGGACTCCACCACTCCATCTTAATTCTCCATAACCATGCTCTCTGTTGGCTCCATGGCCTCAGATACACATTTCATGTCTCTCTCTAGCCTAAAGGTTATTAATTCATTAGAGGAGGCTGGGAGGCACTGTTGGTGCTGAAGACATGGCACTTCTACTGTAGGTGCTGGAGCAATATCTTTCAATTAGCTCTTCTCTGGTGCCATGGATGAAATGCCTACTGGCAGCTGGAGGATGCTGTGAAGGGGAGTCCGTACCACATCATCCTCCCATCCTGCTTCATCTGCAAGGACCTCAGGTTGCATCTCCTGCAGAAATGCAAAGCTCAGCAGTGGAGGTGATCAGGAGCTTCACATCCAGAGTGCATTCTGGATCCCAAACCTATGTTCAATGTAGATAGACTCCTTAGTTGCCAAGTCAAACCTGTGCCAAGGCTGTAAGCTTTATCTATGCTGGAGCACATGTTTTAGAGGGCCTAAGTGGAAAGACTGTTCCTCAGGTAAACAGTTTTAGTGCTTGAATAGCAGAGATGGTTGTAAATAATCTTTTCCCATACTGTGGGGAATTCCAATGTTTTGAGCTATCTTCTTCCCATGGAAAATTAATGCTGTAATTTTAAAATACTGGTTTGAAACTTTATTTGTTTCAGGTTTGGGGTTTGAAACTTTATTTGTTTCAGGTTTGGGGTTTGAAACTTTATTTGTTTCAGGTTTGGGTTGTTTTTTTTCTGCTAGTCTTACAGGTTAGCAGGAATGGCTGGCAGTGAGTCCTGTGTGCAGTATACACACACCTACTGCTGGCAACAAACCATGACTGACAATGGGGAAAGTGATTCCTGCTTTGTATTTTTAAACCATTAAGGTTGTCAGAAATTTGACGGCACATGAAATATTTCACACTCTTGGCAGAACAAAGGTTCTCCGCTCTGTTATAATGAAATAATTTCTCATCAATTTAGTATTCATTCAGTACTATGTGGCAAATGTACTGAACAGTTTGAAAATTAAAATGGGAACAGATTTCAATGACTTTTCCTGGTATCATGTTGTAAATGGTACAATAATATAAAATGAAAATGCATAAATTAGCATGAGAAAATACACTTCAGAACTGTTTTCTAAATCAAACCATTTCAAAATACAGTGCTGTAGGAATTTCTGTAAGCAGATATCTCTTTTTTTTTTTCCCTGCCAAAACATCAAATATTACTATCAAAACAGGTTTCTCCCCAACAAGAAGCTCTTAAAAAAAATGTCTCTCCTGCTCCACTAATTATCCTCACTGCATAAAATCTAGGCCTTATAGTAATACTTATATTTAATGACATTAATTAATTTAATTATGAATTAGTTATTTTGACCTTCCAGTGGTAAATCCTGTTGTGCCTTTATCTAACAAATGTAAGGGCCTTCCACTCTGCAAAAGTATCTTTCCAGACTACTAACAGAGGGTGACCAAGCCACCTCCTAATTTTCTCCCTAACAAGCTGAATAGATTGAGCTTCTTAATTCTCACTCTATGGCAGGTTTTTCCAGCTCACAGGTTCTTCCTGAAGCTTTTGTTTGAATAGTTTGCACTTTTTGGTGTTACTTGTGAAATTGCAGACACCAGAAGAGGACACAAGATGAATCTGTTACTGTCCTGTGATGTCAAGACCATCTTTACCCTGCTAGGTAACATATTCTTGCTGATACATCAAAAAATCGCATTGCTCCGAGCAGGTTACACCGAAAGTCCAGACTTAGTTTTTGCTGCCTGTCACATCTCCATCCTCAGAGCCACTGCTTCCCGTGACAGCATCCTGTGACCTTCATTTTCTGCTCTGAGATATATGGGCTTGCATTTGGCTATATTAAAATTACATATTGTTCAAATGAGCAGAGCCTGCCAAGTGATCCAGATTGCTGGGTATAACTGACCCACTCCCATCGTTATTTATCACCCCAGCAATTTTTATGTCAAGCAGAAATCATTACCAGCATTGATTTTGTCCAAGCCACCACAAAGATATTACACAGTATGGACTGAGAACTGAACTCCAGGCAACCTGTCTTCAAAACTTCTCTGCCAGTGGACTATTCCCCGCTGAATATTTGAGAAACTCTAATTAGTCGGCTCTTAATTAATTTAATGTGTGTAATTTCGATTTCACCTCAGGCTAATTTTTTACCAACGCGGTCACCAGGTGACCCACCCAAGTGCAAACCTATAGGCGTGCCAGTGGGCACCTCCGCACGGCTTTATTTCTCCCTCTCCTGGAAAACAAGTTGCCCTCCAAACAACGTTCCCGTTTGGACACACACCCCCCCGGGATTATTTGGATTGTGAATCTGGACATCTTCGTCCGCCCCCTTGCCGCCTGGAGCTGGTCTGGCTCCTCCGAGGCTCGCCCGGGCGCACGAAGGAAGCTGCAGGCGCCCAGTTCTGAGGGCGAATGCTGCTGGCAACAGCCTGCCCCGGGGAACCCGGGGGTCCCCGTGCCTGGGATCCCTTCTCGGCCGACGTCGGAGCTGCCGCCTGTAATTAGCGGCATTAGCAGAAGGAAAGTTGCCTGCTCTGATCCCCCGTCCCGAGGCCACAAGGTCCCCGAGTACCTCCGTCCCTCCGCAGCCCTGCCCTTCCCTCACTGCTCTATTGCACGACGGGGCGACTGGCCGCCCCCTCCCCTCCTCTCCTCTCCTCTTCCCTGGCCACCCCTCCCCATCAGCGGGGGAGGCTCTCGCTTGTATTTACCAGCAAATGATTAATTGTAGCTCGGCGCTGGCTGTTAATGCTGCTAATCCGGGCGGCTGCGTGTTCGGCCGCTCGCCCGGTGCCAGGCCCCGCGGGCGGAGGGGCGGCAGCGGCGGGCAGGGGCAGGGGCAGGGGCAGGGGCCGGGGGCGGGCTGCGGCCCCGCCTGTAATTACTCCCCAGACAAATCTCTGCAAACAGAGGAGCGGGGAAATCTCTGCCCATATTGCAAGGGGCTGCGGCCCCCACCCGCGGGATAATTTTGAGACTCAAATCCCAGCAAAGACCTGCTACAAATTGCTGCAAATTAAGCTGATTTTGCCCCGAATGAGGGATTTTCTGCTGCAGATCAGCCCTTCCCGGAGCTGATGAGGTGGGGATTAGAGAAGGGACTGAAATCAAAGGGACAGGATGGTGCGGGAGGGGGGAGCCCGAGAGGGGAGCCCAGCAGTGAAAGTCCTGGAGCATTAACACTTATTGATTTCTACTTTGCTGACATTTTATTCTATTACCAAGTTTCCGATTAGCCTAAACTAGGATCTATGACAGCCAAGGCAGGGTGCCGAGCCCCGAGGGGTGAAGGACTCCCGCTCTTTGGGTCTGCACCCGCCTATGTCCGCAAGCATCTGCTCTGCGCAAATGCCACCTTGCAGGGGCTACTTGGATCCTGGCACTGGCTATGAGGGGAGCTGGCTTTGCAGAACCTGGGAGAGCCGTGAACTCCAGCCTTGTTCACGGGAGATGCTGGTGACTTTGAGGGGAGGAAAGCAGCTCTTTCCAAATCCTTTCTTTGTAGAATCCGGATCTTTGAAATCGAATGTGGTCGGGGTAGAGCCAGTTTATTCGTTTTCAACATCCGTCTGTCTGCCCATCTCTCCATCCCTTCCTCTCTCCTTCCTTCATTCTTCTGAATCCTCATTTCCATCTGTTTAAACGGCAACAGCAATGCGTGTTGCAGGTATTTCGAATTGCACCATTAAAGATTTTATGTTGTGGATGTTAAAATTAAAAAGATATATGTGCAAATAGTCACTACGAATTTAATCAACTTGATTTAATACTAATAGGAAACAGCAAATGGAATTTATTACTCCAAAAGAAGTGAATTTTAAAAAATAAATACATGTACTTTGTGCAAAACAGGGGGAAAAAAAAAAAATCCCAATCTGAAGAGTTTATTAGAGTCTAATCCCCCAACAACAACCGAACCCGGGGCTGCCCACCCAATAATCCTGGCTGCCATTAAAATATTAAAGATAAATCTAATCGTCTCTTTATCCAAAATAAGCGACTTTTATGTGGAGAGAAAATGTCTAACCCTTTGGGAAGAGAATTACTCCTAATGCATCAAATGGAATTCAGTCAGGATGGCAAAACTAGGTTTAAAAGCAAATGAGATGGTAATAGAGATAAAGGGCAGTATAACAAATTAAAAACACTCATTTACACGAATTAAAATCCCTCCTAAAAGGGTTCTGAGTAAGGAGGCCACTGGATGGTCTTGGTCCTTCTTGGTACGCAGGAGCTTAAGCAGCCTCTTTGGGCAGAGGGGAAGGCAGCATGCAGTACTGAGTGGCTGTGGGGAAGAAGATGCTTCTGAAGGTGTGGTGTGCCTGACTCCACCTCAGGTGGTTTTGAATCATGTCCTAATATGGTCCTGTGTTGGGTGCACATCTGAGGTTATAATAGCCCATGTCTTCCAAATAACTGCCTCTGGCCCTAGCATCCCTGCCCCAGCTGATGCCATGTACCTGGCACGTCTCTGTTCAACCAACAGTCTTCAGATGGGATGCTGGATTCCACTGTATCCTAGTGCTTCTAACACATTGTGACAGCTGTCACTCTGGGCTCATTCTGGGCATAGCAGAGTGCTTATTTTGGGACCTGGGGCATGTCTGTCTAAGGGAGCACTCTGTTGTAGAAGAAGGTCTCCAATGAGATCACCTAGCCCTCTTGGGCAAGATCACCTCTGAGACCTGGAATCCCAGCTTGCCACATGCTGGAAGGAATAGCTGCACCCATGATGGTTATGCTGAACACAGAAACACAGAGAGAGCAGAAGTCTGGGAGCTGTGATTTTTCTCTCTTTTCCTCCTGCCTGAACAGCTCAAAAGCACTGGGGTAATGCAGAGAGGAAACCCATCCCCACTGCTGGGGCATGCTACCTTCCCAAGCCCCTGACCTGGACAACCCAATGTCCTGGCCACATGTCTCATGTCTTCACAGCCTGAACATGGAAAAACAACTTCCAGGCATGGCCTGTGCTCTGGACCTACAGGAGAAGGCAGGATCCCATAGCAAGTGTATGGGTGTGGGCAAGAGTGATGCAGCTGCTGGTGGGTGCAATATTGTGCCTCTTCACATCTGCTCCCCACAGGCACTGAGTGCTGGGAGCAAGGTTACCTTTCAGATTATTTTGAGATTGTCTGTGTGCCCCAGCTTTGGAAACATCAACCTCTTTGTGGGTGCACCAGAGGAAAAATCCCACCAGAGTACTTCTCCCCGGTGCTACAGCCACAAGTTAAATCCAGCACATAGCACACTCCCAGGCAAGGTGCCCTTTGTGGTGTTATAGCCAAGCACATTTGCCAAAGCTGGGAAGATGCTGAGTTCCCTCACAATTGACTTCAGGAGAGACACCTGGTAGCCTTTAGCTGCTCAGACTTCTTCTTCCAGTATGAAACACAAACTTGCTTCCACAGTGAGAAAATGACATAGTGAAATTTGAACTGTTCCCACTTGCAGCATGTGACACAATGTACAGTTCTGGAGCTTCAGGCTCCTTAGATTCCCCAGTATCCTTTCGTGTTCTCTTTGTAATTTTAAGATTATTGATGCAATTTTATACTCAAGATAATTTTTCTCTAGCTAATGCTTAGGGTCTGTTTCCTCTGGGAATAAAAAAGTCACTTGTCTTCCCCATTTTTCTCATTAAACTTTAACCTCAGTAAAAGGCTTCTTTCTTCTGAATGGCAGTGAGAAGAGTGATGTTCTTGGCATCTTGAGTTCTTATTCATAGACACACAGAAATTACAGCCCACAAGGGCCTTGGAAGACCCAGCTGTTAGCAAGATCCACTATACAAAACTAATAATTTGAGATGTTCGTGCGATCTGTCCTTAAGTCTATCCCATGAAATTTCTCCAAGGTAGGCATCCTTTCCTAATGCCTGTCCTACAGAAAATGAGTGTTCACTCCTAACGCTTGACTTACTGTTAGTTTCTCCTGTTGTCCTGCTACAGACTGAGACATTTCCTACACTTGTCCATGGTATCTACTACCCTCAGTAGATAGATAGATAGATAGATAGATAGATAGATAGACAGGTAGATAGATAGATAGGTAGATAGATAGATAGATAGATAGATAGATAGATAGATAGATAGATAGATAGATAGATAGATAGATAGATAGGTAGGTAGGTAGATAAATAGATAGATAGGTAGGTAGAGTTTTTAAAAACTTGTTTGAAGACTTGATGGTATCTCACTTCAGTCATCTCCCCAGACCAAAGACTTTTGCTTTCTGGACATCTCATTATTTTTATCTGGTCCCTCACCAATTAGTCCAGACCTGTCCTGAATCTCAGCATCCAGAATGGGTAGAGCAAGGTGCAACACAGGCCATGGGCTGGCTGGAAAGTTTCTTTAGATATTTACCTTCATCCCATATACTATCTCCAGTATGGATGATACACTTATGGAAAGAAACTGGGTCTAGTAATATTTTCCTATGTATTTATTTTCCATTAAAGGCTCCATGCACTGGAACAAAACTAGATCTCCTTGGATTTTTCCCCAACCCCCCCCC
>VWZE01007835.1:220889-245657 GCA_013396675.1 Eubucco bourcierii
CAGACTATTTTGTTACCTGATGAGGGAAAGGATATCAAATTATTTCCCAATTTTTTCTTTCTCAAAAACTGAGCACAGGGAACACTTAACATAGTTAAAGGACAATGCATCAGAGAGAATCCTTCAGCACAGTGTATATTTTACCTGTGGTACTTAAATGCCAAAACATTATTTAGAATTGAGCAGGATATCCCACCCCAAAAATTAAGTGGCTAATGAGTGGAGCACAACCATGGTGGAGCAAATGTATATATACAGCCATGGCAGGTTTGTTTAGGTTGCCCAGGTCAAGCATTGCTCCTTTCCTATGCCACATTTTAGCTGTCTTTGGAGTGATCTCTGTTGAATAGATTTTACTCCACTTAAACGTATCCTGATACAAGCCCATGCCTGGTTGCTTCATTAATTTCTAATTAATAAACACCAGAAGCACTTGAAACTGGTCAAACAAAAATAATCTTGGTTAGAATCATAGAATCATAGAATGGTAAGGTTGGAAGGGACCTCAAGGATCATCTTGTTCCAACCCCTTGCCATAGGCAGGGACACCTCCCACTAGTACAGCTCACTCAAGGCCTCCTCCAACCTGGCCTTGAACACCTCCAGGGAGGGAGCAGCCACAACCTCCCTGGGTAACCTGTTCCAGTGCCTCACCACCCTTGAGGCTACTCTAAAACAGTTAAAATTCAGTCTCAGTTATGGGTCTAGCTTGGTATGAGTTGCTTTTAGTAGCTCAAAACCAATAGGATAATTCAGAGTAGGCAGAAACAGAGAGGTCTGATCAGGGCTGTAGTAACTCAGCCAGCAGCTGCCAATTGAGAGCATTTAGCAATAGGCATGACAGGTGCCATAATCTCCTTGCCATCATGTGTTTTGTATCTTCAGTGATTATTTAAAACTCAATATACTGACATGTAAAGAAAAAGCTGTTTTCAGCAGGATGCTAGAACAGACCTCAGAATCTTCTCATATCTGAAAGCTTTTTTGTTTGTTTTTGGTGGTTTTTTTTTTGTTTTGTTTTGTTTTTTTTTTTAAAGAGAGACCATGTCTAACACACAATGTGAGCTCCATGGAGTCCAAGATGTTAAGGCCTGAGGGGACCATTACAACCTGAGCTTCAACACACACCGAGTAATTTCTGCCTCAGGCCAATAGTTTCACTTCTTAGAGCAATTTTTCAGCCTTGATATGAAGACTTTACATGACAAAGAATATACAACATCTGTGGGTAAGTAGTTCTGGTCACTCTTCATGTCTCAGCAGTTTTTTGTTAATACAGCAAGTATTTGTTCTTGTCATATTAGCATTATCATGTCCTATATCCATCTACAGTGCAACATATGGTGGAAGGATAATGTGAAAATGCTTGGTGCCTGCAACTTTAGTAAGATCACCAATGCTCCCCAAAGTTAAAGAACACAACCAAAATAAAAATGTACTTGGAGAGAGTTATAGTCAAAGTCATTTCCCCCACACAGGATTTGAAAAGAGATAGGCAGGAGCTGCATAGAATCATAGAATGGTAAGGTTGGAAGGGACCTCCAAGACCATCTAGTTCCAACCCCCTGCCATAGGGACACCTCCCACTTGTACAGGTCACTCAAGGCCTCGTCCAACCTGGCCTTGGACACCTCCCTGGGCAACTTGTGCCAGTGTCTCACCACTGTCACTGGAAAGAACTTCCTCCTACAATCCAGGTCACTTCCACTCAGACAATATGTAGAGGAGACCAAGACAAGTGAGGATGTGCTGAAAGGAACCAAAAGCCATTGTGAAGGAGATGGAAGAGCACAGTGAGATCAAGTCTGTGCCTTGAAAGTGTGAATCCATCAAAGTTTGTCTAAAGAAAGAGTGAGGTAGGTTTGAACCAGATGCTGAAAGAAGTAAGTCACCACGCTCTTATGTGATAGAAATGGAGGAGAAGTGACATTTCTTTGCAGACTAAGGGCTTGATGATAAACATTGCTTCTAGTGGGATTCAGGATGTCCACAGACACAGAACAAGGTTCTGAGGAAGTCAAGACTGGATGAAGAACTGAGTCAGCCCATTTTGTGTGCCTTGGATGAAGGATAGGTTTTCAAGCAGAAACAGAAGTGGGGAAGTTCAGCATCAAGGATAATGCAGAGGTACTGACTTATAAGTATTGAAATGTAAGTTCAGTTGCCTAATCACAAAAGTTTCCAGAGAGCCAAATACAGGAACAAGAAAAGGCATACTGAAAAGGCGAGAGACAAACACTGGGTTTTGCAGCTCAGCAACCAGAGCTCACAAGTCACTTGGCAGAGGGGAACAAAGCTGCTCTCAGAGCTTTGGAGATATGGTCAGAAGACTGCAGGGCCTTCCAACAATGCTGAGAGAAATGGGGGTGAGGATATGCAGGGTACCACTGGGTGACATGCCACTGCAAAGCCATCAAAACACTCCAGTGGGCAGGTGATGAAGTGTTTGGAGCAAAGCCATGAGAACATCAAGAAACTCCAATATGTATCAGCAAGACCCTGTTTCTATACCTCTACAGCCTGGCAGTGCTCACAGCATTAACTTCTTATGAACTACAGTGCTTGCTTCAAACCTCCTGTCGAGGAGGCAAAAAATGATAGAAGTGACAGAAGCTGTAGAGCAGACCTCTGGCTGATAAGCTCTGATGGGCTTGTCAAGTTGGGCTCTGTGGCAGTACTGCTTGAGCTAGAAAATGTTGTCATACTCAAATAACCCACAACTCTGTACCTGTCCTTAGACAGGGATGCAGACCTAGGTCTGAAGGGGGGGAAAAAAAAAAGAAGAGGAAGGGTTGTGCACAAAGAGCATTGAGAACATGGACTCACGTTGAGAAGCAGCTGCTGTGCAGTTACTTACACCCTGTGTGAGCCTTGGGCAGTTCTTTAGACAGAGCTATGGCATGCACCTTCTCATACCAATGCTGATACCAGAGGTAGCTGCAACATTTCAGAGGGCTTCAGACCTGGCGATCTTGGTTGTGCAGCGAACTGCAGCCTGGGGTCTTGTAATCCAAATAATGGAGAGCTAGATCAGAGATGCTTAAGAAGGAGCTCTTTCTGGAGCAATTTGGAGCTGCTTCTGGAGAGATTGAGAATTAGAGGAGTATTTTTTCTGAATAATTTCTTAGCAACATAATAGCTTCAATTTTTACTTTAACAGACCCAGTCATGATGAGGTAGGGTTTGTGTGACTCCAGGCTGAATTCCAGGAAAGGAAATTGTGTACCATACCTGGGAAGCCCCAGCTGGGTGAGACAGGACAAACCATGCATTAGCTAACACAGGTGAGACACAGGCAAGGTTTCAAGTGATAGAATGGCTTCTTGCAACCCTGTAATGGGCTGTAGCATATCCTTCCTACCTTCTAGGAGCAAAGCTGGCTGCACCAGGTCAGCTCACTGATACAGGCTTTTGATAGGAAAGGCATAGAAGGAGCCTCAGCAGCAGTTCCCCCTCCTTCACTTGGGAGGGACTTTCAGGCTGAGGCTCTAATTCCTAGCCTGAGTTACATTGCAGCCACATTGGTACCTGGCTGGGGTCTTGAATTCCTGTTTGAACTGGGATCTGTCTCATCCTAACAACTTGTCTGGTGATCTGAATTGGTGGCTGATCCTTATTACAGTCCCTGCTTGCCTTGCTTGGGTATGGCTGGATGGGGCCCTGGCTAGAGGGGTAACCCCCCTTGATGGCTGTGTTACCATGCTTGGTTCCCAGCTCCCTGTCCCTTTGAGACCAACTGGCCCTTGAAGCCCCCTGGCAGTCTTCATTTGACTCTTAGGAACCATTTCCATCACTGTGGACACACAAATCACTTTACAATCATGGTAGGGAATATGTGTAAAAGCAAGTTGACACCTGACTTCCTCACAGCTCTGACAGGAGATGGCCTCAGCCATGCTGCCATCACAGTGGAGGTGCCTTCAGTTTGCTCAGGAAAAGTGTAATAGCCTGCACCTGTAGCATTCCCAATCCACTGGCAAACCAAGATTCTAGATCAGAACTCACAGAGCAGGTAGGACGTGGCCTATGAGCAGTCAAAAAAAAAAAAAACCCTGTGGTCATTCTGGGTGGATCTGTCCAATTTTGGAGACAACCAACTTGAGGAACCATGCTGTGGACTATTATAACAGTCAAGGTACACACTGTGGTGGAGCTGTTGCCTCAGAGTGAGACAGAAAACGCCCTAGGGTTTTTCCTTGTTTCATGTGTTTGCTTGGGATAGGGCTGGCAAGGATGTGTGTGATATCTTGCCCATGGGCAGTGAAAGATGCTCTCAGTTCCTGTAGAACTGTGTGGCTAGGCTAGTGGGCAGGGGTGTCTGGAGTCCAAGTAGCTAGTCCACCACCTCTGATGGCATCAAGATGGATGTTTCTCCAAAATACAATGCCTCCGTCTCTACACTTTCATGGAACACAGCTCATCTTTAACCTTTAGGTTTCCCCTATGTGCCCTTATTTCCCTGCTGACCCATATTTATTCCAGAATATGAAAGGAGCAAGAGAGCCGGGAACGCCGGTATTTGCCTACACGGTTTCTTTGCGCATCTCTCCTCAGCGGCCTTTGCCCTAGCCGGGATGGAGCCGTGTTTATGAAAGCGCGGATGCCTCCATGCTTTCTCAGCTCCACCGCCCCAGAATGGTTGGAGGCAAAGCGGGGCCGGGGCCTGCCCGCTGGGGCGGCCCTTCTTGGTTCAGGGGCAGGCGGCGGCCCGAGCCCGCCGGCGGGCACCGTCCTCTGCCCGCCGAGCAGCGGCCCCACCGCCTCCGGTGCCGGCTTTTTGGCATCCCNGCGCTGCTCTGACCCCGCTCGGGCTCCCGGCTGGGCGGATAAAAGGGGCCTGAGCCGGGGGCTCCCAGGCATTCCCGGAGCGGGCACCAGGGACCGCCGGCCGCAGCATGACGGGCAAAGCGGGCGCGGCACTGGCCCCCAGCCTGCCCGGTAAGCCCAAGCCCGACGGCGCGGCCGCCACCCCCGCCGCCCCGCCACCGCCTCCGCCGCCCCCCGCGGCGGGGGCCAAGCCCAGCTCCGGGCCCACCCCTCCCCGCTGCACCGGCTTCGGCATCCAGGAGATCCTGGGCTTGAACAAGGAGCCGCCGTCGCACCCTCGGGCCACCTTGGACTCGCTGCCCGCCGGGCACCTGCTGGCGGCCCGCTCCGTGCTCAGCCCAGCTGGGGTGGGCGGCGTAGGCATGGGGCTGCTGGGGGCCAGCGGCATCCCTGGCTTCTACACACAGCCCACCTTCCTGGAGGTGCTCTCCGACCCCCAGAACGTCCACCTGCAGCCCCTGGCCCGGGCCCCCGGGCAGCTGGACAGCAGCCAGACGGCCAGTTCAGGTAGGCACGTCCTCGGCCCCTGGGGACCCGCTGCTCCCTGCCAGCGCCGCCATCCGCCCCCAGCACCCTCCGACACCCGGTGCCCCGGAGGGAGGCCCCATGCCCAGTGGCGGGAAGGCAATTTCGTTTCGGTCCGGAGGAGGAGAAGGGCAGGCGGGCAGTACTGTATTTCCCTGCTCGTCCGGGGCTGCGGCCGCGGTATGATGGCGCAGACAGAGACACCCAGCCTGGAGATACACGGAGACCAGGAGAAGCGGCTCGCCCGCGGTCCCGGCGGCCCCAACTCGTTGCCGGGAAATTAGGGGCCGTTGGGCATCCCTTTCCTAGACGGCAGCAGTCTCTCACACCCCTGATCTCAGGGCCCGCTCCCAGGCCGCATCTAGTTCTCCCTGAGCGGCAGGTAGCAGAGCCCTTTCCCAGCCCCCAGGACAACCCCCAGTCTCCACCTGGGAGCAGCCGAAGCCCTCCGACGCGGTACCCGGCTCAGGCGGTGCCCGCCGCTCCCGCCCACAGAACGGCGTGCCGGGCAGCCGGGGATCGGGGCTGGGAGAGTCGCGGAGCGCCGCGGGCAGGAACGGGGCCTGAGCGCGGGGCCAGCCCCTGTGGGACACAGCGGCACGCGTCGAATCGAGGGTCCCGCTTCTGCCCCCACGACTGCTCCTTCGGGGTAAAGGCAGCATCTCGCTCCCCTTAACATCCTCCGACACAAGCACCCCTAAGGAACAGAGGTGCGGGCAGACGCCAGCTCTTCCCGGGTTTATTTTCATTTCCCCTGTAGCTCCATAAACCTAATTTTTTTTCCCCTGCCTGCTCCGGTGTTTCTGCGGGCAAGTCCAGCATCCCCAGGCCGGGGCAGGTGGCAGTGGGTGCCCGGCAGCGGGGAGGGGGCTGCAGCTCCCCCTTTCTCCTACGTTTTTGTTGTGCTTGCCGAGCTCTGCGTTTTAGCAGCGCGACAACAGCAGCCCCAGCAAACGACTTCGGGGGATGTGGGAGAAAGCGAGACCACGGTCCCGGTTCGAAGCCATCCCTGTTTGGGGCGGATTGCCCCAAACCTCCCGAACCGGGAGCAGCACGGGTGGCGGCACTGGGAGCAGCGCTGAAGCCGGGGCTGAGGCCGTTCTGGGCTGGAGGGAGCGGCCGGCTACGGGCCCTATCCGTTGCGCGATCACAACGAAACCTTCGGCCGGAGCCGCCGGAGGCAGCGGAGCCGCCGTGCCCTGCCCTGGCCGGGGTTGGCCGGCGGGGAGGGAGCCCCAAGCCCACGGCCGCTGCCTGTGTCTCCGCAGATTCCGAGGATGTCTCGTCAAGCGACCGGAAAATGTCCAAATCCTCGCTAAACCAGAGCAAGAAACGAAAGAAAAGGCGGCACAGGTAAGCGAGAGTTCGCCACCCCTCCGGCTCCCGAGCCGCCCCTCCCCAGGGCACCGGGCTGCGGCGGTGCCGAGCCTCGGCCGGTCCCACCCGTTCCCGACCCTCTCCAGCACAGAGTGAAATACTCGTCCTGAAACCGGTCACCGAAGACCCCTGGCGTCCCTGTGGCTTCTTCTTTATTTTTCTTTTCTTCCCATCCGAAGTGAATCGGATTTGGGGACGTGCCTTTAGGGAGCAAAGGGGATCGGCCACAGGTGTAATTTTATTTAATTTTACTGGCTGCAGATCCTGGTATCCCGCAAACCCGTGCAGCCCGTGAGCATCTGGGCAGGGTATAGATCGCTGCTGTCGGGGGTGGGGGGGCAATATCGTCAACTTGTCCGAAATAATCAAACCCATCCCCTGGGCTGCATGTAGCAATCTTAATAGTGGCTGTCAGCAAGAGAGAATTTCTAGAATTGATTTATTTATTTTATTGCTTATAAATAAATGGGACAAGTTTGAAATAGATTAAATAGTTGAGAATCAGACACAACCTACAGAGAGGATGTAAAAGGCTGGAGAATTAGTTAAGGAAAGGGCGATTCACTTCGAAAGATCCAGAGAGAAAATTCTTTCCCCTCGCAAGCTTTCAGGATGATAGACTTTTGCCCGACTTCTCCCACAGTTAAAACGGAATTGGGTTGCCTGCGTCTTAAAAGCAGAAACGAAAAATCCCGTGCTGGGATTGAAGTGGCCGCAGAGTCAGGACAAAGGAAGGCTAGACACCATCACCAATTTAGGAATAATTAAATCAATCCTGCCACGGTGCAAGAAGGTTGGATTAAAAGATGCCCCAGTGAAAGCTTAGCGGGACGCGTGGTGGAAGGAGAGCGACCATACCAGGACACGTCCTGATAACGTATACAACGGGGGACTTGCTCTGGATGGCTCATCTCAAACCCAGAGTCTTCTCTCCAGGACAATGCTCCCATTCTGGGTGTTGTGGGGTAGATATGGATTCGTTTTCTTTGCGGTCCAAACAGGGCTGGGTGAAAACATAGTGGGTGCTAGTGTACAGGTCACGGTCTGGACGGGAGACAGGAAACGAAATTCAGATTTGTTTTGTTTTAAATTACGGAGAGAAACAGACCTGCAACACTGAGCTATAGTTGTGTATTCTGTGCTAAGTTGTTATGAGTTCTAGTTGTACCAAGAAAGGGCTGGGAGACGTTAGATCAACAGTCTGCAAATAGCTGTAGGACGGAAACGCCAAAAGGAACCGGGGGTTACTCAGGGATTTGAGCTAAAAAGGAAAACTTCAGCTGCATGTCGGGCAAACCCCTTCTGCCAGTGAGCCTGGATGGGCTTCTGCGCTCATGTCGGAGAAGGATGGAGAGAAATGCTTGAGATCTACACTGGATGAAAATTGGAATGTTTTTTCTTCTATCTCAGAGAAAAAAAATGCGCAGGCTTATGTGCCTCTGCTGTCCCTAGAGTTCACAGATTTGTCAGACCTGAAGGAAAACTGTTTGAAAAGAGAATGGTAGGTTTAGGAGTGAATGTAAAGAAGGGTCTGGTCGCAGGCAGGTCCTTTGCATTTGCATGCTGCTTTTGTTAGTAATGTTATCGATCTGGTGGAATCCTTTCGATCCTGACTAGCAGAGGATATTTCTGAGATTTTCTGTTTATGCTCTCTGGAATTGTAGGGCTGTTCTGAAATCCGGATGTATTTTGGAAAGTCTCCCCCGCTCCTTTCCTTCCCCCTTCTCGGAGTGATGAGCTTCTTGATTTGATGATACCTTTATACATTTACTTTGAACAAAGGCTGCAGTTCGTTGTTGTTTTGATTGCCATTGGAGTGTTGTCATTTTTTAATCAAAAATTAGGGTTGTGGGGTTTTTGTTTGTTTGGGGTTTTTTTGGTTTTGTTTTTTTTTTGTTGTTTTGTTTTGTTTTGTTTTTACCAGAAGGGTTAGAGGGTGGAAGTTCTAACCGTTAGTGAGTGGAAGTGGTCCAAGACCTCTCATCTATCCCCTAGAGAAGGGCTTTCATCTGTCTCAGCTTTCCAGCTGCTGATTTTTCAATCTGGTTGTCCCAAGCTGAGAACTGGCTGTGCAGAGGCAGGTTGGGCTGCTGCCCACGCAGGGCAGTCCAGGAGGATTTCCAGAGGATAATGGGGTAATGCAAACTGGCAGGGAGCAGCTAATGGGATATTGGAGTGGAAGCAACCAGGCTAAAGGCAGAGGAAGGGAGCTGGCACTATCTCTTGTGGGGTAGAACTGGTGACAAGCAGTGGGGAGCAGAGTGGATAAGACCTCTGGAAGAGTCAGTCAAGGCCTGGGGCTCCAGTAGGGAATTATTTGTTCATGTAGACTAATGAGGCTAACGACTAGCAGCTGGGGAAGAGCTCAACACCTCTGAAGGCAAGGTGCTGAGGGGATGTTTCTTTATCTCAGTGTGACTATCAAAGGGTTAAGAAAGCACTGGATGCAAGGGGTGGAGGGTGATAGTTTTAAGCCAGGCTGGGGACTAGACTGCTTTCCTGTCAAAGGAGGGGTGAGGGACACCCGCAGGACCCTCACAAGAGGCAGCAGGTTCTGAGATGTAAGAGCAGCTGCCATCGCTGTTGCTTGCAGAAGCTTGATGCTGGGGAAAGACTGTCTCCAGAGGGAAGTCCCTAAAGGGAAGGTGATTTGTAACTGTTTAAAATGCTGTCTTCTGTCATTTCTGGTTTTCCTTTCACCCTGGCACTTGACCTTTAGTGGACAGAAACACAAGGGATAGAGGAAAAGCTACATGTTAGCAGGTTACCTGGGTTTCTCTAGCTTCTGTGTCCATTTCTCTGACTTCACCATCTTCGTTTCTTCTCCTTCTTACATTTTTTGATCAAAGAGTTTTACTCCCCTCAGGACAATCTTCACATCCTACCAACTGGAGGAGCTGGAAAAGGCCTTTAACGAGGCCCACTATCCTGATGTATATGCTAGAGAGATGTTGGCCATGAAAACGGAGTTACCAGAAGACAGGATACAGGTAAACATATCTCTCAGACTCCCTTATCCTGCTCCTCTCAGCTGTGTTCAACCCTTCCTGAAGAAAAGGTAGTGGCATGAGAAAGCTGACATTGCTCTGAGTAATCCTCTGCAGTCTGTGTACTCCCTTGCTTTCAATTGGTAGGCAGCCAGATCAGCTGTTCTTGGCAGATTTGTGTCTGGTGTTTGTATGTCAATGTGTGCTGTACGTGGTGTGTTGTGCCAGTGTTTTGAGAGGGGTGTAACAGAGGAAATCCAAAATCATTGAGGGGAAAATAGCCTACAAGGAAAGACTGAACTGTTTCAAGGTCTTGGTGGTATAGGGAAAAAGAGAGTCTCTTAGAGACCATGTCTGGGTGAACTGTGTGGGAGGGAAAGAGCTCATGTCTGCTCCTTTGGGCACAGGAGGAGGCATGGAGGTGCCACAGGCTGCTACTGCTGCTGTTAGTAGGGAATTCAGTGTGGGAACGATGGGCAAGTGTGCTGTATGTGCCATCTTTGCACTTTCACTGCCTTTGCCTCCTCAAGTGAAGCTTCCCTGAATGCTTCTGGCAGTAATGTTTTGTTAAAGATTTTTAATACTGTCCTGGTTTTGCTGAGACAGAATCATAGGCCAGCCATCATCTGCAGGCCACTAGCAGTCTGGAATCAGCTAGAGCAGCTGACCTGAGCTGGCTCACAGGTGCATTGCAAACCATATTCAGCATGGTCAGTATAAAGAGGGAAGTTTGCCTTCTGCTTGGGTTTCTGCTGCTTGGCCTTTTCCTTCTCCTCCTGCTGCTTCTCCATCCCTGGAGGGGTTTGTTTGCTGTTCTGCTCCTGAGGACTGCTCTCTAATTTATTGTGATTTGCTGGGCTAAGTGTAACTTTGTACACTTTGTATTGGCATTGGTATTAGTTTGGCCCTTTCATTACATCTGTTCTCGTTTCAATCCACAAATACCATCTCCCCAGTCTCCCTTCGCAGTCGATACAGCAACTGCTATAATTTAGCCCCAGATATAGGCTAAATACAGATAAATGTTTGAGTTTTAATTGCATGACAGTCCTGTTGTGCCACTGTGAGGAAGTAGAATGAGGCTATGAGGCTGTGTGGACTTTTGCTGCTGTGTGGTGAGTGCTCTGGCAGTAAGGATCAGCTCCAGCTGCAGGGCTGTGCCAGCAGCAGTCCTTGGTGTGCATGGCAGCCAGGATGCAAGCAATCATTACAGCTGAAGACGACTTACAGTTGTGTGTGTATTGTGGCAGGCACAACGTGCTCAGACAGAACAAATATCATATTCACAAGGCTGGACTTGAGCAGCTTCTGCAGTCTCCCTGCTCCCCATACCCAAGGCACAGCACTGTAATGCCAAGTCTCAGACCCATTTCTGCTGGTGCAGGTGATGTTTCTCGGCTGGCTGGGGGTTAAACCAGCATGGTCCCACACACAGTGGCAGCAGTGCACAGCAGTTTCTACAAGAGGGATTTGCCTGAGTGTTATGTAGTATTTGGAGGGTCCTAGTGTCCCTGGTTCCTCCTCCTGCTCAGTCCCTCAGGCTTGTCTTGCACTAATCAATGTCTTCAGCCTGTATTCTTTCTTTGCTAACGAGACAGCTCAGGAGGCTCTTCCCTTGTGGGTTTGGAGGGTGGTTCAGAGGGCACTTAGCAAGGTAACAATGATGCTGGAACCTGCTGAGGAATGAACCTGTGCAGGGACAGGAAGAACCTTCCAAAAAAAAAGGGCAGCACTGTTTCCTTCAGTCTTGAGCCTTCCTTACTGCTCTCATTCTTGTGCTCATCAAGAGCACATTTTTGTAAAAGAAAGTTATTCTTCCTATCCTGCTGTTCTGGCAGGACTCTTGGTGACCCAACAGCTTGTAGATAACCTGCATGCTGACAGGATTTCCACTGGTCTTCAGACATAACGGTCCATTATCTGGAATCTTATATCATAGAATCATAGAATGGTAAGGTTGGAAGGGACCTCAAGGATCATCTAGTTCCAACCCCCTGCCATAGGCAGGGACACCTCCCACTAGTACAGCTCACTCAAGGCCTCCTCCAACCTGACCTTGAACACCTCCAGGGAGGGAGCATCCACGACCTCCCTGGGCAACCTGTTCCGGTGCCTCACCACCCTCACTGGAAAGAACTTCCTCCTAACATCCAGTCTAAATCTCCCCTCTGCCAGTTTAAACCCATATGATGCATTAGGATTCTTCTCAGAGCAATAGGCTCTGATGAATCGTAGAACACTAGTCTGGAAGGGACATCAAGGATCATTTGGTCCAACCTTTCCTGGCCAAAACAAAAATAATATTTTTTTACCTCTAAAGAGAGCGATCTGGATGGAGAGTCACTGCCCCACCTATGACCCTGTAGGACATTAAGAGGTAAGAGATCTGTCAGGAGTTTAGTGTTGCCTGGACATGCCAGGTGATGGAAAGATCCTTTCCATTTCCCATAAAGGGCCTTTTCAAGGAAGAGGTTTACCTAGTGGCATAGTGTATGCTAAACTGCAGATGCACTATTTCTTTGGGTAGAATTGAGGACCTTCACTATAGGTGAGGCAGAAAGAGATGTTGGACAGAGTCCTGGAGAGTGCGGAGCTGGATACTCCTTCAGCACCTGGACCATCCTTCTATTGCTGAGACTCAGTGTTTTACCTGATCTGGAAGTGAAATAGTGGCTAACATATCTTAGCTGCCATCAACTTTCTAGCATGTAATTGTGCAGCTGGCTACTGAAAAACTACCTCCTCTTCCTCTGCTACATTTCTTAAACCTAGGAGTGTTCCTTACTGCTGTTCCTCTGCCCTAGAGAACAAGTTAAACTCGGCCAGCTGAAGCAGCCTGTGGTGTGGCTGTTCTGAACATGGGGAGCTGTGAAGGGCACACATATGCTAAGAGAAGGTGCTTGTGTGTGGCATTTTTGCTCACCATGAATGAGGAAATCACAAGAAACAGCAGGATTTTTGTGGGATCTGTGAATTCACAAGCATCCTGCCAGGGTGAAGTGTCAGGAATCCTGTAGGAGTCCTGAGTACCACTGATCTTTCCAATGGGTCAGCATCCTGTTTGCCATTACTACACATTCTTTTAAGTTTCATAGTTCATACTTTTTATGTGTGTGTCACAAGCCATGACAAGATGACTCCCAATCTTGGTCATGCTTCTTGATAATTCACCTCATGTTCCTTTTCAACTTGAGCCCCTTTCATATGAGCCCAGTTCTTTCCCCTTTGTTATGATGTTCACACTCTATTTAAGCAAACCTGAGCTATTTCTTCTCCTGGCTGTCACTTTTAGTTTTCATTATTGGTTAAGTAAGCTGTGAAGATCTTTTCTTAAATCATTCTTCATAAATCACACACCAGTCTCTTAATCATGTGGTTGTTCTTTGAAGCCCACCCTGCCTCTCACTCATCCTGGAGATAAGGGATCACATGCCTACATCTGCACACGGGGTGTGTTCACACTGCCTGAGTCCTTGCAGAAATGGCCTCTGATTATTGCTAGGTTCTTGCTTCTGTGTCTATTTATTTATTTCTTTTTATCTAACACAGTCACTTCAATCTTTTTTTTTTTTTTTAAATTTTTTTTTTTAATAGACAAATTTGTCCTCAGGATTTTCCCTTCAGCCTTCCAGATTTCATGTGGCATTTTATTAATCTGGGTTAACAAGCATAGTCTAAACTCTATCAGCTCTGACATTGGCAAGAATGTATGTTAAAGAAGAGTAGGAGAGCAGGGCAGCTATCTAGTGATGGTTACTGAGTACTCAGGTAACCTCCTGGGATTTTGATATGTGAATATCTTAATATCCTGCAGCAAGACTTTCTGCAGTAGAACTGCATGAGTGAGGAAAATCTTGCTTTGAATCTATTAGCATCATTTTATGCCTCTTGGAAGTCACAACTGACAATTAAATCTTTATTCCCTGCTTCCTAATATTTTTAATTTCTTGTCTTTTCTTTTTAGTTATTGTTTTTCTTTCATGAGTTTCTGACTGCCCAAAGGAGCTCTACAGTTTTGCATTTTCACTGCAGCTTGTGGTTCCTCTCATCTTTCACTGTTGTTCTCTCCCTATTATAGGTCATTAATGATAGTGTTTTCTAAGATTGTTGCGAGCACCACATGCTGTGGACTTCCACAGCATTTCATGTGGATTCCCACTGGATCCATGCCTAAGAGTGATATCTATCCCTTATTTTCATTCATGGAATTATTTCTCAGGAGGTAGTAGTCAAAGGGAAAGTAAATCACCTATGAAATTCAATGTGAAAGTGAAATTCAAAGGGTACAATTGAGAGAATGATACATAGGAAGTACTTGTATTAAAACCTTCAGCAGAACACTACGAATCTCCATCAGAATCCAAGAAAGTTATTGGTTTGAGAGACCATTAAATTCAGGGAGGGAAAAAAAAAATATTCAAACCCTCCATTTAAAAGAGGATGAAAATGTTTGGGTTTTGTTTTCAAGGCAGTAGCCTTGCACATCGTGTGCATTTTCCTTTCATATTGAGCTGGCTGCTCCTGGAAGGAATGTGAGCATCCTCCCCTTGTGCAGCATGGGGAAAGAATTTAATTCTCCTAGTGAGACACAAGTCAGACTTAGGTGCTGTTTTGCAAGATACTTGGAAAAGACTGCACTGATCTGTAAGAACAGTCAGAGGAGTTGAAATGCTGCTGCTAGAATAAACCCAAACCATTGCGTGAAACCCAGATGAGGTAAGTAGATTCCTGCAGGGAAGTATATCCTTAATGGACAACTTGAGGTATTCAGAATGGCCTCAAGCTGACAAGTACCCTGCCTCCTGGCTTGACAGTGGTGTGGCTCCTGGCTTGACAGTGGTGTGGCTCCTGACTTGACATTGGTGTGCTTCTCATAGCAGGAATGTGTAATGTGTAGATTTTGATGTTATCCCTACTGAATTTATTAATATGTGGCAGTTACAAACTTTAAATGCCCATAGCTACAGTATTAATGTGAACTAACAGATTGGTTATCAAAATATGTGTGTGTCATTAGAGTATGTCTCCTACTGATCAAACAGATCAAGAGATCAGTTCAGTATTAAAAAAAAAAAAGGAAGGAAAAAAAAAATAAAGGGAAAAAAAAAGAGATCCTGACTGTCATTATGGGGAGACTGCATTCACCTTTTTAGTGGAAGGAATTAATTAAAGAAAGAGAATAAGAGTACCAAAATTTGTCAGCTGTTGTTGTTTAAATGATTGCATGGTAACGATGTGGATAGAGAATTTGGGACAAAGAAAATTGGCCATGTAAGTGAAAGGAGCCCCAAGGAGACAGACACTGGTGCTGCGTGTGAGGAGTGGACATGGTGTGTCTGGCAAGATTTGTCAGACAGCTAAGAGGTCCAATTTTGGCTAAAACTAAACCAAAGCCAACTAAAACTAATTGTAGATTTATTGAGTTAGCTGTTCTCAGAGGGAAGCATTGGTACCAAGAATGTTTTTCCAGAAAAAGATGCTTACTTTGCTTCAGTTTTGCAAAAGCATTCTGTAAGGCAGAACGTGATTTGTAAGGCAGAATATGATTTGGAAAGACCTGAGGAACCTGCAGAAATAGGATAGAGTGTGTGAAGGAAAATGTTGCTTTATGGAGTTTTAGCAGCCCTGGCTTCTCCCCCTCCCACCAGTTTTTCCTGCTTGCTGTGGAGTGTTGCAGTCCTAGTCCCATGGCATAAGTGTGGCATGGGGATGATTGCTCCATGCAGTTACTGAGTTTTCCTGTGTCTGGAATGGCTGCTGAGGGATTTCTTAGGGCTGCAGAAAATAGTGTTGCTGAGGTTTTGTCTATGTTTATGCTTGTCACAATTACTCTTATGAAGTTAATATCTATCTATCCTTGCTAAAATTTTGGGTGACTCTCACACTTAAAAGAGTAAAAGGCCAGCACAAGGCATAGCACCAGCGGCTTCCCACCTGTATCTCTATAGAGCACATCCATGGGGATTGTGTAGCTGGAGGGAAATTACTGGAGTGATTAGGGCAATTGGAGGTAAATTACCAAGGTGATGGAGAAGCTGAAAATCTCTCTGCTCTGTGAGCCAACCCTTTCCATATTTTAATTTTTTTTTTAAGGACCCTGCAAACTCTGCAAGAGGTTAATCACCAAACAGTGGAGCAGCTAGTGCTGGCTACCATTGCCAATAATTCCAGAGCACTGGGGCAAGCCATGGCAGTGTGATACCAGATAAGTGTCATTAACTCCCCCTATGTTTTTAGAGATGTAGGAAGTGTGCAAGTGAGAGTAATAAAACTAATCAAATTCACTGGCTTGGTGAGGATATCATTATGAGTGTTTCTTGTGGCGTATGGTGCATCTCTGCCTCCATGTCTTTAATTGGTGTGTGAGGAGTCCATCCACTTTGCTGCCTCTTCAATAACATGCTTGTTTAGTTGATTTAAATTCATATTCATTTCCATTTTTCAATTAAGAGTTGTTTAATTTGGCCCTTTCTGTAATGGATTGTTTTCATTACCCTTTCTCTATGGCCCGTTTTCAGTCCATGTGCTAGAATTTTGTTTACAAGTTAATTACCAGAGCTGCAAACGGGGCTGGGTGATGGGCAAGGGCAGGGCCTCAGGCAAGCCTTCCCAAAGGGATTACTGTCTGTGATGTCTTGAACAACAAGTCTCGGGATGGAGGCCAGAGACAGGAAGGAAAACTGTAGGCAGGGAACATCTCCTCGGCTCCTGCTTGTTTGTAGACCATGCAGTTTATCTTCCCACTTTGTGAGACCTACCCTCCTGCAGCTGGGGCTGTGGGTGCTGTTTCAAAGGTGTGTTTTAGTGCTGTGATGGTTTGGGAGTTCCCTGGCCCCCCTCCACTTTATAAAATCACCCAGAGGAGACTCAGCCAGCTGGAAGTTAAGGACTGAAGCTCTATATCCAGCTTAGCACAATGAGCAAGCAGAGATATACACAACAGACAGGAATAGTTACAGAAATAGACAAATTAAAGGTAATACAGAAACACAATCCCTCTCCCAGAAATCAGAGTCCTCAGGAGGGGCTCCCAACCACCCTTCCACCTTCTTCCCAACCCTATACCTTACTCCAGGGTTTGTCTTACATGCAAGGTGAGTTTGGAGGCTCAGCCAGGGGAGTTAGAAGCAGTGGTTAGTCAGGTTAGCAGAGAGGCCAAGACCAAACCAGTAGCTAAAGAGACAGAGACTCTCCCTCTGTGTCTTATCTATGTTTGTGTTCTTGTTCTTATACATCTCAGCAAGCCTATGAGTGAAGGAGACATCACCATTGTTTGCTTTTCACAGCCTATAATATAATTATTTTCATAAAAATATTCCAATTAGCCTCAAACCAGCACAAGTGCAGAGGTATGAATATTTTATATCCACAGGTACTGCTTTATCTCTCTATGTTCAGTCCCAGAGTTGCTTCAGGCGCTGACAAATTTTGTAAATGGGACAGAAAAAAACCCCCAAAACCCCCAAATTTGCCAGTCCTTTCCTTCTCCTCTGGTTCTTGCAAGATGTTTGGGGCTGTCACAGCATAAGGGACAATGTGGTTCTGGTGGAGTGCTCCTTGGCAGCATCATGAGGGAAATGGGGCTTTGCAGTGACAGCTTCTCCCTTGTTCGCTCTGTGGTTCAGAGATACCATCACTGAGGTTGAGATACCTTCAAGTCTTGGTTCACTTAAGCTTCTTGCAAGAGGAAAGGCAGGCAGGCAACAAAATATGCTGTAGCCTGTTGCTGCTGAGTGCCTTGGCAAGGACTTTCCCCATTGTAGCAAGGACAGTGTGGAATGGCTCTGCAGGCTTAATGCCAGGCTGTGACAACTCAGACTCTTTCCTGCATCTACGCCCCTGCTTTCTTAACAGCAGTAGTTTAAGAGTAATGCTCCTCTGAGTTAGCCTAGGCACTGAGTTTTCTCAATAATTTAAGCTGTTCTGCAAATGCTACCCTAAATCTGTGTGCTGGGGAGACTTGCCTTCACTCCTTTTAATGAGGAACTTTATTTTCCCTCCTCTGATCCTCCTGCAGTTTTCCACAGCTGATTTTTAACAAAATAATTGGGTAACCCAACAAGCTCAATAGTTAATTCCCCTCCAGCCTTAGGATGCCTGGCAGAAGGACCAGCTGATGGTTGTGTGCCCATGTTTTCCTTTAATGACCCTTTATCATAAAGTTTTCCTCCTTTTCCTCACTTTGAATAGAGATTTTTTTAAAACAGTTCAATAACACAGGCACTTTAGAGACACAGTTAATTTACTCTACCCTTTATTTCTTAATGGATCTATTTTTCCTCTGTACTGTTTATCTTTTACCCTGATACATCACAAGTTCTCATTCTTCTCCGGCAGCACAGATTTCCTCTGCCTTTTCCTTGGTTTTTTGGTTTTGGTTTTTTGTTTCAGTTTTTGTTTTGGTTTTTTTGGGTCGGTTTGGTTTGGGGGTTTTGGTTGTTTAGTTGTGGAGGTTTTTTCTGTGGGTATTCTGCAAGGCAGGTTTTGCATAAGCTTGTGCAGAAATATAAAAATAAACTAGCATCTATTTCATGCACCAAGCTGTTGAGAAGTCAGGTTCTCAACAGACCTAGAGATGACCCTCACCTTTCTATGCAAAGCAAACTGTTGCTGCAGTAGCCTACAGTGAAGGTGGCTTCCAGAGACCACCTTCATCAGAGGCTGTGAGAAAGCTTTCAGTACTCTTCTATCTACTCTGAGTAGCACTGCCCTGAGAGCAGCAAGAGATGTTTAGTTTAGGACCTGCCTGGTATGAAAAACAGTTTTCTTCCTACTTTGTCTCAGTGGGTTTCTGTTAGGTACCCAACTGAGCAAAGGTAGAGTTGAAGCTACCAGTTTGACTGGTGCTGATTTGAGCTTTCAGCTGCAGCTTTCTCTCCAAATTCATAGCAAGAAATGCAAGTGAAACCTTGCTTATACCTGGCCACCTTCCTGTGACATGTAAAGGTTTATGGCATGCAGAATGCACACTCATAAACACAGGCATTATGTCCCTTTCATGCTTTAGATGTAATCTGCTGACTGACTGACTGTCAGAGGCTCACCTGCTGCAAGGTGGGTAAGTGGCAGCACTTTGCTGGGCTGGGTTTAGCCCATGCCTGTGTTGTTCAGCCAGGCCAGCGAGGCCAGGCTGACCACTCTTGCCTCTGGGACGTTCTGGTGTACCTGCAGCAGTGGGGTCTGCTGAGCTGTGAGTGTTGAAGGGAAACAACCCCTCACAAGATCTAACCAATCCATCCATGTAAAAGTACACCAAGAATATCTGTGCCAGACACTGCTTTCAGCCAGGTGTGCTGGCAATGTCTGTTCCAAGATAACTTGGTTTATGTTTGTCAAGTGTTTCTGATATCTCTAGGTCCCTCCATGTCTATGGTTTACATCTCAGAGTCCCCCATGACTGCTACTACAGCACCCTGCCATTTGTTAGTTGGCTGGATCAACTTGTTGAGCTTATATAATGACCATGACTGAGATCAAGGCTTCATGGGCCAAGTGACAACTGAGGGAAGGTCCCTGTCTGGGAGATCTTAGCTTGGCTGGCCAAAGCATGGAGGATACCCGGGACTGTCCTGGTGAACTTGGATGTGCTGCCCTGATGTGAGCAGCATCCACAAGCAGTCTGTTGGTGCCAGCTCTGCAGGTCACGCTGTTAGCTGTGCTGTGTGCTAGCCAGAGCTGATAGGGGCAGGTGCAGGTGTCAGTAGTACAGCACCAACCACCATGAGTCTCCTGCAGCTGTGAGGTGTCATGTGGAAACTCCTGGAGTTGTGAATTACCCAAAGAAGGTTAAGGGTACACAGAGATGAGGAACCTGCAGAGTCAGGAACAGACACATGGTATGAGTAGAGAGCTAAAGGGACACCCCAATGCAGCTGACACTGCTACCAGTCCTGCCCTATTGCTCTTTAGTTCTGGTGATCCTCCTCATTCTGCACATTCAAGAGAGCCTGGTGAAGGCTTTGCTGATGATGAGTAGATACCTTTTTATTGTGTGAAGCAACAAATTGCAAGCACCATCCTTTCTATGTATCTTCCTAAGGGAAAACTGTAAAGGACTGTTTGCTCCCTCTCTGGAGGTGTTCAAGGCCAGGTTGGAGGAGGCCTTGAGTGACCTGTACTAGTGGGAGGTGTCCCTGCCTATGGCAGGGGGTTGGAACTAGATGATCCTTGAGGTCACTTCCAACCTTACCACTCTATGATTCTATGATTCTATGACTGCAACTCTCTCATTCTGATACTTAGTCCAAGCTGCTGCATCATTGCAGGAGATGGCTTCCTGCTGATGGTTCAACACACAAAAAGTTCCTATGCATTGGTGAGCCTTCACTGTAGCCCTCAAGAGAGGACTTACGTGCAGCTCAGCCAGCCAACTGAGTCCTAGGCTGCATCAAGAGCAGCGCGGCCAGCAGGGCAAGGGAGGGGATTCTGCCGCTTTGATCTGCTCTTGTCAGACCCCATCTGAAGTACTGTGTGCAGTTCTGGAGCCCCCAGCACAGGAAGGACATGGAAGTGTTGGAGTGGGNAGGAAGGACATGGAAGTGTTGGGGTGGGTCCAGAGGAGGGACAGAAGGATGATCAGAGGGCTGGAGCAGCTCTCCTATGAGGACAGGCTGAAAGAGTGGGGCTCTGCAGCCTGGACAAGAGAAGTCTTTGAGGAGACCTGAGAGTAGCCTTCCAGTATCTGAAGGGGGCTACAGGAAGGCTGGGGAGGGACTATTGACAAGGTCCTGCAATGACAGGACAAGGGGCAATGGGTTTAAACTGGCAGAGGGGAGATTTAGATTGGATGTTAGAAGGATGTTCTTCTAGTGAGGGTTGTGAGACACTGGCACAGGTTGCCCAGGGAGGTTGTGGCTGCTCCCTCCCTGGAGGCATTCAAGACCAGGTTGGAGGAGGCCTTGAGTGAGCTGTACTAGTGGGAGGTGTCCCTGCCTATGGCAGGGTTTTGGAACTAGATGATCCTTGAGGTCCCTTCCAACCTTACCATTCTATGATTCTATGACTTTGGAGGTTGTTTTTATGCACACAGGGAGAGGTTTGGGTCTTATCTCAGGGCAACTGTGAGCACCAGCTAGTGCTGCAGACACCACTTCCTAGAGGTGCACAGACTAGCTCCTATGTGTTTTTCTGGAGAGGGCCAGAATGCACCTTTGTCCTTTGTTAGTGTCTACTGATAAAGGAAAGGACAACATGTCACTGCTTCTGGCATGCAAGGGCAGCCTAGAGCACAGGCAATGCCCCACAGCATCTGAGGAAGGCTGACATCCCAAGCTCTGATTCTGGTACCCATTGAAAGAGGTCAAGAAGGAGATGTGACATTTCTGCCCTGACTTGAAGATGATAATATGGTATGTCCCTGCATGTTCACAGGGTGAATTGCATATGGGTATTTATGAAGGCCTGTGTTAAGGTTTCCTCTGTGCCATAGGACTTGCAGAGTATTGTTAATGTGGGAAAAGGATGCAAAGCAGAACTATACAGGCAGGACAGCAGCTTGGTTAATAGATCCATGTGTTGTGAGCACCTGAAGGATGGATGTGCTGCATCACCCTTTGTGATGATGAATGTTTCCCTGGGCTTTTGTGGACAAGGGTGTTGGGCACGCTCCTGCCAGCTCTTCTGTGACACACTCATGAATGATATTTTTCCTGTTGTTCAGTCAGCATGTTAGGAAAAGAGGACTTCAGGTGTTTATCTGCCATACCCCAGCATTTGGCTGCCTAAATAGATCTATAGCTCCAGTTAAGCTGTTTGGTCAGCAGGTGTCATGGTCTGGCCACATGAAATCAGTGTCTCAGGGATGCATTTGTTGTGCAGATGTGTTGCACAGATCAATTCTGAACCACTGATCACCTTTTAAGAGCAGGATTCAGAGGCAGGCCTGGCCTGCAGAACCAGTGGCATGGCAATTGCATCTATCTATGCTGGGTGTTGCACTGAGCCTGTATTCAGAGTGTGCCCTGTGCTAGTCCACTGTGGTAGTTTGGGGATTTCCCCACGCACACAATTCACCAGACCAACTCAGTGGGCTGGAAGTTAAGGAATGAAACTATATTTTACAGCATGGCACAGATTTATAAGCATATATACACGATATATACAGATATTTACAGCCATATATAATCATATACAAGTTAAAAGCAATACAGAAATTCAAAACCCCTTCTGAACAGGGGGGTTTTGAATTGAACCACTCAGGAGGGCTCCAAGCTAACTCCCCTCCTTTTTCCCACCCCTCCTGCTTTATCTCAGAGAACTTACATGCAGGATGAGATGCCAGATAAGGAATTAGAAGAATGATTAATTTGGGTTACACAGGTTCAGTTAATATGGCAAGCAGCAGCAGAGACTGGTCGACTTTGTTTATGTTTCTTGGTTTTATATCCCTAATCAAAACCAATGGGTGATATAGACATCACTAATATTTTCTTTTCACAGCAAATTACCTAATTTCTCTCATTAAAATATTCCAATTAGCCTCAAACCAGTACACCCACGTTGGGTGAACCACCATGTCTTTGCTTGTGAGGGATGAATACTCACTACAGCTCACCTCAATACATCTGGTAGGACCTCTTAGCTGAGCAGGTTGGACACGACTCCAACTATTACTAGGAAAGGCTTTTGCCATTCTGTGTACAGAAATTACACAGTATCACCAAGGTTGGAAGAGACCTCAAAGATCATCAAGTCCAACCCATTAGCACAGACCTCAAGACCAGACCATGGCACCAAGTGCCACGTCCAAACCCACCTTGAACACCTCCAGGGACGGTGACTCCACCACCTCCCTGGGCAGCCCATTCCAGCAGTCAGTGACTCTCTCAGTCAAGAACTTTCTCCTCACCTCCAGCCTAAACTTCCCCTTTAAGAGGACACAGCTTAAGACTGTGTCCTCTTGTTCTGTCATTGGTTGCCTGTGTCCTCTGGTTCTGTCACTGATTGCTCTTTCCAATGTGAGCTCAGAAAGCTCTCTCACAGTATTTAGTAAGAGGAGAGATGATGAGTCCTGTGATCATCCATGCAACCCATGTGCATCTTTACTGCTCTCATTTAACCTCATACCCATTTCACACCAGTCATAGAACGTCATATCACTATAAACAGTGCCAATAATTTTGACATTATATTTGTAAAGACAGCAAGAAACCATTTCCAGGCTTACACAAGTGGTACAGTTTCCACCAGCAGCCTGGGGACAGGAAGCTTTCTTGGGGTGACTGCTACAGAGAAGGGATTTGGAGAAGCCTCAGAACCCAGTGAGACCTCTTGTGACAATTCATAGAATGGTAAGGTTGGAAGGGACCTCAAGGACCATCTAGTTCCAACCCCCTGCCATAGGCAGGGACATCTCCCACTAGTACAGGTCACTCAAGGCCTCCTCCATCCTGGCCTTCAACACCTCCAGGGAGGGAGCAGCCACAACCTCCCCAGGCAATCTGTGCCAGTGCCTCACCACCCTCACTGGAAAGAACTTCCTCCTAACATCCAGTCTAAATCTCCCCTCTGCCAGTTCAAACCCATTGCCCCTTGTCCTGTCATTGCAAGACCTTGTCAATAGTCCCTCCCCAGCCTTCCTGTAGGCCCCCTTCAGATACTGGAAGGCTGCTATCAGGTCCCCTCGAAGCCTTCTCTTCTCCAGGCTGTATAGCCCCAACTCTCTCAGCCTGTCCTCATAGCAGAGCTGCTCCAGCCCTCTGATCATCTTCACGGCCTCCTCTGGACCCTCTGCAACACTTCCATGTCCTTCCTGTGCTGAGGGCTCCAGAACTGCACACAGTACTCCAATTCATTGTAAAACCTCATGGACTGTAAGTGTAGATGCAGATGTGCTTCAGGGAAAATGTGAGGCTGTTCTTTGCAGTGCTTGCATCCTCTGATAGAACCCAGCCAGGATCAGCAGCCTTGTCTGATATGAGGGTGAGGGCATTGCTATTTCTTCAGAGGATATTTTAATTTTCACTGCTCTCATTTTAGAGCCTTGGGTTGGAAAGCAAGAAGGTAGAAATGGAGGGACATTGTTGTTTGGAGGGACTGAGTGCTGAGATGGCAGCGGGCCCTGAGCGTGGAGGTGAGCTGGAGGTGTTCTCTGGTCTGCATCTGGACCCACCAAAGGGCTTCAAGTGGGGAAGTGACAGCTGTGCTGCTAGACATGACTTTTAGGAGCAGCATTCTGCTGTGAAGGGGATAGTGAGCTTGGCCAGGCTTTGTGTGGTCCAAGAGAGAGGTAGCCAGTACTCAGGAAGAAGTATAAAGGGACTGCACTCAGAAACAGCTTCTATGTCCAAAGTTTTGCTGTGCGTACAGTGAGGTGACAGAATCAGCAGCATGGTGGGGAAAGGGGCACAAGCAGCTACAGCATGTTGGGGAAGAGATCTGGTACAAGTTCAGCTTCAACATGGTTCAACCAAAGACACTGGATCCCTGGGAGAGGACCATGGATGGACATGAACGTGTTAGGCCAGAAAGCCATCAGCAGTATCACGTCAGATGAGACCACAGCAAGTGATGCAATCCAAGATAACACCACAGGAAAAGTCCAGAAATTTCCCAGGCTGCCTGGCTGGGTAAGACAGGATATCTTTGCTGCATCCTCAATTGAAGAGTTCAGCATCAGAAATGTCTTCTTTGCAGGGATCACACAAAGCGAAATGTTGTCTCTTTGAAGATGAAGGTTTGCTCCAGGGAAATTGCCAGAGCGAAAAGGACATGCCAGTAGTGCCCGGGTAGGGGCGATGGTGTCAGTGTTGAAGGCATGTGCTGGTGCGTCTGTCCGGGTCTGTGTGTCTGTGCATTTGCTTGTGGCCACCTAGTGGATGCTTCAGCCTGCACCGCTTTGGCCTGAGACCATCTTGCGCTCTGTGAAGCTTGGTGCTTGTAAAGAGCCTTGTTGAAATGCTACATCAAAGGCAGAACACGCGATTTGGCCATGCATAAACCTCTCACTATCTACCCTGGAGCTTTCCTCTAAAAGGTGAGAAGCGGCTTTTTTTTTTTTTTTTTTATTCACAAACCAAAAAAAACAAAAGAAAAAAAAAAAAAGACAACACAA
>VWZE01007835.1:245796-277036 GCA_013396675.1 Eubucco bourcierii
AAAAAACACAAAAAAAAAAAAAAAAAAAGGCCACTACCAATTCTCCTGGGTGACCCAGCTTGGAAAGTAGTAGCCAAGAAAATTAGTGTAACCAGTAAATTGTAGGTTGAAACAATACAGAAGCAGCACACAGTAATGCCCCAGATGCCTTGAAATATCCCTGTGGTAATTCAGATTCCTGGCTCATGGCCAGCCTCGGGGAGATTTCTCCTTTTAACAGAAATGTTTCAGGAGCTGATTAGGTAAACAAACTAATATGATGAATGTGGATAACAAAAACACATAGAGTCTCACGTCCCTTTGCAAAACGAGGGCTTCCTTCTACTACAATTTTGCTCTTCTGCATCATCAATAATCTGAAGAAGTGTCTGGCATATGTGATTCAGAGGAAAAAAAAAAAAAAAACTGGCAAGAATAACCTTGCCTGTCTTGGCTCCAAAACATGGCAACTCCACAGCTGAGCAGAAAGTGCCTCAACTTTTACTTGCAGTGGGCTCTGAGAATTAGATGGTGAAGGTTAGACACATCCTCAGATGTAAGGCTTTGCAGTACTGCTGATTTTGGTAAAACAGCCTCAGAAGAACAGGTACATGGAACAAGGGTCCAGAAGAGGACACCAAAGGTTCTGACATTTGCTCCTGTCTTGGATCATAGGCTATAGTGTTGTGGCTGCTCTTGGAGGACACAGTGTCAGTGTGATGTGCCAAGTGGAGTTAGAGATTGTGTGATGCTCATCTCTGGACTTAGTGACAGAGATTGAGTTGATGGGCAGGTCCTCTCTGAATGAAGGATTATGTTAGTGCCTGTTTGCCTGCTTCATGTTGAGAGCAGGTTTTGTGAGGTGATGAATTTTGGTCTTGTAGTTTTTCTATGCCTAGGGAACCAAAACCCATGGATATGGAAGAGCCTCCATTTTCTGCAGGGTGTGTGGGTATAACCAACAAGCACTGTGTAGCAAGAATCATCTTACCCTGCTGTTGGTGCATGGAGGGTGTCTGCAGCCTTGTCAGAGGCATGCTTGGCTCCTGTCCCAGCTTGGCAATAGCAGTGACCACTCTAGGTCCAGCCCTTGGTGTGGCAGGGGTGACACTTTGTGGAACCTCGGGAGCAGCCCAGGAGAGAGCTTTGGGCTGCTAAACAGTAACTGTGCACATATAGACTGCACTTGAATGCTAAAGTCTTTAGTTGGATAGCAAGACAAACATCCTCTTTACTAGGACAAGGGGTTTTTTTTACTTTTTAAAAGTAAAAAGTTTTGGGTGTTTTTTTTTTGTTTTGGTTTTTTTTTTTTTTTAATGATAGAGTTCCTGGAGCAATCTTCTTATGTTTAGGGTGTTTGTGTGATAATCAAAAGGCTGTAAATCATCTTAAGTTGTAGCACTCTGGTTCAAATGACAGCTCTATGCGTTAGATATGGATGGCTTTTTACAAACACCTGGCTCACCTCAGTCTGAAATTAACCAGAGATTTTCACCACTGCTTGTAAAGTGTGGAAGCACAAACACCATCCTTCCACCATACCCTGGGCTGTGCCATAAAGAAGCAAGAAGGAAGGTGCATGGTGCACAGCTACATCAAGAAAGCATTTCACAAAGCTGAGCCAATCCACGTGATGAGAAGGGGCGAGGGGAAGCTTGGACAGATGTAAACATTGCTTGAAGCAGACTGAACTTTACAGAGCCAGAAGAAAATACAAAATACATATCCCCAAGCAAAGACAACGAGCAGCCAGGGAAGACACAGAATACCAAAACTATGAACAAATGCAAGGGTGAAAACCTCTCCAGGAAAAGTGAGGTGTCAATAACAAACAACTGCATATTTGGAAGTTGTGGCTAGTGTACCAGCACAGCTGAAAATGCTTCAGAATTACTGAAACTGTTGTGCAATCCAACTCAGAATGAAGGCACAAGGAAAGTTTGGTAACATGCCCAAAATAAAATGGAAGAAGAAAGGAATGAGATGTTCTCCTAGAAGACAGTTGCACTGATAGAGTCAACTGAATGAGGGGGAAATTCTGAAAATGGGCCCATTCTGCTGATCTAAAATAGTGTGGGGTTGCCTGTGCCATGCTGGCATTGCCATACTGGTAACTCTGTGCTCCTCAAGATGGGCTTGTGACAGAAGTGCTGGGCTGGAGCCTGATCCCAGCGATATTTGTTATTGAGCACCACTGCTTTCACTTGACTTCATGCAGGAGATTAAAATGTGGCTCCCAGTATTAAAGCAAGACAGTCAGTCCCTCCCAATTTCTGTTCTGATAGGAATTCTGGGATTTCAACCTTTTTGTTTTTCCTAGAGGAAAACAAGAGGAAATTCTCATCAAATTCCAACAAAGATATGTGGGAAATCTCAGAATGATCCTACTGAGGTGTTGATATAATTTTGATTTTTCCCATTTGACTTTAAAGGGTAGTAGATTTTGCATGTCTTAGGTGGCCACCATTAAAATGCAGTGTTCAGAAGAAAGCCATAGATAATTTTGATTATACCTCCACTGGCTGGATGCAGTTTTTTTTCTTCTGTGCTATTGAATCAGCACTTTTCGATTGAAAAATTTCCACCACCTCCGGACAAAATTGGGCTGCTGGTTGGCAAATTTTTTTTGCTAGTTCCAGTATTTGTGTGGTCCTGCCATGAGAGAGGGGATGTTTCAGGGCAGCAGGTTCCATGGCAGCAGGCAGCGCTGTGGTAAGCTAAGACTTGGTCTGGGAGAAGAGTAGGGGAGCATAAGGGATAGAGGAGAATGTCTAGGGCATCAAGGCAGGAGGGAGGGGAAATGGAGAAGTGGTAAAAGCATTGGTGAAGAGACAACTGGATAAAAGAGGACTGAGGAGAGTTTTAAAAGTTACCCACTTGGTACTTGATTGAAAAACTTCCTCCTGGCTGGGATCCCAGGAAGTAGAAACATCTGGGCAGAGCTAAGCCCTGCAAGCCTTTCTGGGTACCTGGAAATGTGTCGTTGCAGCCCCAAAACAAGGAAGGTGTACAGATGCTGGATCTCTGGTTGTGCAGGAATTTCTCCCTGAAGCCACCGGAGATAGGGAGGAGGTCTGTGGCCAGGGGCGTTGGTTTATCCAGGGCAGAAAGGTCAGGATCCCTCTCCTGCTCCCATCGGGTCGAGCTACCCCGTCGCAGCACGGAGGTGTTGAGGGTGGCTGCCGCATCGCCCTGGTCTGCTGGGCGTGAAGGAACCCCACTGGGTTTTCTGCTGAGACTACAGAGGGACTGAGCCAGTTCCCTCCAGCGCTGCCTTGCGGGCGCTGTGAGCGGGAGGAGCGTGCGGTACGGAGTGAGGAGGCTGCTCGCATCCTGCTGCCTGCGCACCGAACAAACCCCTGTGTCAAGCAGCCATGGAAGAGCAAGCGGAGCGAGTCCTCCATGGTCCAGGGGTTTACACATCGGCATCACGAAGTGTAAATCAGGCCGTTTGCCATGCAGAGGAGGTAACTGTGTGGTGAAGCAGCCCGGCTGTAAGATCCCCTCTGGCACGCACCAAGTGTCTTCTGCTGGGATCAGTCGGGATCACAGCGGCTGGGATGATCACCCCAGCCACGATGCAGAGCTCCCTCTGGGGTCACGCCGGCCGGGCGGCCGACACTGGACGTCGAGAACAAGCCACCCACCTACCCTGCAGCTGTCCTCGTAAGGCTTCTGCGCTGGGCAGTTCCCCTTGCCTTGCCAGCTGAGGGCAGGGCAGTACCCAGCGCCATCAGCCGCTCGGTCCCCGCGGCAGGGCCGGGGGTCTGCCCCAGTCTCCCCACTTCAGCTTGAGCTCCCTGCGGCTACGGGCGGCGGGGACAAGAGAGGGTTAAGCTGTCAGCTCTGTAATGTTAAACAGGTGTCAAAGGCACCTCCATATATCTGCAGATTGAAATCAAATTCTTTGCAGTATAAAAAGATAAATTACCCAGGCGATTCCCGCCTCATCCCACTCATCAGGCCAGCGCCAGACGGCAAGCAATTTTTTTTTTTAATGTGCTAACGACCTAATCAAGCAATCAAGTCGGAGAAGATTGCGGAGTGACCCCGAGCATCCATCTGCCAGCGAGACCCCGCCATTCATTTCCATTCTGCAGTGTACTTCTCGGGAAGGGGAGGGGAAAAAAAAATAGAAAAGGGGAAAAAAGAAGAAGAAGGAAAAAAAAAAAAGTCCTAAACAAATTAACACCCAATTTTCTGTGAGTCTAATTAGTTAAATGAGGAGATGTTTGGGGTGTCCGCGGGGAAGGAGGGGCTGCCTCTCGGAGAGGGGCCTGGTAACTCCATGGCATTAATTAGCGCAGGTCAATGGCGTGGTTCCCTAGGGACCAGCTGCTTTAATTTCCCGTGATATTTCAGTGCCTGAGGCCCATCGATTCAAACTGAAATTAACTTATTTTTCAATCAGGCCTGGGCTGCCCCTGGGGCTGACTCTTCCTTTGCCTCCTTCTGAATAGACCTCGAGCAATTTTTCATCTAAAGCTGATGCCTCTGCTCGGCGGGAAGGGAGGGGAGCCGGGGAGGGAGGAGGGCGAGGGAGACAAGAGGAATGGAAATCGGAGGGAGAGCGCTAATAGATTTCTGTGAGCATTCCCCCACCACTGCCGCCCGCCTCTCTGCTCGCTGCCCCCCAGGTCACAGCTCAGAGATTATTCTGCCAATTTTCTGAGAAGATGAGGGGCTTTTCAAACTGGGAATTCAGGACGATGCACACAGATCAGCTTCCCTTTCCTCCCACCTCTCCCGAGCACCCGCTCCCATTCCAGCCCTCCCTGCAGGCGCTGCTGCCTGCAGCCCTGCGCCGCAGCTCAGACACCCAGTAAATAATGAAAGAAAATCCCAGGCACGAGAGTCAAAAGCCACTAGAAAAAGACACTGCAACGGCAAATTAATTACATCCTGCGGAGAGGGATGGGACCTACTCTCACACAGCCCTTGCTGCTCCTGCAAGGAAGGGAGGGAGGGAGGGAGAAATACCCAGTGACTGCTGCACGGGGGAGAAGATCTCAGTGCTTTTGAGATCAGTCTCACTGCACAAGCACATGTGCATTCCCATGTGGGAAGGGGACTGACACAGCTTCTCCTGAAAACAAACAAACAAACAAACACTTGTCCCTTCTTGTCACCCACCCCAGGTCTGGTTCCAGAACCGCCGGGCCAAATGGCGGAAGAGGGAGAAGTGCTGGGGCAGGAGCAGTGTGATGGCTGAGTATGGGCTCTACGGTGCCATGGTGCGTCACTCCATCCCGCTGCCCGAGTCCATCCTCAAGTCTGCCAAGGATGGCATCATGGAGTCCTGTGCCCCTTGGCTCCTGGGTAAGAGAGCAGCCGCCTTTGTGGGGGATGACGAGCGGGTTGAGATGAAGCAGGGGAATGTGAGGAAGAAAACAAAGCCATGTTGAAAACATGGGCGGAGGGCACGGGGACCTCACTGCCCTCCACACCTCAGTCCACCAATGGCTCTCATCAATGAAGTCTGATCACTCATCCCAAATCCCTGTTGGTCCTTGGATCCTGACCTGCAGGAATTTGTTCCTCATGCTCAAACTGGCCTTAGTTTTTGAATTCTATATGGCACAAGACTCCTTTGTGCCCAGCCCTGGAGCTAGGGCTCCAACCCTTGACCAAGATAGAAGGTTGTCCCAGTCTTGCTCCCACAGCCCTGCGATGCTTTATGAGCGTGATGGAACCCACAAATGCACTCTCCTTGCCCCAGGTCCCAGGGGAAGCACACTGCTGCCTCCTCGTTTTTTCAGCAGCTGGGGGAGCTATGTTTCTGTGCAGACATTGGAGGTAGTAGCTACTCTACAATGCTCCTGCTCTTTGCTTCCTGCTTTCTGACCTTTCAAGCTGGTTCTGCCCCAAAGCTAGTGTTTGGCTTATTGAGAACAGGTTGTCCTCTCCTTCCATCTGTGTGAAATAGAGAGGCAAAGGGGTGGGTTCTGTGAAGAGCAGGTTGATACAGGATTAGGCAATGAGTGATCTCTCTCCCTAGCCTCAGCAAAGCTCAGGCAACCATGCTACTGTCTGAGACGCTTGCCCCAAAGTCAGGACAAATTAGCTTTATGTTCACAGAAAGAAAGGAGGGGGAGAGAAATTCTAGACTCTTGGGGACACCCCAGGGCCATGGATGCCAGGGCTGGGTTGCCCCAGCAGGCAGCTGCCTTGCCTGGACTGCCCTCACAGGGGGCCAGAACAAGTGACTGGCAGTGACTGCTGTGTGAAGCGAGGGTTTCTGCTTTTCCTTAATTCTGGCCTCTCTTTATCTTTGCTGTTTTCAGTTCAAGATGGCTTTCCCATGCCCAGGCGCTTTTCTAAACCCGAATACCAACAATTCTTTTTAGGGATGCACAAAAAGTCTCTGGAGGCGGCAGCTGAGGCGGGGAGGAAGACGGAGGTGGAGCGCCAGGCCTTGCCCAAGCTTGACAAAGGTGACAAGGAAGAGAGGGGGCCGGATCCCAAAACCACCATTTCCCAAGAGGAACTGAGAGAAAACAGCATTGCCGCCCTCAGGGCCAAAGCTCAGGAGCACAGCACCAAAGTCCTGGGGACCATCGTTGGGGACATCCCGGCCCCAGGAAGGAAGACGGAGACAGGGGAGGAGGCAGCAGAGGCAGAGGATGAGAGACAGATGGAGAAGTCGAACTCATTGCAGAAGGAGGAGAAGCTGATCTAGGAGGGGAGAGGCAGTGAAAGCCAGCCCTGACAGACACTGTGTCTTCCGGGGGTTCTGTTCCCCCCTTAGACCGCCAGGGTCCCCTGGCTGCCCCTGCCTGGGGAGCAGGGCCCTGGTCTCTGCATTTGAGACTGCCTGGCAGGATGCCCCCAACCTGCTCCCCCTGAGTATATCCCTGCCTATTGCTCTTCCATCCTGCTGGGCTTTCCTCATCCCCCCATCCCTTCATTTTGGGGGACTGCAGGGTGTCCCATCATTGTCACCACCCAAGAGGACACTGAGGCTCTAGGTCCCTCTGGACTTGTGACCAGCTCTGGGGCTCTCTTCTCCTGCTTCAGCCCTAGACCCTATTTGCCATCTTGGAGTGAGCCTATTCCCTGCCACCATATCCCTCCTCGGTGCATATCTCTTCCTAGTGCTGCCCGGGCTCCTTCCCCTGGCACCCCATTCTGCTGTGCCCCAGACAGACCCACCACCTTTCCACAGCCATTACCTCTGCCTCTGGCCCAGACCATAATGGGACAAGTCCATGGCAATGTCTGCATGAAATTGGAACTCCCTATCCAGGGTGGTTTGCAGTTTCCACCCTTATCTCCATGCCCAGCACTGAGGTCTGCTGGGAAGGGGCTGCAGCTTTAGAGCGTTTGAATCCTGCCTCCATGTGGCAGGGAGAGGCAGATGTAGCCTGTGGGCATGACACCTTAGTCCTTCCTGGCACCTCGAGGTGATCCCAGTCCGTATTGCTAGCTTCTGCAGGGCTGGCCCCCACGCTTAGTTCTTTCTCTGCCCCAAACTCCAAAGCCCTGCACTCCTGCAGAGGGCTTGAATGGTAAATTTATTTACTGAATACATTACTCCAGATGAGACAACATCGGCCCAATGTATTGATTGAATTAAATTTGTCCAGCTCACCCTCTGAGTGTTAAATGGAATGACAGCCATGCACATCCACCTCGATACATCCCATCATCTGTGCATACATCTCCCAGACAGCCCCACGAGAGCACGTGCAGACCCATGCAGCCACACCTGCTCTGTGGTACTATCACCTTCCCACTCCAGTCAGGCATTATTTCCCCTCAAAAATAGTAGGACAGTGGCTTCCAGGTGACCCTTTCTGTCCTGCTTTCAGCTGTGAGCCTCCTTTCCCCAGAGCTGTTGTTTTCATTCCATCAGAGGTTAAGTCGCTTCATCCGGCCCCTCTTTGTCTTTGTCTCCCAGTCGTTTGATGTGTTAGATGATAGCCCATGGTGTGTAAATAATGTATATACAGTGAGAAAATAATTCAGTATTGAGGTGTTTGAGATATGGAGCTGTAACAACTTCTAGTCATCCAGCATCTGTGATTTATGTGCCATTTTCTGTAAAAATATGAACAAGAATAAAACTAAGCGGGAATACTGTGTATAAGTCCGGTCGCTAATGTTCAAGGAGGGTGAGTTCAGCCAAAACAGAGGGACATGGATGTCAGACTATGGCCAGAGAGAGATGTGACCTCCGAAGTTTGTGGCCCAGAGGAGGGCCACAAAGATGATCAGAGGGCTGGAGCAGCTCTCCTATGAGGACAGGCTGAGGGAGTTGGGGCTCTTCAGCCTGGAGAAGAGAAGGCTTCGAGGGGACCTGATAGTAGCCTTCCAGTATCTGAAGGGGGCCTACAGGAAGGCTGGGGAAGGATTATTTACAAGGTCCTGCAATGACAGGACAAGGGGCAATGGGCTTAAACTGGTAGAGGGGAGATTTAGACTAGATGTTAGGAGGAAGTTCTTTACAGTGAGGGTGGTGAGGCACTGGAACAGGTTGCCCAGGGAGGTTGTGGATGCTCCCTCCCTGGATGTGTTCAAGGCCAGATTGGATGAGGCCTTGAGTAACCTGTACTAGTGGGAGGTGTCCCTGCCTATGGCAGGGGGTTGGAACTAGATGATCCTTGAGGTCCCTTCCAACCTTACCATTCTATGAGTCTATGATTCTAAAGTTTCACAGAGAGACATCAACACCTTTCTCCCCACCCAGTCATGGAGAAGATGGGGTTTGGATGCTGTTCTCCCTTCGAGGTGAAAGACAAAGCCGAAACGGATCTGCTTGTATCTGGGGTGGGAGTTAGGGGTCATGGCATACAACTGGTCAGAGAACAAGTCACTGCAGCATCCAGAACAGCCCTGGTGCTTTGGGCCACCTCATATCACCTGCATCCTGGCATTAGAGAGCCGTCAGGCAGCTCTTCGTGCAGGCTCAGCCCCTCTGCCAAGAGCAGGCTGCAGGGCCCAGCTGGTCTGAGTAGCACAGGTGGCAGGCAGATCCTGCAAGCGCAGGGGAGCTCGTTGAGAGGGAAGGGCAGGGACGGGGATTTCCAGCAAGGTGAGCTCTGATTTGAGAGCAGCAGGAGCGCACACTGAATTATCTGGGAAGGAACTGAGATTTGCCTGTCCTGCTGAAGGCATCTGAGGACGGTCTGATGGAAAAACTTGGTGTGTTACAGGGGCAGAGCAGATATGAATAGGAAATGAGAGACTTCAATTGTGAAATGCTGAGGCTGATTGGGCTCCACTTCATGGAGGGTCTGCAAGCCCACAGCACTGCATTTCTTCAGAGGCAACCCTATCTATCCTTACCTAGCTTTAAGACAAATTAGATGTGTAGTCTGGGATGAGTGCACATGCCAGCAAACAGTGCATGTGTTCAGCCTGTTCACCAAACATATCAGCCCTGCAGACCATGTGTAGTGTTGTACTATGAAGAGCAGAGAATAAATGTACTCGCCTCAGCTGTTCATCTCATCGGTCTGCCCAGCTGATAACAGCCCTGTTTGCAGGGAGAGCCTTTTTCTACTCTTGCACTCCCTGGCAAAGGAGGGAAACCTGGTCAATTAAATGAAGGAAATCTCCAGTCTCTGCCTTATAACAAACCCCACTACCTGTATAGAGCTTGAAGGAAGGTGAGGGAAAAAAAAAAAAAGAAAAGCTGTTGGAAGACAGAGAGGCAGCTTTTCCCTGCTGCAGTGGGTGGTGGGAGGTCTCAGCTTGAGAAGACAGGATGCAATGTTACACTTCAACCACCACCACCTGCTCCACCACACCCTCATTAAGTATTCCTCGTTCAACGTGTGGTACAGATCAAATCAAAGTGTTTGAGAGGAAGCAAAGAGATCAGACCAACCTGCCAGAAAGGACAAATCTGATAGCCACCCAACAGTGAGGTGGGATGGAATGTGATGCAGTGAAACACGGTATGGTACAATGTCCCCCTACGGCAGCAGACTGTCACAAGAGAAAAGTCTTTCATGGCTCATGAGAGGCAGCACAGCTCAGTGCTCTGCAGAGAACCCCTCTTAATTCTGTGGAGGAGATCATCAACCAGTCCTAGCACAGGTGGGACTTTGCCAATGAGCTGCACCAGGCTGCCCTCTTGGCTGGCGGAGGACCTGAGTGGAGTGCTGGTGTCAGGGGGCTCTGGGGATTGAGGGCATGGGGATGAATACAGGGAGGTGGAAGGGAAGCAAGTGGGGACAAAGTAGAGGGATCCGGAGCAGACTGGTAGAGCCTTGCCCAGGCACCTGCTGACCCTGGCTCTTGTTCAAGAACAGTCGTCAGGACTCAGATTAGCATGAAGGTTATTTTCAGTCAAATACTCCACCCACCTCTTCCCCCTCTGTTAACGGGATTGAATTTCTTTTTGCCTTAGTGGTCTGGAAGAGAGGAGGAAAGGATAGAGGCAGGGGAGAAGAGTGCCCAGGCTCGTTGCCTGGGAGAGCTGCTTGTTTTCCAAGGTGTCCAGGGTGATGTAGCTCCAGCTCCCCACCAAGCCGGGTGTCCCAAGTATCTGTGAGGACTCTGGGTACCCATCTGCTGGGTAAGAGGCAGACACCCTGCAATGACAGCCAGGCTGCTGACCAGGACTTACTGCCCCAAAGCTCTTCCTCGGGCTTCCAGACGCCTCCCTGGACTGGCAGCTACCCGAGCCTGGAGCCGTGGACCTCTCACTGCCTACATGCCTGAAGCCATTGCCTTCCTTGGGGCCAAGGACCACCAAGGCTTGTACAACGTGTCAGTGGAGCAGGGGGATGCTTTCTGGGGTGTGCTAGGGAGAAGCCGGCTTACCTGGATCACCCCCTTCCACTCTGTCCAGGACTGCAATCTGCACCAGGGCAAGGTCTCCTGGTTCCTGGGAGGGCAGCTGAATGTGTCAGGTAAGGAGGGAGATGGACATGGCAGACCATCAGGTGCTTGTGAGTTTCTCTCCACCAAGGGTTTGGGCCTCAATAACAGATTGGAGTAGCACAGAATTTGATGATTTGGTGCGAGAGGATTCCCCAAAAGGTCCGGTTGGTACTGCAGTGGCTGTAGTGTAAGGATGTGGCTGGTCCTAAGGAGGAGCTGAAGCTGGATTGGAGTGTGCTGGAAGTCAGGCTGCCCCCTCTCAGCCTCCGTGGATCTCACAGCAGTACAGGAGGCCTGTTCTGCAGGACCACAGGTAACAGCACCAAACCCCCTGCCTTCAGCAGGCACTAGGGGTATCCTTGTCCAGCAAAGGCAGTGTGCATTCTGCAGAGAGCAAAATACAATGAGCAATGAAGGTCTCCACAGCCATGAAAGGCTCTTCTGTGGGCTGGGGCTAGCAAGGGAAGATACAGTGATTGGTGACTCTTTGTCCTGCTCACAGCACTGTTGGACTGAGTTCAAAATACAAGACAAACCTCTTGGAAAACAGGTGTTACACATTTGGGCAGGAGAGCAGGAGTTAATGCCCTTTGGGATTTGAGGTCTTACTTTTTTTCCCTTTGTGTGTGTTTCTTTTCCTCCTGGAAAGCTGCAAATGGTTTGTAAAAGAAAAGACAGGCATTTTGGTTCACAAACAGGGGCTGCTGCATCATCCCATGACTTCTTCAACAGGTTTGAGGAAAGCATGGAGTGGAACAAAGCTTCTGAGAAAACTGCAACTGTCAGCATCACACCCAAAGCCTCAAACTACTACATCCCTGGAAAGCCAGGGGCTGTGTATTCCTGGTGCTGGCTTTCCTCCATGGACTAAAGCACCCTGCAGCCTTCCTGTGAAGAGCTTCACTTCATCCTATGTTCATTATTTAGAAGCATCATTACTGAAAAACTGCTCTAGTCCACCCCACAGGTAGCTTCAAGGCAGTGTCAGGTGGAGTGACAGCTGAGCCAAAGCACTGGGGATGCGACCTCCAAAAGGACTTTGGGCAGTGTCTGCTTTGGACTGTGTTAGGTTGTGAATAAGAGGGATGCTGATAGTAGTGAGTAGGAGGTATTGGAGAGGTGAGGAGTGTAACAGACTTGGGACAGTGCTTGTGATCTGCTGCCTGGTGTCCACCAAATTGTTTCAGTGGATGCAGAAGGCTAATGTGGAGACGACACGCACAGAGCCCTGACTCTGATCTGAAAATAGGACTGCTGGTGCTGGGAGTTAAGAGGTACTGAGGGTTTCTCTAGCAATGAGACTGGGTCATCTTTTCCAGTGAATTGTCTGGACCGACACGTCCATGTAGCCCCAGACAAAGTGGCCTTAATATGGGAGAAAGATGAACCAGGAGAAGAGGTGCGGATCACATACAGGTCAGTACTTACCCCTGAGCATGTACCAGAGATATATTGCAGCATGCACCAACACTGCACAGGGCTGACCCATTGTTGTGTATCATGAGAGGATGCAGCATCTCTTCACATACATAGATCAACAGCATGGTGACTGCTGGCTTGCCTGTGCTGATTTGCATCAGGAATAGTGTGGCCAGCAGGAGCAGGGAGGTCATTCTCTCCCTGTACTCTGCACTGGTTAGGCCACACCTTGAGTACTGTGTCCAGTTCTGGGCCCCTCAATTTAAGAAGGACATTGAGGTGCTTGAGCGTGTCCAGAGAAGGGCAATGAGGCAGGGGAGAGGCCTCGAGCACAGCCCTATGAAGAGAGGCTGAGGGAGCTGGGATTGTTTAGCCTGGAGAAGAGGAGGCTCAGGGGGGACCTTATTGCTGTCTACAACTACCTGAAGGGTGGTTGTAGCCAGGGGGAGGTTACCTTCTTCTCTCAGGCAACCAGCACCAGAACAAGAGGACGCAGTCTCAAGCTGTGCCAGGGGAAGTTTAGGCTGGAGGTGAGGAGAAAGTTCTTGACTGAGAGAGTCACTGACTGCTGGAATGGGCTGCCCAGGGAGGTGGTGGAGTCACTGTCCCTTGAGGTGTTCAAGGCGGGTTTGGACGTGGCACTCGGTGCCATGGTCTAGTCTTGAGGGCTGTGGTGACGGGTTGGACTTGATGATCTTTGAGGTCTCTTCCAACCTTGGTGATACTGTGATACTGTGATTTGAGCCTTCAGCCAACCACCCAGTTATCCCTCTGGGCCCCAAGAGGTCCATATCCAGCTGAAAAGGCAGATGTAAGATGTAAGCCCCTCACGGCAGTGCTGCAATGCCTGTAGGCAAGACCACACAGGACAGTCACACACTTGCCTTTCTCGTAAGGTTCTCAGTGTCTAAACATGCAGGTATATGGCCTGCAGGAGAAACCACTTGAGTTTTGGGAATTCCCATGCTCAGGGATATGTCTGCAATGCTGGTGGGGTTGGCTTTCTGGGGGCACTGCCTGTCTGACCCTGTGGGGTTGGTCTGAGCCTCTCACCTTCCAGCTCGGCTTGCTCACTCTCCAAGTCTACCTTGCAGAATCTACTCTGCACACAGAACAAGTCCTTCTGTCCTCCCTGGCTCCACACCTCACATGACAAACATGACCTTCCACCTCTGCCAGTCTCCTTGCATGGAGAGCCCACGGAGAGTCCTTGAAACGAGCCACTGGCAGCCAAGTCATGGTTTCTGGGAGGGGTACATCTTGGGAGAGGCATTGTTTCATTCATGACTTTACTGCAGCTGTTGTTGATGGGCACAAATTCTGGAGGACTTGACCTTCCCAGATTTAGCAAAGCATGAGGCCTTGTTTTCATAGGGCAGATATCTAACTTCTCACGTGTAGCCCCCAGCTTTGCAGGGTAGTGTGTTGCTCCAGTGTGCAGGGTGATAAAGAATGTGCAGGTTGTCACTGGGGAAGTCAGTTGAGGTTTCCTGGCCTCTCAGAGCTAGAGGAATTGCCAGTGCCTGCTCCCCGTGCTGACCAGTGAGACTGTCAGACTCTGTGAACAGGTCATTCTGATTGATTCCTTCCCCATAAATAATTGCCCAGGTTAGTGACTGTCTCCTCCTTCCTGCTGACATTTTGTAGCTCTCCCATTGACTTCTAGCATGGAGGGGCTAGGAAGTGCAGGGACGCAAGCTGCATGCCTATGACTCTGAAGCCTCCCCACTCCCTCCCTTATTCACACAGTTAAGATAATGCAAGAAAGTCTCTAACTCTGGCGTTGCTTCTTTGGACAGGGAACTACTGGAGCTGACATGCCGCCTGGGAAACACCTTGAAACGCCAAGGAGTGAAACGGGGCGACAGGGTGACAATCTACATGCCTCCGTGCCCGCTGGCAGTGGCTAGCATGCTGGCCTGCGCCCGCATCGGCGCTGTGCATGCTGTGGTGTTCGCTGGGTTCAGTGCAGAGTCCCTAGCAGACAGGATCCGGGATGGTAAGAGACAGCGGGTTACAGGGACATGTGTCTCCCTCATGAGGCAGTACTGAGCTTGCTGGTTCAGCAGCTGAGGAGCTCAGGGTTGTGCTGATGGCAAAGGTTTTCTGAGTAAGGCTCCTTGGGCTAATTGAAGGTGCCTTGCCATGGTGTGTGGCCACGGAGTAGGGATTAGCACGCTAGGAAATGGTGTGAGTTCACTAAATATCTTCCAACACATGGGATGGATGAGTTTTCTCCTTCATCCAAGGGACTGAAAGTCTGGGATATGGCACCTTCTCTGAGGGGATGCAGCACTGGCATGAATGAATGGGAAACAAAGACAAAACCCACTGGTTTTGCTAAATGGAGAAAATGAGCAACAGGGGTGGGGAGACACAGGGAGGGATGCAGGGTCATAGAATCATAGAATGGTAAGGTTGGAAGGGACCTCAAGGATCATCTAGTTCCAACCCCCTACCATAGACAGGGACACCTCCCACTAGTACAGGTTACTCAAGACCTCATCCAATCTGGCCTTGAACACCTCCAGGGAGGGAGCATCCACAACCTCCCTGGGCAACCTGTTCATGGTAGACCCAAACTGCTGTGATTGGTGGAGAGCGGCAGAGCTCCTTATATGACTTTTCTACCTTCTGCAGCCCAGTCAGAGACAGTGATCACAGTGAACCAGAGCCTCAGAGGTGGCAAGGTCATTGAGCTAAAGAAGATGGTGGACCAGGCTGTGAAGCAGTGCCCAGGAGTGAAACGGGTTCTGGTTTCCATGAGGACAGACAGCAAGGTTCCCATGACAGCCCTGGATGTGCCATTGGAGGAGGTGAGAGGCTGCTTGACTACTACCACTTCTCCTGGACAATGTGCCCACTCTGGAGCAGGGGACATGGGGTGAAGAGAGGGTCCTGGCTGGCCACAACAGTTTTGCTGGTGTTGGCACTGTGTGGGGACATTGTCTTGCAGCAGCAGTGGCAACTAGATTTGCACATGAGTTCAGGAGAGTCCCAGGAGCTGTTAGAATGGATAACTGGTGGCTCTTCCCACCACACCAGTCCTGTATTGTCAGGGGCAGGAAGTGTAACCCAGAGTGTATAGTAGGGTGGATCAGGGGCTAGAAACATCCAGACATGGGGTGACACGTTGAGAGCTCAGCCTTAGATTGCCACTGCACTGGTCACACTTTGTGGACTTGGCACCTTTTGTGAGTGCTGCCGGCAGCTTGTGTCCAAGGAAGCAGGTAGTGAGGTTGCTCATGTTTGTGGCACACAGGATGGCCAGGCTTCCAGCATGGAGCACTGTTTCTGAATAGGTGAGCTGTGCATTTCTGTTAGCTCCCTGGAGCTGCACAGAGGTCTCCTACCTCTGCTCATCCTACCTGCAAGCTTTTAGCAATAGAAAGGCTTCCTGGATAACTTCTACGCTGGTGAAAGCAGTGGCAGAGTAAAAATAGTTGCCTCTCAGTCAGCAGGTCTGCTCTGACTGAGCAGTTTACCAGCTCAGCAAGGTGAAAGAGAGTTTGGGTTGTAAGCAAGGGGAGGGTCCAAGGCAAGGAGTATGGTATGGGGGTGGAAGCAGGCTGGTGCAGGTGCTCAGAGGGAGGCTTTGGGGAGAGATATGCAACCAGGTGTAGGGACAATACAGAAAAGCCTGTGAGACTCCTAAGAGACAAGTGCTGTGCTCTTTCTGGCAGGAGATGGTGAAGGAAGATGCATCCTGTGAGCCTGCTGCCATGGACAGTGAAGACATGCTCTTCCTTCTCTACACATCAGGCAGCACTGGCAAACCCAAGGGTTTGGTTCATTCCCAAGCTGGTTACCTGCTGTTTGCTGCTCTTACACACAAGGTAATAGATCCTGGCCACAGAGCTCTCATGAGCTAGCAGTTCACAGGCAGTGCAGGGAATAGATGTGCTGCCTTGTTGCACCATGAGATCATCTTTATCTAGAGCAAAGTATCTGCAACCTCCTCCTTGGGCCAAGCAAAGCACATCTCCCCACAGGTAGTGGGGAAGAGCAGTACAGGCTCCAGAGCATAGCTTCCCAAACACTCTGAGCTACCTTCTTGGCTTTCTTCTTTCTTTCACTGCCTTATCCTAGACTGAATCATTGAGTGGGATGCTCAGCCTTACAAAAGGGCAATTTCATATTACTGGATGAGTAAGAAGCAGCCATTCTGCTCCTAAAACCTCTGGCTTGCTTTCTTTACGTGTAACTACCCCAACACAGCAGACCAAAGGCAGTGCTTCTGTGAGGATATGTGTAAAAGCTGGTGAGTGCCCTCAAAACCAAAGATCTATGCCAGAAGAGTCTAGGTCATCTTTGGGAAGAGAAAAGCCTTTCACCCCTAGCATGCCCAAAGCAAACTCTCACAGAGCTGGATAAAATGGTGCTAAGCACAGTGTGGAGTGGGTGCAGGAATGGTTGCAAGGGACATTTACTAAGGCGTTATATGGAGTACCCTAGGTGAGAGAGTTCCTCTTTGAACAGTTCCTTAGCTTTGAGTCTCTCTCTTCCTGTGTGTGACTGAAGTTCCAGCAGTGCTTCAGACCATCCACTCTCTGAGCAGCCTCAGGGCTGGTGAGGTCCCCTCTGTCAGCTGTGAGTGCTGGAGGCCAAACATCCTGGGGTATGTGCAGGGTGTGTGTGGAAGCCTTCCCATAAGCTAAGCTGTCTGTACAGCTGCGCCCAGTATGATATGTGATCCTCTTGAGATCATCAGAGGTGGTTTGTGAGAGCCAGGACTGCCATTACAGGATGGCAGGGAGGGAGTGAGCAGCACATAGCTGTGTTAGCATAGGAGCATTGGAAATGGGGACACAGGGTTGGCATACTCAGATTTCTCAGTCAGATGGAGCAGCTGGATCGGGCAGACCACTGCTACCATAATTCACTGCTCACGTAAAAAGAAACAAAGCAAGCAGGGGAGTTTCTGTTACAAGCACCCTGGAATACTTGAGGCCCCACAGTCCCCAGCCATCAGCCTGCAGACAAGGAGCTGCAGGAAGAGATAGAAAGGTCCAAAGTAGCTGATGCTCCAGAGCAGAAGGCAGGAAGTGATGGGCTACTGGGAAAGTGAGCCCTGGGGAGCTTTCCTGGTGCCGAGTAAAGGAAATGAAGGAGAAAGTTTGAAGAAGCTGGATGTGCTGCTGCCAGTCTGGTAGCACTCAGTCGTGCCTTGCAAAGGGCAGGCATTCTTCACCCATGCTCCAGCCTTGCAGCCAAGGGTCTCCTGAGGAAAAAGGGGTAGAGGGGAAGAAGAGCTTCTGCTTTCTGTCTGCCTGCAGATATAGGGCTGTGCCCACCCAGCTGAGGTAGAGAGGTGCCAACTCCTGAGGGCAGGATGGGACAGCTCTGAGCTGAAGCATCTTACAGACCTGCTGCTTGCTGCTTCGGCAATCCTGCACTGGGGTCCTTGCTGAGCTCGGCATTTTCCTGAGTATTCACTGTGCATCTGGACCATGTGCCTGCAGATGGCTCATGCTGTCCTCCATCACATACTCCATTCCTGCAGTACCCCTCTTTCCATGTGGTTGTGTAGGTGTGGAGGGACCATCCTCACCCTGAAAGTTCTCCCTCTTTAATGCTACAAGATACTTGAATCAAGCCTTGTCTAGACACCAGTTTAAGGAAGGGCTGTATCTCTCTCCTTGGAAAACAACAAATTTGGCTGTGTTGTGGTTTTCTTTTTTTCCCCTCTATTTTTTTCCCCCATCATGTCTTCTCCTGCACCTTCATAAAGCACCTGACATTTAATTTACATTTTTCTGATGATGTTTTAAGAAACTTTCTGCAGGAAGAAGGTGCCTCTGATGGGAAGGATGAAATAGCATTAGGGCTGAGAGAGGATATACTGTTCCTAGTTGTGTCTCTTGCTGTGAGGGCTGGGCCCAAGCTGTACCACTCACTGCCTTTCCTCTCTCACACAGTATGTGTTCGACTACCAGGACAGGGACATCTTCGGCTGTGTGGCAGACATTGGTTGGATCACAGGGCACACTTATGTGGTGTATGGCCCCCTCTGCAATGGCGGCACCACAGTTCTTTTTGAGAGCACTCCTGTCCATCCTAACCCTGGTGAGTATCTCAGGAGCTGGCACATATCACAGCCACCCTGCAAGACCCACACTAGGTAGGCAGCTGGTGGCTTGATGCCAGAACACAGGCAGCAACGGTTCTTTGCTGCAGGAGCAGACCATGAGTTGCGTAGAGCTGAGCTACAAGGGCGAGGGTTCCTCTGGTTAGGAAGCCACTGCTGCTTCTCCAGGGGTGAAGCTGTTTCTCCCTGTCCCCTCCTGCATCAGGGAAAGCAGCAGAATTAAGTCATGTGGATGAAAAGAGGCTGCTTCTGCTTCTGCTCCTGCACTGATTTGGTCCTCCTCAGTGTGGGATTACCTTGGCTGAGGGTCTACACGCTGCCAGGGAAGCCCCTGCTCTCACTTCTTCCTCTATCCCAGTCCTTGGGCTGGGAGGACCTGTGTGGATGCTCACTGGTTGTTTCCACCCCAGGGCGCTACTGGGAAACGGTGGAGAGGTTAAAGATTAACCAGTTCTATGGTGCACCCACTGCCATCCGCCTGCTCCTGAGATACGGCGACGAATGGGTGACGAAACACGACCGCTCCTCTCTCAAAGTGCTTGGCTCAGGTAACTCCTGTGGGCATGGGCTGGCAAATCCTTGGGCTGTGCCTCTTCCCAAACACCAAGTGAAGCAGCTCTTGAAAGCGGAAAGATGGAAGACTGCACTATTTGGAGGTGCCTCTGCAAGCAGGCCCTGAGAAACTTGTGTCCTTGACGTGACCTGCCAGCTCTGCACACTTGCTTTTTCCCTTGCAGTGGGGGAACCCATCGACAAGGAGGCATGGGAGTGGTACTACCATGTGGTTGGCGAGACACGGTGCCCGGTGGTGGACACATGGTGGCAAACTGGTGAGATGCATACAGAGCCTCATTTCAGCTTCTGCTCTCCTAGGCTTTAAAGAGTGACCTGATAGGTTTTCATTTGTTTGTTTGTGGTTTGGGGTTTTTTTGTTTTGTTGGGGGGTTTTTTTGACAAGTGGGGATAGTTCTTACAGACACTCTTGTATGAGCCATGCTGCTCAACGGATAACCCATTTTGGGCCACAAGCACCAAAACATGAAAGAGATAAATAGCCTTTAATGCTAACATGGAAATAATGTGGGGGAATTGATGCTAGGAAGCATATCTCCGCTAGCCAAATGAGCAGGATTACCCTTATGTAGAGCCTTCCTCAGCTTTGGCAAATCCAGGCCCAGCCTGTGGTCCAGCAGAGTGCAGAGAGGGCCAGGGCAAAGGCTGTTGGCCAAGAAGCACTACCTGCCTTTCCCCTTGTCCCTGACTTTGAGCATTTAATTTCTTTCACTTCAGAAACAGGAGGGATCTGTATCTCACCACGTCCTTCCAATCCTGGAGCTGAAATTCTTCCAGGCATGGCTATGAGACCCTTTTTTGGGATCAGCCCCTCCCTCCTGGACGACAAGGTACATTTAAAACCCACAGCCCAGGCACTTGCAGTGGAAGTGGAGATCTGCAGCCATGTCTTTTCTGCTCCTCTTCTTGACAGCACCCTCTTTGTACTGGGCCTAAGAGGGCAGCTGGTCTTCCAGCTAGCGCAGACATTACATTGCCCTAGCATCTTCTGGCAAGATGTGCTGTGCTTGGGCTCTCTGGCACGTCTCTCCAAGGTGAGGCAGCAGGGTAGGAACAACCAGCCTCCCAGCAGGGGCCCTGCATCTCACTATGGCATGCAGACATCTGCCAGGAGAGACTGAGCAGATCTGATCAGAGACGAGCAGCACAGGACTCTGCTCACTACATTCCCTGACACTGCTATCACAGGGTGGTTAAACAGGCAATGACCAAATATCCCAAGCACCCCAAGTACCTCAGCCATGGTTACTAAAATCTAACTATTTTACAGGGAAATGTGCTTCTGGAAAACAACATCTCTGGAGCCCTGTGCATCTCACAAGCCTGGCCAGGTATGGCACGAACCATTTACAACGACCACAAGAGATTTCTGGAAACCTATCTGACTCCTTATCCAGGTAAGGAAAACTTGTGGCAACTGACTGCAAAGGTGTTCAGCTTGGTAGGGTTGGGTCTGCCTACTGGTTTTCTGCACTGGAACAGGATTCTGGAAACCTCCTACTACTGCTCCATTCTTCCATAGACCCTCCACAGTGTCCAGGCCCTTCGTCTTCCCATGCACAATACCTTCACACTGCCCTGAGAAAGGGTCTTTTTCAACAACCTTCCTCCTTGGATCACATGGTTTTAAGGCAGTGGATTTGTCTTCTGTACTCAGTCCTCTCAAGCAGAGAGACACCTCTTGGTGCATCTCTTGCAAACCTTGTCAGTTTCTGTCACTCATGCAGAGGCACTGAGCATGTCCAAGTGTGTGTGTGTCTTGATGTGAAGCAACAGGATCACAGGCATCCATAATAGGGCAAAATGCTCCTGGCCTATGGTGATGAGGCAGGCTTGGCATTAGCCAGCATGCTGTGGAATGACATAAGGAGTCTGGTGATAGAGCAGGTACCAACAGAGGCAGAAGGCTAACAAGGAGTGTTAAAAATGCTCACTTTGAGCAGCTGAGGAAGGAGCAAAGTACAAGAGTCACAGTATCACCGAGGCTGGAAGAGACCTCAAAGATCATCAAGTCCAACCTGTTATCACAGACCTCAAGACTAGACCATGGCACCAAGTGCCACGTCCAAACCTGCCTTGAACACCTCCAGGGACGGTGACTCCACCACCTCCCTGGGCAGCCCATTCCAGTAGCCAACGACTCTCTCAGGGAAGAACTTTCTCCTCACCTCGAGCCTAAACTTCCCCTGGCAAAGTCTTGGTGCCATAAGAGAGAAGAAAGGGGTGAGGTGAGAGTGTGGCTGGTGAGCAGCTCAGAACAAGTGTCCATGGCATTGCTCTGGTCACTGCAGGGTTTTTCTTCACTGGGGATGGCGCGTATCGTACCAGTGAGGGATACTACCAGCTGACGGGACGGTTGGATGACATCATCAACATCAGTGGACACCGGCTGGGCACTGCAGAGGTGGAAGATGTTGTGGTAAGAGGTGTGGGTAGGAGGTAAAGTACACTGATGGTGCTCAGGCAAGCTCTAGGGAGCAGTGGTGGACCCATAGCCCGTCTGGGGAAAGAGCTCCCCTAGTGACCCCTCCCATATGTCTCTCTGCAGCAAAGGAGGGATAAAGCTCAATAAGGTTGAGGCTCTAAGTAGATGTATCCCAAAGCAGCAGCCAGGCATGTTAAGGAGCAACATCTGTGGGCCAGTAATGACTGGAACCTGGTGGAATAACCTGAAGGAGTAAGCTAGAGGCACAGAACAGGGTCTAGAAGGTGCAAGCCTAAAGCAGGCAGGGGTAGGGGGAAGACTTTCATACCTTCTGAGACAAGAAGGGAAAAATGGCAGAGGCCATCTGAAGCCCTCCCTTATCTCTTCGCATCCCCGTGGGCTGCAACAGCCAAGCCAGGTCAGGCAGCCAGCCTGAAAAGCACTCAGCCAAACCCTAGCCCTGTTCTCTTCCAGAATCACCACGTGGCAGTGGCAGAGTCTGCTGTAATCAGCTACCCACACGAGCTCAAGGGAGAAGGTAAAATGCTCACTTTCTTACCCCTGAAATGTCTCTCGCAGGGCTACTGCACTACAGTGGGAATTGGCACTGACGCTGCTGGTAGCAACACTGTGCCAACATTGCATGGCATGTTAGCTGGGATCTGAGCACAGCTCCTGCACCCTACTCAAGAACCAGCTGGGCTTTGCACCAGGTTCCAGAAGCACTATTGCCAAAAGAACTTACAGCTCAGGCTACACAGCACCCCTTGAGGCTACCAGCAGAAGGTGACCTGTCCTGGCAGTAGCTCCAGGCAGGCCCCTGGGAGCATGCTGCACGTGGTGCTCTCTAACCCAGTGGTCCTTCTGCCAGGAGCCTATGTGTTTGTTGTGCTGAAGAAGGGCAGTGGCTTCACACAGCAGACTCTCCCTGCTGAGCTACGGGAGCTTATCTCGCAAAAGATTGCCAAGTACGCAGCTCCAGAGTACGTTCAGGTAACACACAGAGGCTGGCCCCAAAGCCCAGCCTGACAGCCCAGCCTGACAGCCCAGTCAACCCTCGGCCTTATCTCTGCTTAGCTCCCTTTCTCCTCATCACAGGTCACACACCGGCTGCCTAAGACACGCTCAGGGAAAATCATGCGGCGAGTGCTGAGGAAAATTGTGGAGGGTAAGGCCAGTGAGCTTGGGGACCTAACCACCCTGGATGACCATGAAGCTGTGCAGCAGATCATAGAGGGACACAAGTGCCTGGTGGAGGGGCAGAAGAGACGCTAGCTTGGCTCTGCCAGCAGCCACTGCAGAGCTGGGGCCACCATCTAGAAATGTCACCAAGCAACTGAGGGCCAGTAACTGCCCAGAGACTGTATCTCTGCTGCAGGCTCACAGTGACCTCTCTGCAACACAGAGACCTTCAAAACCTCTATCTCCACACATCTATGGGAAGCAGAGGAGAGAATATGGGTCATCACAGGCAGAACAGTGAACGGAGGCGAGTTCTGCTTCCTCCCCTAAAAGCAGAGGGTCAAAAGCCTTCAACAGTGTCCCTTGTGCCTTGCAGTAGCTGTGGAGGTAGCAAAAGGACAGATGCCCTGCCCTGGGAGATACATTACTCTTACCCCTGCTCTGCCCTGCCCTGCCCTGGGAGATACATTACTCTCAACCCCTGCTCTGCTTTTCAGCAAGACTCTAGCGCAGGACCAATGCCAACAGACAAGCAACTCCTCCAAAGCAAAGCCCAGAAAAAAAAGCTGCAGCAGTCTGGTTAACAAATACTGACTTCTCTGTAAACATTGCTGGAAAACAGGCTCCAGGTTTTAATACAAATATTTTCCTTTGATCTGTAACCCTGTGTCATAAGGAAAGTCAAGACATGTCCCTTCTGAGCCAGTTTTCTGCTCCCCCTATGTTGCCTCCCTTGGCTTCTGCTCAAAGTCACAACCTTGCACAGAGCCATGGGAGCGGAATTCTGTTCTGCAGAGCTCTGTATCAAACAGACAGAAGTCCCAGTGACACACAGAATGCAGAACAGGAGGCTGCATCCTAGCCTTGCGCCGCTGCATTCTGGACAAGTGGGGGTTCTTGTGGCCATTGCTTCTACAAGTCCCATGAAGCAGCACCTTCTCTTTGGGCACCCTTTTCCCCATGTAAAGCAGGGATGTGGGAGAAGGGAGCTGGGAGAAGAGTGGCATAGATGTGTCTGGTCCTGGCAGAACCCCCCACCATGAATTCACATTTGGCTGTGCCCATCAGCAAAATCCAGAAGCGGTCTTGTGCTGGGTGAATTCCTTATTGCCAGCTGCTGGCTTGGCAGCTCCATGTCTGCTCTCCAGAGGTCTCAGACACATGTGCAGGTTCAGCAGCTGGCCAGACCAGGTCACATCATTCAGCATCCTTCCCCAGCTGGGAGCCGCTTCATCTTCTCACATCGACTGAGCTCCCATCTTCCCTCTCCATGAAGTCTCAAAATCCAGCTGTGGAACTGCAATTCAATAACACAACGACTGACAGAAGTCTCTATGAGAGCATGTCCTCACACAGCAAGGCTCTTGAGCCTCAGTCAACCTCTTCTGCTTGTCAGGGACCCTCTCTACCTCCCCTGTCTTGACACCAAGGCATCATCTCACCTTTTCCAGGCTGTTCCTGTGTCCCACACTGATCAGTGTCATGCCTAGCTGAAGGCACACACGGTACAGTTCATGCTCCACCTCTTCTGTCAGGGCACTGGTGGCTTCATCTAGCACTGAGAGAAAAGTTGTAAGCCCCACAGTCATCTGCTAGGCAAAAGAACAGCAACTACCTAGGACGTTAGTAATTAACCAGTGTTGACCAAGAGCAGCTGCAGAAGACAAGTGAGAAGAAGCCTAAGGACTGCAACCTTCTGCCGGCACAGCTGCTGTAACACAAGTGGGAAAGCTGCCCTTCCCCACAAGACCACAAATCCACCCCAATAGTGCTGTTCACTTCATTCCTCTCCCTCAACAACTGCCAGCCACTGTTTTGTCTCCACCACCGTGAAAGCCAAGGCATAACCTTCTCAAGACAGGCCACGTACCAGAGTGCTGGGCTGAGCAGCAGCCTGTGCCCACCTCCAGCCCAGATCCCACCTAGAGCATCCAGCATGGCCTGAGGCACCTTTCTCTCAGTAAAATGTAAATACTACAGATCTGGAGCAGATAAATTCAATGTGGTTTTTCTACCGCTTCCAGTTTGCAATCTGCAGGTTTCTTCTGCCCAGGCGGCACTGAGCTGTGCAATAGGCTTCAGGGGAAGAGAGGTACTCACTTGTGGCTACACCAGATCTGTCCACCCACACCAGCCCTCATCACAAGTCCTCCAACAGAGCCACCTCCCAACCCCAGCAGTCATCAGCAATCCAGATGTGCAAAGGAATTAGCCCCAAGTGCTAATGGGAGTTGCTTCTGCGATCTCCCAGGGCCATTCCTCCTACTGCTCCTTGTCTTATTCTGCTGTGTTACAGCTGCACTTCCCACGTTACTTCCACAACCCTACAAAGATTCATGAGCTTCAGATACAGCAGCTGATGCCATGCTCCCCAGCATACACACTTCCTCACATGGCAACTCAAAAGCAGAGTCACAGAATGGTAGGGGTTGGAAGGGACCTTTGGAGATCATCTAGTCCAATCCAACTGCTAACGCAGATCCACCTTCATCAGGTTGCACAGGGAAATGTCCAGATGGGTTTTGAAAGTCTCCAGAGAAGGAGGCTCCACAACCTTTCTGGGCAGCCTGTTCCAGTGTTCTGTCACCCTCAAAGTAATGAAGTTTCTCTCTAAGTTCAAGTGAAACCTCCTGTGTTCTAGTTTCTACTTACTGCCCCTCAGCCTATCACTGGCCATCACTGAAAAGAGCCATCATAGAATGGTCTGGGTTGGAAGAGATCTCCAAAGGTCATCTAGCCCAACTCCCTCTGCAGTCAGCAGAGGCATCCTCAGCTAGATGAGGCTGCCCATAGCCCTATAGGGCCTCACTTTGAATACCTCCAGAGGTGGGGCCTCAACCGCCTCCCTGGACAAATCTCTTCCAGTGTTCCACTATCTTCATAGTAAAGAACTTGTTCCTAATATCCAATCTAAATCTGCTCTTCTCTAGTTTGAACCCATTGCCCCTTGTCCTGTCACTACAGGCCTTTGTAAACAGTCTCTCTACATCCTTCTTGTAGCCCGCTTCAGGTACTGGAAGACTGCTATTAGGTCTCCCCAGAGCCTCCTCTTCTCCAGGCTGAACAACACCAGCTCCTTCAGGCTGTCCTCACACAAAGAGGTGTTCCAACCTCCTGATTATTTTTGTGGTTCTTCTCTGGACCCACTCTATGAGGTCCATGTCCTTCCTATATTGAGGGCTCCATCCTCATGACTTCCACCCCTTATATTCATTAAAGATCCACTCTTAGTCTGCTCTTTCCCAGGCTGAAAAGCCCCAGGTCTCTCAGCCTCCACTCCTAAGAGAGATGCTCCAGCACGCTGAGGAGCTTCTTAAGGTGTCACTGGACCTGGATCATGAACATTAATCATCAGTTCCCTAAGAATGTCTTATATACAGCCTCTCGAGTTACCACCCTCCACACACAACAAAGTTTTCACCTCTGAATCCTCTGTGTGCTGTGCTGTTAAAACAGTGGCCAAAACAAAGCACAATGCTAGCAAAGAAGGGATGTCAAGAGCTGTTTCTGTACCAGCTTATCTTTACACCAAAGGCCCTGCCTTCCCCCACCCCTCTCCCTCTGTTCTTTTGCAGTCACTCACTCACCTGCATATTTTGGCTGGAGGTAGAAGAGCCGTGCAAATGAGAGCCTCTGCATCTCCCCTGGGGACAGGATGTCATACCTGCAGCAAGGGGAAGATTTACAAATCTCCTTCAACAAAAAGAGCTCATGGCTACTGATTATCACAGATCCCAGCAAGCAACTGTCCCTGTGTGTCCCCCATGTCTCCCTCCACGCTGGGACTGGCACTGCATCCTTCTGCACAGTTAGCTGCCTGCAGAGCAGCAGGGCTGGCGATTGTTGCTATTGATGCCCTGGGTATGAAGGATTTTGTTCCTGTATACTGCTCACCTCCCACAGTGCACAGCTGGACACAGATGTTCCTAAGTTCAGCAGAAACATGCATCTGCTTAGGAGTCTTCCCCATCCAGAAGGATCACCTGGATTCACGCAGATGGTGAACTTACCAGTTCCAGTCCACCTGCTCATCCAGTCCTCCAGTCCTTGCCAGCAAATCACTCTGCAGAGAGCACAACAGACTTGTAAACACATCCCCCAGCCTTGACAGCCCTGAGCATAACCACCCTCTTCCTGCTACTCTCTCATTTCCCACTTGAGATGAAGTTTCTCCATATCCCCTGCCAGTCCCCTGGGAAAGTCCTGTCCCAGCTGCAATGTCCCCACACGTGTCACACTGTACAGCCACAAAACCTGATCCCTCCCTTCCTCACTGGTGACACCAGGAAGGAAGGCAGCAGCACTACTGGGGACTCACCAATCCAGCCAGTTCCAGGAACCGCACAATTCTCTCATCATCTGCAGACCCTAGGGGAGAAAGCAGTCAAGCAGAGGCAATGTGTGCTGAGGCCACAGCTGCAAGGAGGAGTTGGTGGGCCAGAAGGGAAGGAAAGGAGGATCTTCTGTGATCCAGCATAACTGACTTGACCACTTATCTGTGCCAGTTCCTAAGCTTTGGCACAGAGCTCCCAAGGACTGTTAAGCAAGCCTGTGAGCAGCACGCCAGGAGGTAGCAAAGCTCCACAGATACACCTGAGACTTGGCTCAGTCCACGGGCTCAGACGCATGCAGTCAGAACACAATGATCCAGGCCTCAATAGCCAAGGCTCTGCCCACCAGCTGCTCTCTTATGGCTCACTGCCCACCATATGCTGCAAGTGGCAGAGTCATGGGAGCAGGGATCTGGTAACACCCAGCAAAAAAATCCTATGCAGGATGGGAAAAATCTCAGGGTGAACCAGCCATGCAGCAGGACACATGCTTGAAATGGTAATCCGTAGCTACAGAAGTTGAGTTGAAGGGCTGTGAATTTGCCATGGACCTCTCTGAAGATGCTGAAGAGCCACGACAGTAGCTGGTGGCTGCAGTTATTCTTTGCAAAACTGTGACTCCCAAGTGTTTGAAGCTTAGACTTGGACATCTTCAAGCTCCAGCAGTCCACATGTGGTCTAGCTTGGGAAGAGGGCAGGGAAGAGAAGAGTTCCATGTAGCCTGACCTCAAAAGCATGCAAAGTCCTGGGATGTCATTTGAAAAAGACGAACGGTGAAAGATGGAGGCAGATGGAAAATGAGATGAAGGTAGACATGGCTTCCCCAAAGGCAAGTTGTACCAGACAGAGCACATATATCCCAACAGCAAGGTGCCTCGATGTATATTGTATGTCTAGCACAACATACAGAGCATGGTCAGCCTGTCCTCACTGCACAAACACAATGCATTCTTATAGAGTTAGTTCCCTCCCAAAAGGATGTGATTACCGAGCTGACCTTAACCTGCACTAAGGTAAATCTTCCAGGGAAAAGCAGAGAGCAACAAAAGTGAAATGGAAGAGCACTCCTGATGGGGCATGCTAGAGGAGAAGCTACACTGGGTGCAGGACTGGGAGCTGACATCACAGGGTCGACTAATTGCTGTAAGGAATTTCCATGTACCTGAAGCTGGATAGATCTCCTTCAGGGGATAGATCACCTGTTTAACAAAGCAGAGGGAGACAGACACAGTCCATCAGAGATGCAATGATGCTGACATAAATTCAGGCATGAGGGTAAGAGTAACCCCTTGCAGGCCTTTCTGAGGCACATGGGTTCACAGAGCATGACTCCAGCCTGGAGCAGTGGTGGGACCAGAGTAGAGACAGCTCCTGGGCTCACCTGCTCACGCAGGCTTCCATCAGTGAAGAAGGGGCGCTGCGGCAGGAAGATGACACCCCGGGGGCCAAAGCAGGTCAGCATCTTGATGCTCCCTGCAGAAACACACTCATGACACAATTGCAGCACCAGCCAGCAACTCCCCACCCCTCCCTGGGCAGCCCCACCCCGTGGAGTAGCCAACAAATCCCAGAGAAGGCAAATTCGTGACACAGGGCAAAACAATGAGAGTCAGAGCAGAGCAAGTGATAGAGGCTACAATGCATCAGGGACACATTTGCCTCGACAAGCTGGCACTGGTCTCACGACCCCACAATGCCACCTTCCAAACTCAGGGCACCCCTGGTTCAGAAAGAGAAGGCTGTGGCAAGCAGCAGTCCTTACCCCGTGTGCTCTCCCACAGGCCCCCAAGGACCCTCAGCAGAGATGTCTTCCCTGTGCCAGTGTTTCCCACAATCATCACACTGTTTCCTTGTGAGATCCTGAGGCTCAAGTCCTTGATGAGCAGCTTGCCAGAGGATGGCAATGAGAGTGTCACTCGCTCCAGAAGGAAAGCTGTGTCCTTTGGCACTGGGTCCTCCCCAGAATGGCTGCTAGGCCACCAAGACAAAGGAAAGGAGATCTGTAGGTAAGCAATCATGCTAATACCAGGCACCTTAGACTTCCTGTGTCACTGTGACAGCAGCCTTGTCCCACGTGTCCCAGGAATGACAATGACAGTGAGCACTGCCTGCTCCAACCAGCTGCATGCAATATGCTGCAGCCTGGCCAAGACCAAGGGCCACCTCCATCCCATGACAGCCACACACTCTGGCATGTAAGCTGAAGGCCAGACAGTCATTGAGAGGAGACTCACCCATTCAAATCCCAGCTGGCTTTAGGTTCTGAGTAGTTATCATTTTTTTTCCTGCCAAGGCTCAGCAAGGTCTCCTGCAGTTCACCAATCCTAGACAAACAAGAGGTTGCAAGAGCACAAGGGACCTGGCAGAACTCCAGTAGCCTCCTCACAGTATCCAAGCTCACCTGTGCTTGTCCTGCACTTCCCTTTCCTGTAGAGCAGCTCACCTGTGTGTGTAGCCTGCTACATCAGTCACAGTGCTGGAGAGATCTATGAGCTGGCTGAAGCAGCCGATGAGGTAGATGGAAACAAAAGCATTCTGGGGAGAAATCACATGCCAGAGTGAGGGTCAGTGCTGAGCTGAGGCACTGCCCCTGCCTCTGTGACTGCAATGAAGGCAGTCAAGGAGTCCAGACATGTGGCACATCAGCAGTCCCAGAAAGCTGAAGAAGTGGAGAAGTGATCCAGGGAAGTGGCAGTGAAGAAGATGGCACAGGGTTTTCCTGCTCAGTGCAGCAGCTTTTGCCAGGTGGACATATCTCCTGCCACCCAGCTATAGTGTCTGCAGAGTGCCTGCTGGCCAGTGTGGAGCTCAGCATGCTTGCCTCATCCAAGCCAAGCAGATCCATGCCACCAGCACCATGCACAGCCCAGAGCAGGGTGCCTCAGCCTGCAGTGTCCACTTTGCTATTTTTAGCTCTGCACACTCAATCACCAGCCAGTTTTCAGTATCTGGGAATGAGCTGGGTCAGGAAAGCAAATGCAAGCCAGGTCAGCTTTGCGGGTGGCCAGGCTCACTGTGGGCAGTAGCCCAGGTCACGGCCTGCACCACTGCATGGATCCATTCCACCCACACCACTGAAAGCCAGAGGCTTTACAACATTCTGGTTTTTCTTAGACACAGAGGTCTGAGCTAGGAAACAGTTACGTAGATGTGTCCTTGACAGCTCTCGCTCCCAGGTTAATCATATACCAGCTGCCTCCAAGCTCCCAATTCCATGCCATCATGGGCAGGGGCATTTTGACCTAAAGGTCAATTGCTGCAGGTTACCCAGCCCCAATGCCACCAGCCCCACATGCAGCCTCTATCTTCTGTGCTCACTCACCCTCTGCAGTGAGGTCTGGGAGATCACCCTTAGCTCACCTTGCTGACAAGAGCACTGAGCTCTGTTGGACTCAGGTCACCGTAGACCCCGGAAAAGATTGGAATGGCAATGACCACATAGCTTAGGATGCTGCCCAGGTAGTCAAAGGTGTTGATCCCAACTGGGCAGAAGCACATTGAGAGAAGACAATGAATTAGGGTGAGAACCTCTGTCCCAGACTCAAATGCCCAGTCAGAAGACCCATGGTCTTGTCTCAGCCCTTCACAATGCACCAGAGTAGCCAAACCCATTTCAGAGACCACAAGCACTAGGGTGAAATTCATTTGCCAAGCAAAGAGCACTTTGGGGCAGGTGCCTGAGTAGAGAAACATCATCCAGGCACACAAGCTCTGGAATCATTCTGGAGCAAAAGCCACTTTGCCTGCTTGCTTCTACTCTTCAGAGGCCTGCCTGACTCACAAGAAGAAGGAAGAAGGGCAGAAATGAAGCTCAGAGGGCAGATGGTTGGTCATGAAGTCTCCCTGGGAGCACAGGAGAGGTAGAAAGACTTGAGTCTCGAAACTCCAACAAAGGTGCCTGCATACAGGGCCTCTACCTCCCTTACATTGCTCACTATGCTGTTGAGATGAGGAAGAGCTGTCTTGTTAGCAGTCATTCAACACCCAAACCTGGATTCAGTGACAATGGGAGAAGGGAGATTTTCAGGTGACAACTATGCTCAAGAGACAGGCTCTACAGGAAAGAAGAGTTCCCAACAACATACACAGAGTTTTCTCTTTCTCAAGCCCTTCCCCTCTTCCTGGCCATTGAACATCTGCCCCCCAAAAAAGCATAGATTCTGCAGATTCTCCTTGTGTTCTCTAACTCAGCTGGGTCCTCCACAGCTTTGCTCTCTACAGGCTTTTTCAAAACAGGATTCCCATGTAGGGACTACAGCAAACACTCTGCTCACCTTCAGGGCTTTCACGCCCCAGTATGATGCAAGAGAGCAAAACCCATCAGTGGTTCTCTAGCAGTAGGATTCTTAAGCCTGTGAGCCATCATGATGGAGCTACCACAGCCCCCACTCCACCCCTCAACCCCCCCCC